>OW121744.1:15459476-15816976 GCA_933228675.1 Stomorhina lunata
AAAATTTTTGATGAAAAAAATATTAAAAAATTTTTGATAAAAAAAAATTTTTAAAGAAAAATTGATAAAAATATTAAAAAAAATGGAGTAGAAAACTTTTTCGTTTTAAAGCGTTAGAACCCCACATTAAAAAAAGGCCTATTTTAGTTTAAAGTATAAAAAAAACGACAATCTTCCGACTATTTGGTTGTTCTGTTCTCTTTGCGCCGACCCATGGCTATCTTACATTATTTTTCAGTTTTTGTGGTTCCCAAATATTGAGATCCTTTATTCCCAGCAACGTCCATACTGCATATTATCCAGTCTGGCATAATTCAAAAAACATTGTATATGAAATGGGTTTATTGGGGCAAAATAAAGCTAATTTTATTAAACTTTTCATTCCGTTATTTGTTATGGATTTTGAAGAAAATCGGATCATAATTTCAGGTACTTCCGATAGAAATGCCCTTCAGAAATAGACAAGTATTTTTTTTGAATGAAGTTCATAAAAAAACTGCCTATAGGAACTGAAATTAGTGTACCAATTTTTATTGGAGTCGTCCTATTTTTGACTTTACCTCCCATACAAGACCAACTCTCAAAAATCATTTTAATATCCCGGAAATCAAATGCCGATAGTACACAGTTGACTGAAACCGAATAAATACGAATTGTAATATTTAGAAAATCATCAAGCGATGACAATCTGTTTACGCGATGATCTCATATTTTTTACTTAGATAGTTTTTTAAACCTTATAATTCGTATTTATTCTGTTTTAAACCTGGGTATATGAGTAGTATTCTTTTGTCTTAAATTAAGAATAATAGTGCTACTAATGATGATGGCCTAACCAATCATCGAAACATAATTCGAAGAATTGTTGTCCCCACCAACTTTTTTTAAGATTTATCAAAAAATTGTTTATTATAAATAGTTGCAATAAATTTGCTTAAAACGTCTTCACGCATATATTTTCTTACTATATAGGTCTAAAGTGCTTAAAAGTTGTAAATTTTTTTTCGTTGACAAACTTTACTTCAATAAAACTGTAACCCTAAAAAATCGTGTCTTATCTGAATTATTATTGAATGAATTTTGAAATATTTACGCATTTTACAACAAGTGGGTTTTGGATAGTCAAAAACTATTAAATTGGATCAACAGTCGCAAAACCAATCAAATTTAAATGAATGTTTTCTATCTGTTTTGACATGAATTATAACGAATCTGCTTCAATTTTGAACATTAAGCAAATATTTGATCAAAAAAGCGTGGTAAAGAAATAGTTTAACGATAATTTAATGAATGTATTTTTAATTTAAGGTTCAAAACAATTTAATTCCCTTAAAAAATCAGGTTTTGTTTAATTAAAACCTAAAACATAAATTCGAAAAATTTGAATATTTTTAGGGGTCAAATATCAAGCATCTATTTATGTTTGTGAATAAAAAGTGACCCAAATGTGAATAAATTTTAATATTTAAATCATCTGTTTCTATTTCTTTGTTTGTTTTAAAAAAGAGCTAAAATTAAGTAGCAAAAAATATAAAAATATTAATAGATTCAACGTTCGGGGTTTTCTTTACATTTATGTCGTTTTTTTTTCTTATATTTTAAACTTTATGTTAATTATTATAAACATAAAGTATGTAAATATATATTCAAAAGCGTATGTTTGTCATATATAAATTAATAGTTTTTTGTTTTTAGTTTTCTTTCACATTCGAAATGATTTAAAACTAAAACTTTACCATACAAAGCGCATCTTAACGAAGTCATTAGGTCAAGTTTTTAAGGCCAACTGGGTCACTTTGTGATGTTGATAATGATGATGATGTTGGTGATGGTGAAGACGTATATGTTGATGATGATGATGATGATACTAAAATAAAAACTTTTTTCTAAGCCAAAAGCGTATATACAAACATCAATGTAGTTTTTTAATCATAGGAATGAAAAATGTGTTAAATAGGGGAAAAATACTTTTATAAAGAAAATCAAACAATATAAGTTTAAGTATATCAAGAAAATAGGGCATCCTTGGTTTTGAAGAATATTTGAAACCCTCTAATGATAAAAAATTTACCATTTATTAAACCACCAAAGCTAGAAAGTATTTACTGGACTTGTGATATTTATAATTCATAAATATTTGTCTGATACCCACTCTAAACCGATCAAAACGTCTCCTCGTCTTAGAAGTCAATGAATTAGTTATTCTATATAGGAAGTACGGTTAATTTATAAAAATTTTTCTATAGAAAAAATTTTTTAACATAAATTTTTCTATAGAAAAAATTTTAAACGAAAATTTTTTTATAGAAAAAATTTGTTAACGAAAATGTTACTATTGAAAAAATTTGTTAACGAAAACTTTTCTGTAGAAAAATTTTTTAACGAAAATTTTTCTATAGAAAACAATTTTTAACGAAAATTTTTCTATAGAAAACAATTTTTAACGAAAATTTTTCTATAGAAAACAATTTTTAACGAAAATGTTTCTATAGAAAAAAATTTTTAACGAAAATTTTTCTATAGAAAAAATATTTTAACGAAAATTTTTTCTATAGAAAAAATTTTAAAACGAAAATTTTTCTATAAAAAAAAAAATTTTAACGAAAATTTTTCTACAGAAAAAAATTTTTAACGAAAATTTTTCTATAGAAAAAATATTTTAACGAAAATTTTTGTATAGAAAAATTTTTTTAACGAAAATTTTTCTATAGAAAAAAAATTTTATCAAAAATTTTTCTATAGAAAAAAAATTTTATCAAAAATTTTTCTATAGAAAAAATTTTTTATCAAAAATTTTTCTATAGAAAAAATTTTTTATCAAAAATTTTTCTATAGAAAAAATTTTTTATCAAAAATTTTTTAACGAAAATTTTTCTATAGAAAAAATTTTTGACGAAAATTTTTCTATAGAAAACATTTTTTAACGAAAATTTTTCTATAGAAAAAATTTTTTAACGAAAATTTTTCTATAGAAAAAATTTTTTAACGAAAATTTTTCTATAGAAAAAATTTTTTAACGAAAATTTTTCTATAGAAAAAATTTTTTAACGAAAATTTTTCTATAGAAAAAATTTTTTAACGAAAATTTTTCTATAGAAAAATTTTTTTAATGAAAATTTTTCTATAGAAAAATTTTTGAATGATAATTTTTCTATAGAAAAAATTTTTGAACGAAAATTTGTTTAGAGAAAAAATTTTTGAACGAAAATTTTTCTATAGAAAAAATTTTTGAAAGAAAACTTTTCTATAGAAAAAATTTTTGAACTAAAATTTTTCTATAGAAAAAATTTTTTAATGAAAATTTTTCCATAGAAAAAAATTTTTAATGAAAATTTTTCTATAGAAAAATTTTTTTAACGAAAATTTTTCTATAGAAAAAATAGTTTAACGAAAATTTTTCTATATAAAAAAAATTTTTTAACGAAAATTTTTCTATATAAAAAAAATTTTTTAAAAAAAATTTTTCTATAGAAAAAATTTTTAACGAAAATTTTTCTATAGAAAAAATTTTTTAACAAAAATTTTTCTATATAAAAAAAATTTTTTAACAAAAATTTTTCTATAGAAAAAATTTTTTAACGAAAATTTTTCTATAGAAAAAAAATTTTAACTAAATTTTTTCTATAGAAAAAATTTTTAAAAGGAACGTTTTTCTTTGGAAAACATTTTTTAAAGAAAATGTTTCTATAAAAAAAATTTTTGAACAAAAATTTTTCTATAGAAAACTATTTTTAACAAAAATTTTTCTATAGAAAACATTTTTTAATGAAAATTTTTCTATAGAAAAAAATTTTGAGAAATTTTTTAACAAAAAGTTTTCTATAGAAAAAATTTTTTAACGAAAATTTTTCTATAGAAAAAATTTTTTAACGAAAATTTTTCTATAGAAAAAGTTTTTTAACAAAAATTTTTCTATAGAAAAAAATTTTTAACGAAAATTTTTCTATATAAAAAAATTTTTTAAAAAAAAAAGAAAAAATTTTTTATAAAAAATTTTTCTATAGAAAACATTTTTTAACGAAAATTTTTCTATAGAAAAAATTTTTTAACGAAAATTTATCTATAGAAAAAATTTTTTAAAGAAAATTTTTCTATAGAAAAAATTTTTTTACGTAAATTTTTCTATAGAAAAAATTTTTAAACGAAAATTTTTCTATAGAAAAAAATTTTTTAACAAAAATTTTTCTTTAGAAAAAATTTTTTAACGAAAATTTATCTATAGAAAAAATTTTTTAACGAAAATTTTTCTATAGAAAAAATAGTTTAACGAAAATTTTTCTATATAAAAAAATTTTTTTAACGAAAATTTTTCTATATAAAAAAATTAAAAAAAAAAAAAAGAAAAAATTTTTTATAAAAAATTTTTCTATAGAAAAAGTTTTTTATAAAAAATTTTTCTATAGAAAAAGTTTTTTATAAAAAATTTTTCTATAGAAAACATTTTTTAACGAAAATTTTTCTATAGAAAAAATTTTTAAACGAAAATTTTTCTATAGAAAAAAATTTTTAACAAAAATTTTTCTTTAGAAAAAATTTTTTAACGAAAATTTATCTATAGAAAAAATTTTTTAACGAAAATTTTTCTATAGAAAAAAATTTTTTAACAAAAATTTTTCTTTAGAAAAAATTTTTTAACGAAAATTTATCTATAAAAAAAATTTTTTAACGAAAATTTTTCTATAGAAAAAATTTTTTAACGTAAATTTTTCTATAGAAAAAATTTTTAAACGAAAATTTTTCTATAGAAAAAAATTTTTTAACAAAAATTTTTCTTTAGAAAAAATTTTTTAACGAAAATTTATCTATAGAAAAAATTTTTTAACGAAAATTTTTCTATAGAAAAAATTTTTTAACGTAAATTTTTCTATAGAAAAAATTTTTGAACGAAAATTTTTCTATAGAAAAAATTTTTGAAAGAAAACTTTTCTATAGAAAAAATTTTTTAACAAAAATTTTTCTATAGAAAAAATTTTTTAACAAAAAATTTTCTATAGAAAAAATTTTTGAACGAAAATTTTTCTATAGAAAAAATTTTTTAACGAAACTTTTCCTGTTTTTAGCCACTGTGCTATACAAATTGTTTGTTTTTCAGAAAAAACTTTATTTATTATTCACTATTTTTTCTTAAATATATTACGATTAATTTAAGAAAATTTATAGTCCGAGAAATACAGAAAAAATAGAAATCTTTATTTTTGTTTAAGAAAACCACAAGTTATATAAAAATACGTTGGAATTATAAGGTTCTTTGAAAGTTGTTTAAAAACTATGAGTTGTGGTTAAAAATAAGCCAAAAGTATAAGGCTCCAGATATTTAAATCCTATACCACGATAGGTAGAGAAATATTGGTGAGACAACCATACGATCGAGTCTGAATCATATATTGAATTGGAATATAATTAGATTTAAACGTAATCCTGATAACTCGCTTAGGATCACTTCTTTTTTATAACGTCTGCAACAAAACCTAGAATATTTGTTTGAATGCTTTTTGATACACTGTAGCTATTTTTGTACTTAAAAAGCTTCACATGACCCATTTTCCGGAAAATTTTTCATTATAAAAATTTTTCTATAGAAAATTTTTCATTATAAAAATTTTTCCATCGAAAATTTTTCATTATAAAAATTTTTCTATCGAAAATTTTTCGTTATAAAAAATTTTTTAAGAAAAATTTTCATTTTAAAAATTATTTTACAGAAAAGTTTTCATTATAAAAAATTTTTACAGAACATTTTTCATTATAAAAAATTTTCTATAGAAAATTTTTCATTATAAAAAATTTTTGTAGAAAATTTTTCATTATAAAAAATTTTTGTAGAAAATTTTTCATTTTAAAAAATTTTCTATAGAAAATTTTTCATTATAATAAATTTTCTATAGAAAATTTTTCATTATAAAAAATTTTCTATAGAAAATTTTTCATTATAAAAAATTTTCTATAGAAAATGTTTCATTATAAAAAATTTTCTATAGAAAATTTTTCATTATAAAAAATTTTCTATAGAAAATTTTTCATTATAAAAAATTTTCTATAGAAAATTTTTCATTATAAAAAATTTTCTATAGAAAATTTTTCATTATAAAAAATTTTCTATAGAAAATTTTTCATTATAAAAAATTTTCTATAGAAAATTTTTCATTATAAAAAATTTTCTATAGAAAATTTTTCATTATAAAAAATTTTCTATAGAAAATTTTTCATTATAAAAAATTTTCTATAGAAAATTTTTCATTATAAAAAATTTTCTATAGAAAATTTTTCATTATAAAAAATTTTCTATAGAAAATTTTTCATTATAAAAAATTTTCTATAGAAAATTTTTCATTATAAAAAATTTTCTATAGAAAATTTTTCATTATAAAAAATTTTCTATAGAAAATTTTTCATTATAAAAAATTTTCTATAGAAAATTTTTCATTATAAAAAATTTTCTATAGAAAATTTTTCATTATAAAAAATTTTCTATAGAAAATTTTTCATTATAAAAAATTTTCTATAGAAAATTTTTCATTATAAAAAATTTTCTATAGAAAATTTTTCATTATAAAAAATTTTCTATAGAAAATTTTTCATTATAAAAAATTTTCTATAGAAAATTTTTCATTATAAAAAATTTTCTATAGAAAATTTTTCATTATAAAAAATTTTCTATAGAAAATTTTTCATTATAAAAAATTTTCTATAGAAAATTTTTCATTATAAAAAATTTTCTATAGAAAATTTTTCATTATAAAAAATTTTCTATAGAAAATTTTTCATTATAAAAAATTTTCTATAGAAAATTTTTCATTATAAAAAATTTTCTATAGAAAATTTTTCATTATAAAAAATTTTCTATAGATAATTTTTCATTATAAAAAATTTTCTATAGAAAATTTTTCATTATAAAAAATTTTCTATAGAAAATTTTTCATTATAAAAAATTTTCTATAGAAAATTTTTCATTATAAAAAATTTTCTATAGAAAATTTTTCATTATAAAAAATTTTCTATAGAAAATTTTTCATTATAAAAAATTTTCTATAGAAAATTTTTCATTATAAAAAATTTTCTATAGAAAATTTTTCATTATAAAAAATTTTCTATAGAAAATTTTTCATTATAAAAAATTTTCTATAGAAAATTTTTCATTATAAAAAATTTTCTATAGAAAATTTTTCATTATAAAAAATTTTCTATAGAAAATTTTTCATTATAAAAAATTTTCTATACAAAATTTTTCATTATAAAAAATTTTCTATAGAAAATTTTTCATTATAAAAAATTTTCTATAGAAAATTTTTCATTATAAAAAATTTTCTATAGAAAATTTTTCATTATAAAAAATTTTCTATAGATAATTTTTCATTATAAAAAATTTTCTATAGAAAATTTTTCATTATAAAAAATTTTCTATAGAAAATTTTTCATTATAAAAAATTTTCTATAGAAAATTTTTCATTATAAAAAATTTTCTATTGAAAATTTTTCTATTGAAATTTTTTAATTATAAAAATTTTTCTGTGAAAACTTGTTCATAAAAAATTGTTTTATAGGAAATTTTTCATTATATTTTTTTTTAGAAATTTTGTTGTTATTAAATTTTTTCTAGAAAAATTTTGTTATTAAAACTTTTCTATAGAAAATGTTTCATTATTATTATTTTCTATAAAATAAAAATTTATCATTAAAAATTTTTTTTTATTGAAAATTTTTCATTATAAAAATTTATAATTTATAATTTATAATTTAGAAAATTTAGAAAATTTTTTAATTTAGAAAATTTTAATAATGAAAAATTTTCATTTGACAAATTTTCCTTAAAAAAGTTTTTCTTCAAAATTTTCTGTTTTTATCAAAATACTTGAACTAAGTAAAAATATTTTATTTCACTCTTATAATTCATTTCACTCAATTTCATTTTTGACCCAAAAAGTTCTTAAACTAGAATAAAAGAAAGAACGAAACCAGTCCAACTTAACTTCTCTAAATTGATCCGGTTTGAATTAAATAGAATAGAACTCAATTCAACGCGATTTGGTTTGATTGGATTGAGGATTGTTTGTGCTTTCACTAATTGTTTTTGAGGTCAATGTTAACGTTTTTGTGTTGGATGTTGTATGTTGAATGTTGCCTGTGGTTTGAATGTTGGATGATAGTGCGTTTAGCTTAAGAGTGAAATTTTAATGGAGTTGTCCCATTTTGCAATGTTTACATGTGACAGACAGATATTTCCCAATACGCAACAGGTTTAGACAGACTTTTCAAGATAAGAACCATCAAAAAGGCTTAGTTTCTTAATGGTTAAAAGACCATAGGCTGATATTGGTAATAATTTTAATATAAATCATCAAATAAATACATGTATTTATATGTATAGATTAACAGTGCCTTTGAATTCATAATATGAATAAAAGATTGTTACTCAATTCTATTAGATACAAAAACCCATTAAATTTATACATCAACCAAGAAAAAAATTATTAACAATAACCAAGAAACAACAAATGGCCAAGATTGCAACATAACCTAACACACATCTTTTTCTGAAGCTCAATTTTTTTTTGTTTAAATTTTCGTAACACGTCTATTTTCGCAATCCGCAAAAAAATCTGTTCAATAACTTCTATATGCACAAGTGCGCCCGACATCGCTGTGGCTTCACACGACTGCATCTAATGCCAAAATTATTAACAAAAAAAGATACAAAAATCAACCTAAAACAAAATAATGAATAAAAAAATTCTTTAAGTTCTTCCTTCCCCTTCATGCCTTGAGTTTGCAAACGATTTGGTAACCACCTGATGGCTTAAATGCAAAGAAACCCCAAAAAGCCAAGACTTACAGAGTCAATGTTTGGTTAAGAAGTCGTTTCAGTCAAAAAAAAAAAAAAAATAAAAGCTCGACTAAGTCTGCGGCTGCAGAAGTTGAGAAATCTTTTGAAAACTAGTTTATGACAGAGGGACGGACAGACAGACAGATTGCCAAAACTAATGAGTGTTATTTTCTAAGTGTCGAGTCTATCTGCATGCATGCATGAATGATGTGCAATACATCCATACATGTGTCTTCATGCATGCTTAACAATATCAAATACAACAAGAAAAAAAAACAACTTTAGAAAAATATTTATGGCAAATTAAATAGAGGGCATGCGTGTGTGGTACAAAATTAACAGAGGTTCCCAATCTGCTAAAGAAAAAAAAATCTAAATAAATTTTATAACTATTCATTGGAATAATTGAACAAATTTTTTTGTAGAAAATTTTTCATTACAAAAAAAAAATTTCTTTACAAAATTTTTCAATATAAAAATTTTTGTATAGAAAATTTTTCAATATAAAAATTTTACTATAGAAAATTTTTCAATATAAAAATTTTTCTATAGAAAATTTTTCAATATAAAAATTTTTCTAAAGAAAATTTTTCAATATAAAAATTTTTCTATAGAAAATTTTTCAATATAAAAATTTTTCTATAGAAAATTTTTCATTATAAAAATTTTTCTGTAGAAAATTTTTCATTATAAAAATTTTCCTATAGAAAATTTTTCATTATAAAAATTTTCCTATAGAAAATTTTTCATTATAAAAATTTTCCTATAGAAAATTTTTCATTATAAAGATTTTCCTATAGAAAATTTTTCATTATAAAGATTTTCATATAGAAAATTTTTCATTATAAAAATTTTTCTATTAAAATTTTTCTATATAAAATTTTTTATTATAAAAATTTTCCTATAGAAAAGTTTTCAATATAAAAAATTATCAATTTATTCATTTCTTATAAATTTTTTTTGTAATAAAACATTTTTCTATAAATACTTTTTCATTATAAAATTTTTTTTATAGAAAATTTTTCATTATAAACATTTTTTTACAGAAAATTGTTCATTGTAAAAAAATTGTTTTAGAAAATTATTCATTATAAAATTTTTTCTATAGAAAATTTTCATTATAAAAATTTTTCTGTAGAAAATTTTTCATTATAAAAATTTTTCTGTAGAAAATTTTTCATTATAAAAATTTTTCTGTAAAAAATTTTTCATTATAAAAATTTTTCTGTAGAAAATTTTTCATTATAAAAATTTTTCTATAAAAAATTTTTCATTATAAAATTTTTTCTATAAAAAATTTTTCATTATAAAAATTTTTCTATAGAAAATTTTTCATTATAAAAATTTTTCTATAGAAAATTTTTCATTATAAAAATTTTTATATAGAAAATTTTTCATTATGCAAATTTTTCTATAGAAAATTTTTTATTATAAAAATGTTTCTTTAGAAAATTTTTCTATAAAAAAGTTTTCATTAGAAAAATTTTTCTATTGAAAGGTTTTCATTATAAAATTTTTTCTAAAGAAAATTTTTTAATTATAAAAATATTTCCATAGAAAGTTTTTCTATAGAAAATTTTTCATTATAAAATTTTTTCTATAGAAAATTTTTCATTATAAAAATTTTTTAATGGAAAATTTTTCATTATAAAAATTTTTTAATGGAAATTTTTTCATTATCAAAATTTTTCTAAACAAAATTTTTCAATATAAAAATGTTTCTATAGAAAAATTTTCAATATTAAAATTTTTCATAGAAAAGTTTTCAATATAAAAATTTTTCTATAGAAAATTTTTCATTATAAAAATTTTTCTATAGAAAATTTTTAGTTTTAAAATGTTTTATTATAAAAATTTTTTTATAAAAAAGTTTTCATTAGAAAAATTTTTCTATTGAAAGGTTTTCATTATAAAATTTTTTCTATAGAAAATTTTTCAATTATAAAAATATTTCCATAGAAAATTTTTCTATAGAAAGTTTTTCATTATAAAATTTTTTCTATAGAAAATTTTTCATTATAAAAATTTTTTAATAAAAAAATGTTCATTATAAAATTTTTTCAATAGAAAATTTTCATTATTAACATATTTCTATAGAAAATTTTTCATTATAAAATTTTTTAATGGAAAATTTTTCATTATTAAAATTGTTTAATGGAAAATTTTTCATTATAAAAATTTTTTAATGGAAAATTTTTCATTATAAAAATTTTTTAATGGAAAATTTTTCATTATCAAAATTTTTCTAAAGAAAATTTTTCAATATAAAAATGTTTCTATAGAAAAATTTTCAATATAAAATTTTTTTCATAGAAAAGTTTTCAATATAAAAATTTTTCTATAGAAAATTTTTCATTATAAAAATTTTTCTATAGAAAATTTTTAGTTTTAAAATGTTTTATTAAAAAAATTTTTCTATAAAAAATGTTCTATTTGAAAACTTTTCTATAGAGAATTTTTAATTTTTAAACTCTTTCTATAGAAAATTTTTCATTATAAAAACTTGTCAATTTCAAAATTTTTCTACAGAAAATTTTTTATTTTAAAATGCTTCATTATAAAAAATGTTCTATAGAAATTTTCTATAGAATAGAATATATTTGAATACGATATTTTAATTTTAGTAAATTGTTAAGGTTTTTTCAAATCTATTCAAAATGTGTGAACTGTGATATTTAACTAGAAGATTAATAAATTAGTACAACTCTTAGAATTTGTTTAATAACATTTTCAAACAAAATTAATTAAGAATTTAATTGAAACCTATTCGCACTAATTGTATGCGCAATCAAACATTTTGTATGAACATACAAGTATGAAACGAATTAACCACCAAACACCAACCAAAGAAGTTTGCATTCACAGAAATTAATTGATCGCAAATGACCAAGAAACAACAATTTTAAAGAGATGCACTTTACTGGTCCGTAAATTATTGTAGAATTCTTTAAACCAAATGATCGTAAAACAAATTACCTTAGAAAAAGGCAAAATGTTAAATGAACACTTGGGCAATTTCCAGCATTTGAATAAATTAACATTTTTATGAATTCAAAGATTTAAATTTGCATTTATTTTCAGTTAAATAAATAGAATTCAGTTTCTAATCATTTCCTTTGCTTTTATTATTATTTCCAGCAAAATGACCGACACAATGAGTTCTGCCGGTCCAATGGATATTTCACTAAAAGATAATGGACTCATTGTAGACATGTCGACAACAGCCTCTCTATTGCATCACAATACATTGGCCTCACATGCTCATGCCCTGCGAGCTCTCAAAGAACATCATCAACAACAGCAGCAGCAACAACAACATCATCACAGTTCTGAAGAACAATCCTCCTCATCATCAGACAATGGAGGAGACAGTAAACCCCTACACAATACACCCATCACCGCCAATGTTAGTATATCGCCCACAAATCTCTCAACGAATAGCGCTACATCACCCTCATCACTCACTACATTCCGCTGTGAACGTTGCGAAAATTTTGAAACCAGTTCGAGAGCAACTCTGCTCTTGCATGTCGTACAGTGTCTTTCGAATACGGCGGCACGTCTTAAGAGTGAAGATGGTGAACCGGAAAATCTACAGACCTCAGCCGGTTCAGTAGCCTCACCGCCAAGCGGAGACAACAGTCATCCCAGTGTAGTTTCGGGTGGCAATAGTGCGGTGGTTAGTGCTATCGCTAACGGCAGTACCAGTAGTTCGGTGGCCAATTCTTCGACCTCAAGTTCTCAGTCCGCATCACGTAAGGTCTTTGAATGTGATGTCTGCAATATGAAGTTTTCGAATGGTGCGAATATGAGACGCCACAAGATGAGACATACAGGGGTTAAGCCTTACGAATGTCGAGTGTGCCAAAAAAGGTGAGTCTAAAAATTTTCTATTAAAAAATTTTGAATGCAAATGGATAAATTTTTAATACAAAAAAACTTTGGATGTAAAAAAATTTTATAGAAAAATTTTGAATGCCAAAAATTTTTTTATAAAAAATTTTTATATCGAAAAATTTTCTATAAAAAAAGTTTATATCGAAAAATTTTCTTTAAAAAATTTTTATATCGAAAAATTTTCTATAAAAATTTTTTATATCGAAAAATTTTCTATAAAAAAATTTTTGTATCGGAATATTTTCTATAAAAAATTTTTATATAGAAAAATTTTGTATGAAAAAATTTTATATCGAAAAATTTTTCAAACAAATTTTTATATCGAAAAATTAAAAAAAAAATTATATCAAAAAATTTTCTATAAAAAATTTTTATATCGGAAAATTTTCTTTAAAAAAGTTTATATCGAAAAATTTTCTTTAAAAAATTTTTATATCGAAAAATTTTCTTTAAAAAAAGTTTATATCGAAAAATTTTCTTTAAAAAATTTTTATATCGAAAAATTTTCTATAAAAATTTTTTTTATCGAAAAATTTTCTATAAAAAAATTTTTATATCGGAAAATTTTCTATAAAAAGTCTTATATAGAATAATTTTGTATGAAAAAATTTTATATCGAAAAATTTTTCAAAAAAATTTTCTATAAAAAATTTTTATATCGAAAAATCTTCTATATACAATTTTTATATCGAAACATTTTCTATAAAAAATTTTTGTATCGAAAAATGTTTATATCAACAATATTCTATAAAAAAATTTATATCGAAAAGTTTTGTATAAAAAAATTTTATATTGAAAATTTTCTCTAAAAAATTTTTATGTCGAAAAATTTTCGATAAACAATTTTAATATCGAAATATTTTCTATAAAAAATTTTTATATCAAAAAATTGTTTAAAAAATCTTTATATCGAAAAATTTTCTATAAAAATCTTTATATCGAAAAATTATATAAAAATTTGTATATCGAAAAATTTTTATATAAAAAATGTTTGTATCGAAAAATTTTCTATAAAAAAATTATTATATTGAACATTTTTTTTTTAAATTTATGTAGAAAAATTTTCTATAAAAAAAATTTTATGTCGAAAAATTTTCGATAAAAATTTTTAATATTGAAAAATTTTATAAAACAATTTTATATCGAAACATTTTCTATAAAAAATTTTTATATTGAAAAATTCTCCATAAAAAATTTGTATATCGAAAAATTTTCTATAAAACATTTTTATATCGAAAAATTTTCTATAAAAAAATTTTATATCGAAAAATTTTCTATAAACAAATTTTATATCGAAAATTTTTTTTTTTTTAAATTTTATATCGAAAAATTTCCTATAAAAATTTTTATAAAAAATGTTAATATCGAAAAATTTTCTATAAAAAATTTTGATATCAAAAAATTGTCTATACAAAATTTTTATATTGAAAAATTTATTATAAAAACTTTTAGTATCGAAAAATTTTCTTTAAATTTTTGTATCGAAAAATTTTCTTTAAATTTTTATATCGAAAAATTTTCTATAAAAAATTTTTGTATCGAAAAATTTTCTATAACAAATTTTTATATCAAAAAATTTTCTATGAAAAATTTTTATATCGAAAAAGTTTTCTTAAAAAAAATTTTATATCGAAAAATTTTTTTAAAAAAATTTGATGTCAAAAAATTTTTCCTAAAAAAATTTTATGTTGAAAAGTTTTCTATAAAAAATTTTTATATCGAAAAATTTTCTATAAAAAATTTTTATATCAAAAAATTTTCTATAAAAAATTTTTATATCGAAAAATTTTCTTTAAAAAATTTATATCGAAAACTTTTCTTTAAAAAAATTATATCGAAAAGTTTCTGTAAAAAATTTTTATATCGAAAATTTTCAGTAAAAAATTTTTTTATCGAAAATTTTCTGTAAAAAAATTTTATATCGAAAATTTTCTGTAAAAAATTTTTATATCGAAAATTTTCTGTAAAAAATTTTTTTATTGAAAAATTTTCTTTAAAAAATTTTTATATCGAACAATTTTCTATAAAGAATTTTAATATCGAAAAATTTTCTATAAAAAATGTTAAGATCGAAAAATTTTCTATAAAAAATTAAAAGATTAAAAACTTTTATGACCGAAAAATTTTTTATAAAAAATTTTTTTATAAAAAAATTTTTTATAAAAAACTTTTATATCGAAAAATTTTCAATAAAAAATTTTTATATCGAAAAATTTTCTATAAAAAAATTAAATCTCGAAAAATTTTCTATAAAAAATTTTTTTTATCGAAAAAATTTCTATGAAAAAAATTTATAACAAAAATTTTTATATCGAAAAATTTTCTTTAAAAACTTTTGATATCGAAAAATTTTCTATAAAAAATTTTTATATTGAAAAATTTTCTATAGAAAATTTTTATATTGAAAAATTTTCTATAGAAAATTTTTATATTGAAAAATTTTCTATAGAAAATTTTTATATTGAAAAATTTTCTATAGAAAATTTTTATATTGAAAAATTTTCTATAGAAAATTTTTATATTGAAAAATTTTCTATAGAAAATTTTTATATTGAAAAATTTTCTATAGAAAATTTTTATATCGAAAAATTTTTTATAAAAAATTTTTATATCGAAAAATTATCTATAAACAATTTTTATATCGAAAAATTTTTTATAAAAAATTTTTATACCAAAAATTTTTTTCGAAATAAAAACTTAATTCCGAAAATTGTTTAATAGAAAAACTTTTATTTCAAAAATTTTTTATTTAAAAATTTGTTTTCTAATCGCAGATTCTTCCGTAAAGATCATTTGGCTGAGCATTTTACCACACACACAAAAACGCTGCCGTATCATTGCCCCATATGCAATCGTGGCTTTCAGCGTCAAATAGCCATGAGAGCTCACTTCCAAAATGAACACGTGGGACAGCATGATCTCGTCAAAACTTGCCCACTGTGCAGTTATCGAGCGGGTTCTATGAAATCGCTTAGAATACATTTTTTCAACAGGTGAGTATTGATTTCATTTGATTGCAATTAAAATTTTTTAATAAAATTTTATTTTTCTTTTCAAAAAACAAAAAAAAAAACAAGACATGGCATTGATTTGGATAATCCGGGACCGGGCGGTTCATCGTCGTTGTTGCTCGCTCTGGAGTCACAGGCATCACAAGTAGCTGCCGCCGCTGCTGCTGCTGGCTTTGTGCCCACCGGCCTTAACGCCGTAGCAGCAGCGGCAGCAGCTGCTGCCAATGCAGCAGTTGTCAATTCCAATGCGGCCATTGTCTCGGCTGCCGCCAACAGTATGCCTAGCCACCAGAGCGACAGCGGCGAGTCGCTACGTTCCGTGGAGAATGCTACACCACCCATGCACTTTCTAACGCCACATGTGGAGATCTCAACCTTGCCCGACAATGGCCTCTCGGATAACGCCATATTCAATGTAAAGCAAACTTCCAATATTAATGATTCTCTTAAGTCTGTAGTAAATTCATTGACTTCCTCTACTTCATTCTATTCTCGTTCGTCCGTTGAGAATGTGCTCTTATGCGTTTTGCGTGCATTTGATTTGCAGGGTCACAACAGCAGCAACAACACCACAGCCACTTCATCACCCACATCCGGCAATACAACCTTACAAACGGCCGGCAGTACTACCACAGAGGGAGGCGGAGGAGGAGGAGGTGGACCTAAGGATCGTGATGCTATTATGCAGTCGCCAGTGCCCTTGACTATAAGCAGTTTGCCGCCACAGGAACATCCCCTAGATTGTAATGCCAAATCGTTGCCTTCAAGTACCAGTAACAGTGCGAGTGGACCTCTTTGTGGAGCCATGACTTCAGTATCGCCAAAACATCATCATCATGAGAATCATATAACACCCTCCATTAGTCTGATACCCATAAAACAGGTAAGTTTTTTTTTGAGGTAAGATTTTATAAAAATAGTTCTAATGTTTCTTTAACAGGAACCCCCAAGTGAGGACTCTTTAAAGAATAATATCAATGGCGATAGCATGAATGGCGGTGATAGCAGTGAGTCGGAATTCTCGGCCCCCAATATGAGATTAACCTCTTTGATTAAGGTAATTTAAATTCCCTGGATATTGATTTTAAATAAATTTAAAGAACTTATTGTTAACTCTTATTTGCAATTTTTAAACAGTGGCTACTATTTCTTTTCAATTCAATCTCTGTAACTTTTTTGTAAAGAAAGCATTTAACGAAATTTTTTCTAAAATCTTGGCACCTGCATATTTATCCTAATCAATTCCATTCCGAATTAATTTCAGATGCCACTTATTTCTTATGAACCCTTACAGGTATCACCCCTTAAATCTCTACTCAGAGAAGATCTAAAACGGCGCATTTGCGCCAAAGCTAATAATCGTATTACCCGTAACGCCGCCTCCATGGAAAATAATAATGTGATACAAAGCAGTCTTACGCCCACATGTGGACCCGCCACATCATCTACGCCCATTTGTAATGGCACCATAACCTCCACGGGACCCGAAAGTGATTCGGGTGTTTTGAATCGCAAACAAATACTGACATGCCTGTTTTGTGGCATCGAATTTCCCGACGAGACTTTATATTTCCTGCACAAGGGTTGTCACTGCGAGAGTAATCCCTGGAAGTGCAATATCTGTGGCGAACAATTGAACAATGTCTACGAGTTCAATGCTCATCTGCTGAGCAAAAGTCATCAATAGCAACCAATGTTAAAGGATGTTCAAGTAACATCTGCAACGGCTGAGGCAAAAAGCTCTTTGTAAGTAAAATGTCGGCTTTAATGATGGACGTATATTTTGATCACGTGCTTAAGGTGAAAAAGTTTAGTCATACCGACGACATACTAACGAGTAGAATTAAAAATAAGAGGCATTTCTTAACCCGGCGGTAGGATTTTTGCAGTCGATTTGTTTTGAAATGAATGAAAGAGTAGAAAATTTTGTTGTATACTTTTAGGAGGTTTGAGATTTTTGTATTCGAGATAATGGTAAATTCTTATCATAGGGGTCATTTTTTGTTTATTATACATTATGGACAAAAAAGCTTTATTTGATAATACCATAAAGTTTATTTGCGGCTACACAATTTTTGTGTAAAGTATCTGTCGGCTTCTGGCGGTTTAAATAATATTTCCAGCGATGGCAACAGCTGACTGTCATTATGACAACCAGAAGTCGGCACAAAGAGAACAGAACAAAAAAAAAATTGTCCTCAGAGTTGCCGTTTTTTATACTTTTAAATAAAATAAGCATTTTTTTCAATGTTTTAAGAATCAAAAATTTTTTTTAGGAAACTTTTTTATCAAAAATTTTTCTATATTTTTTATTAAAAATTTATCTAAAGAAAAAAATTTAAGAAAGTTTTTTTGTTCAAAATTTTTCAATAGAAAATTTTTTATAATAAATTTTTCTATAGAAAATTTTTTTTATGGAAAATTTGTTATCAAAAATAGGAAATTTTTTTATCCAAAATTTTTCTGTAGAAAATTTTTTGGTTCAAAATTTTTTATAAAAATTGTTATATAGAAATTTTTTTTATCAAAAGTTTTTCAATAGAAAATTTTCTTACAAAAAATTTTTCCATAGAAAATTTTTCTACAGAAAATTTTTTTATCAAAAATTTTTCTATAAAAAATTTATTATTTTTTTTTTTAAATTTTTCTATCGAAATTCTTTTTTATAATTTTACTATAAACAATTTTTTTTCTGTAGAAAATTTTTTTATCCAAAATTTTCCTATAAAAAATTTTTTACCAAACAATTTTTTTATTGAAAATTTTTTACCAAAAAATTTTTTTATTGAAAATTTTTTACCAAAAAATTTTCTATATTTTCTAATTTTCTATAGAAAATTTTTTTAACAAAACTTTTTCTGTAGAAAATGTTTTTATCCAAAATTTTATTATAGAAAATTTTTTTACCAAAAATTTTTCTATAAAAAATTTTTTACCAAAAATATTTTTATCAAAAATTTTCTTACAGAAATTTTTCTATTGAAAATTTTTTTTAACAAAAATTTTTGATTAGAAAATTTTTTTATCAAAAATTTTTCTATAGAAAAAACATTTTTTTATAGAAAATTTTCTTTTTCTATAGAAAATTTTTGTATCAAAAAATTTTCTATAGAAAATTTTTGTATCAAAAATTTTTCTATAGAAAATTTTTTTATCAAAAATTTTTCTATAGAAAATTTTTTTATCAAAAATTTTTCTATAGAAAATTTTTTTATCAAAAATTTTTCTATAGAAAATTTTTTTATCAAAAATTTTTCTATAAAAGATTTTTTTATCAAAAAATTTTCTATAGAAAATTTTTTTACCAGAAACATTTTGTATAGAAAATTTTTGACAAAAACATTGTCTATAGAAAATTTTTGATAAAAAAATTTTATATAGAAAATGTTTTTATCAAAAATTTTCTATAGAAAATGTTTTTATCAAAAATTATTTCTATAGAAAATTCTTTTATTAAAAATTTTTCAATAGGAAATTTTTTTATCAAAAATTTTTTTATAGAAAATTTTTTTATCAAAAATTTTTAAATATAAATTTTTTTTATCAAACATTTTTTTATAGAAAATTTTTTTATTAAAATTTATTTAAAATTTTTCTATAGAAATTTTTTTTTATCAAAAATTTTTCTATAGAAAAATATTTTTTTTTTAATTTTTCTGCAGAAATTTTTTAATTAAATTTTTTCTAACGAAATTTTCTTACAAACATTTTTCGATAAAAAATTTTTTTATCAGAAATTTTTTTGTAGAAAATTTTTTTATTAAAAGTGTTACTATAGAAACATTTTTTGATCGTGATATTTACGAATATTACAAAAAATCATCGGCTTCTGGTGGTATGGACTGCCTACTCTTTATGATAACAAAGTGTTGCCAACATGCGCAAACTCACAAACTAGAAACAACATAAAAAAACGAAACCCGGATTTGAAATAAGGTTAATATTTGTTCTCATCAGCTCTGATCCAAAAGTTGGCCGTATTTTGTAAACTTGTAAAATTTTACTTCAAAAAGCTTTTTTCACTTATTTCAGGCCTCCTAAAAGTATATAACAAAATTTTCAAAAACTCTCCCAAATTTCAATTTAAATCGAGTGTGGAAATTTGACCTAAGATTTTATTTTTTCTTTTTTTATATATAAATTTCATTAAACTCTAAAAACATTTAATTAGTTTGTAAGTTTAACAAAAAAACAAAAACAAAAATACATTTTAAACCAATGGGCAATGGCAATATTTTAAGTAAAACCTACAAGATTTTTAACAAATTTATTAATAACAAATTATAACAAAAACAAAACAAAAAACATTGGAGTGTGATAGTTAGTCGTTAGTTTTAAAATTGTTTAAATTTAACAAAAAAGAAAAAAAAACGAAACAAAATTTATCAAAAAATGAAGCAAAAATATTTTAGATTTAAAAAAAAGAAAAAAACTGTAACTGCATGATAACAAACCAATAGATGCACTTATGTTATTTAACTAAATTGTAGTTAAAATAATAAAATAATGTTATAATAAAAAAAATACATACATAAATTTTACTATATACAAAAAAATATAAAATATTTACTTTGAAAACATGTTCTAAATTTACATAAAAAGGGTCTTATTACGATCCGAAACTCTTAATATTTCCAATATTATTTAACAAGCTTAAAAAAAGAGTTTAGGTATATTTAATTTTAAATAGAAATTTTTAAGAAAGTCATTCTGTTTTTTATCTGGAAGAAGGCACTAAGTCCAAAATCTTTTCAAACTTGTTAATTTCTCAAATTTATTCAAAAAGCACTAAGTCCAAAATGGTTTTATACTTGTTTATTTCTCAAATTTAGTGAAAAAATATTCATTCGCTAAAGCACAGTAGAAGCAAACACCAGAAAATGTTCTTATAAGATATAAAAGCTTCTAGAGTTTCTTTAAATTTTTCTGCTTCGAAAAGCTTTTTTTACTAAAAAATCCTCCTGTAAGACTAAAAGCTTTTAAAGTTTCTTTAAATTTTTCTGCTACGAAAAGCTTTTTTTACTAAAAAATGCTCTTATAAGACTAAAAGCTTTTAAAGTTTCTTTAAATTTTTCTGCTACGAAAAGCTTTTTTTACTAAACAAACTTTCATTGCTTAAGAGAGCTTTTGTATAAAAAGTATCATCTTTACTAAAAAGAAATTTTATATTAAAATTATCTTTTTCACAAAAATAGGGTTTTTATACTAAAAGAAACTCTTTTTACTAAAGTGAGCTTTTTTACTAAAACTATTTTTTAATTCAAAAGTAATATTTTAACTAAAAAGTTTTACAAAATAAACAAGCGTAAGAACATTTAATTTGTCAAAATTATTTTTAGATTAGAATTAAACCGTTATGTGATAGAAATCGATCGTTTTCAAAGCGATCGATTTCTGATAAATTTTTTAGAAAATTTCCGGTTAATTTGGGCTTTCATCCTTTTAACTAATATCTTATCTTTAATTTGGTTTGATTTTTTGTGGAAATGGGAAAAAATTATCTTATAAATACATCGATTTGAAAACGATCGATTTCCATCACATACTGGAAAAGCTTTTTTTTTAAAGAAATCTAATTTTGGTTAAATAATTTTGTTTTTATACAAAATTTTGCTATTGCTTATATGAAAAAGACTATTTATAAACGAAATTGAAGTTTAACAGTTTTTTTAAGAAAAAGCTTTTCTGCAGTTTAAAAAGCTCTTTTTAAAGAAATCAACAAATTTTAGTGAACAAAATTGTTTAAGTGAAAAATGTTGTTATTAAAGTTATTAAAAACTATTTGTTGTCGAAATTAAAACTTTATTTTAAGAAAAAGTTACTTTTCAATAACAAAAGCTTTAAAAAAAAGTTTTATAAAACAATTTATATTTGCTTCTAACTAAAAAAGAAATTTAATTTAAATCATTTTTAAGAAAATAATTTTTTCCATTGAGAAAAGCTCTTTTTTAAGAAAACAAAACTTTTTTGTGAACTTTACTTTTACTTTTCAATAACAAAAGCTTTTTTAAATAAAGCTTTTTAAAACAATTTATTGTGAGTAATGTGTGAAAATAAAGAAGAAATTTAATCTAAAAAAAAGCTCTTTTTTAAGAAAACAAAACTTTTTTGTAAAGTTTGCTTTTACTTTTCAATAATAAAAGCTTTTTTAAAAAAAGCTTTTTAAAACAATTTAGTTTGAGTTAAAAATGTTATTTTGGCTTTAAACTAAAAAAGAAATTTAATTTAAATCATTTTTTTAGAAATGATTTTTTTTCATTGAGCAAAGCTCTTTTCTGAGAAATTAAAACTTTTTTGTAAACAATTCTTTTTTAATGAAAAATTATATTATTTTTAATATAGAAAACTATAAGCTGTCGAAATTTATGTAAAACCTTTTATATAAAAAAAGAGCTTTTTTTTAAAAAAAGCTCTTTTTATAGCAAACATAATTTTTTGGTTAAACAATTGTTTTTGGTGAAAAATTTAAGTCTAAATTGAAGTTAAATCATCTTTAAATCATCTTTTTTGAGAAAAAGCTTTTTTCAGTAGAAAAAGCTCTTTTAAAAGGAAACAAAACTTACCAGTTTAACATTTTTTTAATGAAAAATAATATTATTTATTCCTAAAATAGAAAACTTTTTATAGTCAAAACTCAAGTTAAATTTTTATTTTTTATTTTTTTTTTTGGGAAGAGCTTATTTTCACTTAGAAATTAAAACTTTAAAAGAAACTACACTTTTTAGTTAAACAATTCTTTTTAGTGAAAAATGTTATTTCTACTTATACAGAAAACTATTTGAAGTCGAAATTAAAGTTAAAACATTTTTTTCGAAAAAGCTTTTTTTAAAAGAAAAAAAAAACTTATAAGTTTAACATGTTTTTAATGAAACATGATATTATTACTGATATTAAAAGCTATTTATTGTTGAAATTGAAGTTAGACTATTTTGTTAAAAAAAAGCTATTTTTTAGTGAGAAAAGCTCTCTTCGAAGAAAAAATTTTTTAGTTAAACTATTTTTTTTAGTGAAAAATGTTATTTTTGCTAAAATAAAAAGCTATTTTAAGTCGAAAGCCATTTTTTTAGAAACATTTTTTTTTCAATGAGAAAAGCTTTTTTTAAAGAAAACAAAATATTTTAGTTAAACATTTTTATAATGATATTATAGTAATATTATATTATTAGTATTATTAAAAGCAATTTATAGTTTAAATTAAAGTTAAAAATTTTTTTAGGAAAAAGCTATTATTGTTACGAAAAGCTTTCTTAAAAGAAAACAACACATTTTGGTTAAAAAGAAATTTAGTCAAAAATGTTGGTATTGCTGCCACAAAAAATATTCTATAGTCGAAATTGAAGTTAGTCAAAAGCTATTGTTTAGTTTAAGAAAGCTTGAAAAACTTTTAAAAAAGCTTGAAAACTTTTTCTTTATATACCATTTATCAGCATAGGTGTGGAAACTTCATTTAAGTTAATCGATGGACCTATAATACCCAAGTTATTTTTTAGTAATAAAAGCTCTCAAAGAACATATTTTTAGAAAAAGCTTTTTTCTATGAAAAAAGCTCTCATTAAACTAGAATAACACATTTTGGTTAAAAAAAATGTTACTACTTTTACAAACTCAAAATTGAAATTAAGCTTTTTTTTAAGAAAAAGCTATTTTTTAGTAGAAAAGTTTTTAAAAAAGCTTAAAAAGGCTTTATACATACATACATATATATTATTGGTGGAGGGTCTCAAACATTCTTTAATCCGTCGATGGACCCATAATACCTTCCTGAATCGATTAGGAGATGTCTCTTTAGAGAAACAACTTTTTTGTTCATTAGAAATATCATGTGAAAATGAGAGACCGAATCGAATTTTGCTGTTTATGAGCACTTGAAAGACCTGGGTTTAACCTCGATTAAGGGTTTCCTCATGTTCTCGTAAAAAAATGTATGTGTCGTCTGTTTGCTTAGATTTTCCGCCATAAGCTTTTACAAAAGCTTAAGTGGGTAGGATACACTGCAATACCCTTTATATTCTTCAGTTCTAGCGCCTTCAGATTATTAGATGTTCCGGTCATTGTACAATTTAAAATCACTTAAATCAGTTGTTTACCAGCAAAGACCATCAGAACTTTTTAGTCAAGCTTTGGCAGCTTTTGTCGGGTCATCGAGGATGTGTATGGCCAGGCGTTGTCGTGTTGGAAAACATTTTATATTTACAAATTTTAAACGATTATTTCCAATTGACTGGCCTATCTCTTCAGTTGCTTACAGTAGAAAGCTAAATTGAATGTATGATCTTAAAATTTCTTAGTAGTCGATTTCCTTTCAATCTCACCAAACACCCGGCACAGCCTCATTGGCCGACAATCCGGGCTTTCGTTTGATAACGATCGTTTATGTTTTCGTTTTTTATACATTTTTGATCGCTCGTTATTAATCATTTCCTCGGTAGTAGGTTTTTCGTACCGGAAAGACTTGGAATTTTAAGAATTTTCGACCAAGGTCTAACACTCTTGCGATGGTATTAAGGCAGTTACAAGAACATTAAGAATATATTTTTTTTAAATAACGTTTCGCTGATATCTTTAGGATTGATCAAATTTCGTATGGTCAATTAATGTGTTACCCTAATATCGAAAGCTTTTGATTAGCTTTCAAGCCTCATTAATTTTGGTACTAATTGTTAAATGGTTACCGATATAGGATCATTAAAACTATCTATTGCCAAAAAAAAAAAAAAAAAATGGTAAACATGTATATTTTCGAGCTTTTATTGATTTAGATCAGTAAAGGGCGCCATTTTTGTTTTTCTGTCATTGGCGGTTGATTAAGTGGATGTACAACAAAACTGTCAGCTTTCAAACCTCATTCATTTTGGTACTAATTGTTAAATGGTTACCGATATAGGACCATTAAAACTATCTATTGCCAAAAACAGGGTAAATATGTATATTTTCGAGCTTTTATTGATTTAGATCAGTAAAGGGCACCATTTTTGTTTTTCTATCATTGGCGGTTGATGAAGTGGATCAATGTACAACAAAACTGTCAGCTTTCAAACCTCATTCATTTTGGTACTAATTGTTAAATGGTTACCGATATAGGACCATTAAAACCATCTATTGCCAAAAAAAGGGTAAATATTTATATTTTCGAGCTTTTATTGATTTAGATCTGTAAAGGGCACCATTTTTGTTTTTCTGTCATTGGCGGTTGATGAAGTGGATCAATGCACATCTAAACTGTCAGCTTTCAAACCTCATTAATTTTTTTACTAATTGTTAAATGGTTACCGATATGGGACCATTAAAACCATCTATTGCCAAAAAAGGGTAAATATTTACATTTTCGAGCTTTTATTGATTTAGATCTGTAAATATGTATATTTTCGAGCTTTTATTGATTTAGATCAGTAAAGGGCGCCATTTTTGTTTTTCTGTCATTGGCGGTTGATGAAGTGGATGTACAACAAAACTGTCAGCTTTCAAACCTCATTCATTTTGGTACTAATTTTTAAATGGTTACCGATATGGGACCATTAAAACCATCTATTGCCAAAAACAGGGTAAATATGTATATTTTCGAGCTTTTATTGATTTAGATCAGTAAAGGGCGCCATTTTTGTTTTTCTGTCATTAGCGGTTGATTAAGTGGATGTACAACAAAACTGTCAGCTTTCAAACCTCATTCATTTTGGTACTAATTGTTAAATGGTTACCGATATGGGACCATTAAAACCATCTATTGCCAAAAAAAGGGTAAATATGTATATTTTCGAGCTTTTATTGATTTAGATCTGTAAATATGTATATTTTCGAGCTTTTATTGATTTAGATCAGTAAAGGGCGCCATTTTTGTTTTTCTGTCATTGGCGGTTGATGAAGTGGATGTACAACAAAACTGTCAGCTTTCAAACCTCATTCATTTTGGTACTAATTTTTAAATGGTTACCGATATGGGACCATTAAAACCATCTATTGCCAAAAACAGGGTAAATATGTATATTTTCGAGCTTTTATTGATTTAGATCTGTAAAGGGCACCATTTTTGTTTTTCTGTCATTGGCGGTTGATGAAGTGGATCAATGCACATCTAAACTGTCTGCTTTCAAACCTCATTCATTTTGGTACTAATTGTTAAATGGTTACCGATATAGGACCATTAAAACCATATATTACCAAAAAAGGGTAAATATGTACATTTTCGAGCTTTTATTGATTTATATCTGTAAAGGGCGCCATTTTTGTTTTCTGTCATTGGCGGTTGATGAAGTGAATCAATGTACAACAAAACTGTCAGCTTTCAAACCTCATTCATTTTGGTACTAATTGTTAAATGGTTACCGATATAGGACCATTAAAACCATATATTGCAAAAAAAGGGTAAATATGTATATTTTCGAGCTTTTATTGATTTAGATCAGTAAAGGGCGCCATTTTTGTTTTCTGTCATTGGCGGTTGATGAAGTGAATCAATGTACAACAAAACTGTCAGCTTTCAAACCTCATTCATTTTGGTACTAATTGTTAAATGGTTACCGATATGGGACCATTAAAACCATCTATTGCCAAAAAAAAGGGTAAATATGTATATTTTCGAGCTTTTATTGATTTAGATCAGTAAAGGGCACCATTTTTGTTTTTCTATCATTGGCGGTTGATGAAGTGGATCAATGTACAACAAAACTGTCAGCTTTCAAACCTCATTCATTTTGGTACTAATTGTTAAATGGTTACCGATATGGGACCATTAAAAACATATATTATCAAAAAAGGGTAAATATGTACATTTTCGAGCTTTTATTGATTTAGATCTGTAAAGGGCGCCATTTTTGTTTTCTGTCATTGGCGGTTGATGAAGTGAATCAATGTACAACAAAACTGTCAGCTTTCAAACCTCATTCATTTTGGTACTAATTGTTAAATGGTTACCGATATAGGACCATTAAAACCATATATTGCAAAAAAAGGGTAAATATGTATATTTTCGAGCTTTTATTGATTTAGATCAGTAAAGGGCGCCATTTTTGTTTTTCTGTCATTGGCGGTTGATTAAGTGGATGTACAACAAAACTGTCAGCTTTCAAACCTCATTCATTTTGGTACTAATTGTTAAATGGTTACCGATATGGGACCATTAAAACCATCTATTGCCAAAAAAAAGGGTAAATATGTATATTTTCGAGCTTTTATTGATTTAGATCTGTAAAGGGCCATTTTTGTTTTTCTTTCACCCGTGGTAGCAGTAAATGTTTGTTTTTTTTTTTAATTTGCTATTGTGCTGCCCATCACTGTTTTTGATTAATTTTGAAGCTTTAACGATTTGGACGATTTTGGATTATTAGTGATTTTTCCTCGAGTAAAAAATAGAAAGAAAAGACATAACTTTAAATAAATAAATTTCTATAAAATATAATCTGGTCATTTCATTGGGGATTCTTCTTAAAAAAAAACTAAAAGAATCCTTGAGTTCTTAAACAAAATGATAAAAGTACCTTAAAAAACCAATTAAGAAAAAAAAGAAGAAAAACTCTTTAATAAGAATCATTTCATTTTATAATGGATAATTTTAAAAGATCAATAAAAATATATAAAAAATATAAAACGTTCTAAGAGAAACTCTTTTTCAATAAGTTTTAAAACTAAAAAAGCAATAATTTAAAAAAAAAACAAAAAAATTAAAATAATTTTAGTCTAGCAATAAAAAAAACTAAAATTAAAAGAAAAACTTAATCAAAAAAGTAGCCTTTAGTTATTAAATAAAAATTGAAATGAAAATAATTTAAAATTTAAAAAATTGAAAAAAAAAAATATTTTTGTAAAACAAAGCTACGTAGATACCTATTCTTCCTTAGAAGCGTTAGAAAAAGATTATAAATAAATATTAAATAAAAATTATATTTAATAGTTATAAAATTTATACATACAAAGAAAAATCTTTCAAAAATTTTACATATATAAAAATTTATTTTCTAATTTTCTTTTTGTGTTTCTTGTTAAGAAAAAGTTTTAAATTTTGTTTTAAATAATAAATAAAAAAATTTTGAGGAGTGTTCCGAATAAAATATGCATTTACTATTTCGGGCAAAATTTTTGTTTAGCTTTAATGCCTGTGTCGGATACTTTTGGTATTTTCCTATCACCAGTGTTAGGAGTTGCTGCCCATCACTGTTTTAAAATCATTTTCACATGTTATTAGGTTAAAAATGGTCCTAAAACAAAATAAGGGAAAATATGATTAAAACTTCTGGGCCCAAAATTTTGATGTTGCCAATGAACGAGGCAATATCCAAAAAGACTACCAGCCATTTGCAGTTGTAAAAAAAGAAGCATTTGTGGCACACAGAAATTTATGCAACGGAGTACCTACAATAGCGTCTTTTTTCATTTCCGAATAGGCACAGAGTGCCTGTAGTAATGGCAATAGAAGCCAGGCAATTGTGTCATTAGGCACGATAAACACAGAAATTAAATAACTTTTTTTTCGTTTCTGAGAAAGCACAGAGTGCTTACATAAAAAATCGATAAGTTTTATTTTCAGACAAAAATTGACCCGTTTGATAAATTTTGACCACTAAATCCAAAAATGATTTTGGTTTCTTCTAGTTCTGGCTCTAGTTTTCGAGATATAATTTTTTTTCCTGAAAAACAAATTTTAGGCGACTAATATTAATATAACTGGAAAAAGGCTTGCCCTATTTTTTCAGCAAAAAAATCAAAATTCGTTGAAAGTTTTGCCTTTAAGTCAAACTGGAAATATTTTTGATCCAATCAGAAGTTCTAGAGATATAGTGCAATTTATATCAATTTTTTTTTCTAAAAAAAAATCATTTAAAAAAGAAAAGACTTCCATTATTTTTCTATTATTTTGTTGAGCCTCGAACTTTTTGACTAGAAACAAAAATAATTTTGATTTCTTCTAGTTTTCGAGATATAATTTTTTTTCCTGAAAAACAAATTTTAGGCGACTAATATTAATATAACTGGAAAAAGACTTGCCCTATTTTTTCAGAAAAAAAAATCAAAATTCTTTGAAAGTTTTGCCTTTAAGTCTAACTAGAAATATTTTCGATCCAATCAGCAGTTCTAGAGATATAGTGCAATTTATATCAAATTTTTTTTTTCTAAAAAAAAAATAATTTAAAATAGAAAAAACTTTCATTATTTTTCTATTATTTCCTTGAGAATCGAACTTTTTGAATAAAAACAAAAATAAATTTGGTTTCTTCTAGTTGGCTCAAGTTTTCGAGATATAATTTTTTTTCCTGAAAAACAGGATGACTAATATCAATAGAACTAGAAAAATGCTTGCCATATTTTTTCAGCAAAAAAAAAATTAGATGAAAGGTTTGCCTTTAAGTCTAACTAGAAATATTTTGAATCCAATCAGAAGTTCTAGAGATATAGTGCAATTCATATCAAACATTTTTTTTTTTCTAAAAAAAAAATCATTTAAAATAGAAAAAACTTCCATTATTTTTCTATTATTTTGCTGAGCCTCGAATTTTTGAGATAATTAGTAGATAATCCGAAAATGATTTTTTTTCTAGTTGGCTCTAGTTTTCAAGATATAATATTTTTTCCCCGAAAAAATGGTTTCTCACGTTTAATATTAATATAACTAGAAAAATTCTTGCAATATTTAGTCAGAAATAAAAACCAAAATTCGACAAAGGTTTTACCTTTAAGTCATTATAATTTTTTTTAATACACTCATTAGTTACAGAGATATGATGTAATTTATAGCAAATTTTTTAAAAAATCATATAAAATAGAGAAAAACTTCCATGTAAAACACAAACTTTTGGGATAATTGTTAGAAAATTTCATCTGCTGGATTCGAAAATGATTTAAGTTTTTCTAGATGGCTCCAGTTTTCGAGATATATTTTTTTTCGAAAAAGTGTTTTTTTACTACTAATATTAATATAACTACAAAAAAGCTTGCCCTATTTATTCAGTAAAAAAAAAACAAAACTCTATGACAGTTTTTCCTTTAAGTCGTTCTAACAAAAATGTTAAATCCATTTAGCAGATATGATGAAATTTATAACAATTTTTTTTAAATCATAAAAAAAAGTTTTTCTTCTTTTATTTTTTTGAGACAATAATTCTATGATTAATTGTGTCTGCTGTATCCGATACTGATTTTATTTGTTTCTAGTTGTCTCTAGTTTTCGAGATATACTAATTATTAATATAACATTAGAAAGGCTTTCCCTATTTAATCGGTAAAAAAACAAAATTAGCTAAAGGTTTTGCCTTTAAGTTGTACTAACAATAGTTTTTAATTCACTCAATAGTTATAGAGATATTATGCAATTTATAACAAGAAAAAAAAATATATAAAAAAATTTGATTTTTCAAAAAATCCTAAAAAATTGACACACTTCGTCACTCGTAGTAAGGCACTATATCTCGAAATCTTGAAAATACCAATGTCACTTTTGGATTTAGCAGACCAAAGTCTTATAGAATTGGTCAACGAATCGTACCGCAAGGTCTTGTTGAGCGGAGTTTATAAATACGAAATAATTAATATGAGTGTCGTACCTCCGACTATTACAATTCCGTACTAGATCAAAGAAAATCTATTGATGTTTTCTTTAATCTTTTACTAAACCGTCATTGTCGAAGATACAACTTCGACACTCGTAGTAAGGCACTATATCTTGAAATCTAGAGCCAACTCGGAAATACTAACATCACTTTTGGATTTAGCAGAAGTCTTATAGAATTGGTCAACAAATCGTACTAGAAGGTCTAGTTGGCCTAAGTTTAATAATACTAAGTAAATTTTACAAGAGTCGTTTCTTCGACTACTACAATGTCGTACTTCTTCTTCTTCTGTTATCCTTGACTCCCAGTGGAGCATAGGGCCAATGTCATACTAGATCAAAGAAAATCCATTGATGTTTTCTTAAATCTAGTACTAAACTATCGTAGTCGAAGATAGAACTACGACGCAAGTAATAACGTACTATATATCGAAATCTAGAGCCAACTCGGAAATACCAATATCACTTTCTGATTTAGCAGACCAAAGTCATCTCGAATTGGTTATCAAATCGTGCCGCAAAGTCTCGTAGAGCTGTGTTTATAAAGGTTAAATAATTAATTCGCCTCAAAGTCCTACCTTGTCGTATTTTGTTCTAGATTAAAGAAACAGTTTTAATGTTTTCTTTAATCTAGTAAGAAACAGTCTAGTACTCATAATATGGATTAATATGAGTGTCATATCTTCGACTACTACATTTTTGTACTAGATCAAAGAAAATATAAGAATGTTTTCTTTAACCTAGTACTAAACTGTCGTATTTGAAGATACGACTACGACACTCGTCATAAGGCACTATATCTCGAAATTTAGAGCATAATTTGAAATACTAATGACACTTTCGGATATAGCAGACAAAAAGGTGTTGTTGAGCTGAGTTCATAAATACTAAGACCACGACAGTTTCGTAGTAGATTAAAGAAATGGTGTTGATGTTTTCTTCAGATTAATTTGTATAATATTTCAATAAATTTCTATATTTTTTAAAATTTTGATAATACACGTTTAAATTTTTATTTATCTCAATAAAACTACAAATTTTATTCGGAACTCTCCTTATAATAAATCTTAAATTTTAAACACAAACTAAAGTAGTAGAAAATCAACTTAATGATTCTTTAAAAAATAAAAAAAAAATTCAAAATCTAACAGAAATTTTAACAGAAAACTGTTAAATTAACATTTACTTAGTAGTTAGAAGTTTGTTATATTATTACTTATGTTAAAATATTAATAATAATAAAAAAATTTAAAACTTGTTATTGAATTATTAGAATTCAAATTCTATTAATTAATTAAAAATTAAAGAATAAAAAAATATTTACTTGCATTATAATAATAAAATAGAAAAATTAAAAATAAAATTGTACTATAATAAAAAAAAAACGGAAAAAACTAAAAATTAGAAGAAAATTTTTTAAATCGTAACATTTTTTTTTAGATTTTAAATCAAAGAAAAGCACATCACTTAAAATGGCCTTTAAAAAATGGCTTTAAACAAATTGTTATTATTTTCAGAGTTTATTAAAATGAAGAAAATAAAATTATTAAAAAAAAAATATATTTAAAAATAAAAAAAGGAAATATTTAACAATAATATTAAACAACAAAAAAACCAAACAAACACCACTTTAACTAAAATACAAAATAACAATATAACAATATTTTCAATAAAATAAATCAAAGAAAAAAATTAAAGAAAACAATAAATTTAACGAAATAGTTCTAGAGTTACAGACCGCAATTATTTAAAACAATGAAACAACAACAAACAGATAAATTCAATTAAATTATTATTATTAAAAAACAAACAACTAAAAAAACCCAAAAAAATAAACAACAGAATTATCCAACTTTAAAGAAACATTAAACCGCACTTTGACATTAAATTATTACTAAAAGGAAAATAAACAAAATATTATTTCAAATATTTAATAACTTAACAATAAATATTTTAAATTAAATAATTTATAGAGTAAAATTAAAAAAAAAATGAATTATTTTAAAGAGTATAATAAATTCAAAATATTTAAAGAAGAAAAAATCTAAATATTAAGATATCCGTCCACAAATCCAAAATGAGTAAAAAAAGGAAAAACTTTTAAATTTAAGCGTAAAGCAATTGTCAAAGTTAAGTTTTGCAGCAAAAAAATGTTGGTAAAATTTTGAGATTTGGATTCTTAATAATTACAAACCCATTTTAGGCTAAAATTCTTTTAAATAAAGCTTTAAGTCCAAAAAGCTTACTTGCTGTCAAAGGGGAAGTAAAAAAGCTTTCTAAAGAGTGTTCCGAAAATCATTTATTATTTCAGACAAAACCACGGGTCGGCGCAAAGAGAACAGAACAAAAAAATAGACGGCAGAGTTGCCGTTTTTTTAAATTTTAACTGAAACAGGTATTTTTTCAATGTGTATATCTAAAGTTTTAAAAAGAAAAAGTTTTCTACTTCATTTTTTTTAAATTTTTTTATCAAAAATTTTTCTATAAAAAATTTTTTTGAAAGAAATTAATTTTAGTTGAACCAGAATTTATGTTGATGGTCGTGGGTTCGAGTCGGGCTCAGGTTCATGTCATAAATTATTTTTTTAATTTATGATTTTTAAATTAGATGAATAAATTTTAGGAATACTGAAAAAACTATGTGACACTTAGCAGTGTGGAATGCTGCATTTTCTGTCCCGCTACGGACTTCATCAGCACACTGTGTCACCAACTGTTAGATGCCAGTAGTTAAGATCATCTATTTAACTGAATTCTTAAGCGAAATTGAAAACGAGAATTATATTAACACTCATTTCCATTTCACCTATGACCATATGATCGATTCAGTTAGACGAACTTATCCACCATAGTTTTTTCCTTTATGTTTTGTATTCCTATCCTTTATTAATCTACATTTACTTTGTACTTTAACCAACTGACAGCTGGTAATGAAGACAAAGATTTTTTGTTTTGACAAGTTTTTGTTTTTATTCTTTACGTTAATGCAAATTTTGAATTCAAAATTTGCATTATTTATGTTGATTCCATCAACATAAATTCTGGTTCAACTAAAATTAATTTCTTTCAATTAAATTGCATGGGCACCGCGATTTACATGTTTTCATTAACTCTTTCAAGTTGATACTAAATTCAAAATTTGCATTAACGTAAAGAATAAAAACAAAAACTTGTCAAAACAAAAAATCTTTGTCTTCATTACCAGCTGTCAGTTGGTTAAAGTACAAAGTAAATGTAGATTAATAAAGGATAGGAATACAAAACATAAAGGAAAAAACTATGGTGGATAAGTTCGTCTAACTGAATCGATCATATGGTCATAGGTGAAATGGAAATGAGTGTTAATATAATTCTCGTTTTCAATTTCGCTTAAGAATTCAGTTAAATAGATGATCTTAACTACTGGCATCTAACAGTTGGTGACACAGTGTGCTGATGAAGTCCGTAGCGGGACAGAAAATGCAGCATTCCACACTGCTAAGTGTCACATAGTTTTTTCAGTATTCCTAAAATTTATTCATCTAATTTAAAAATCATAAATTAAAAAAATAATTTATGACATGAACCTGAGCCCGACTCGAACCCACGACCATCAAAAAATTTTTTTATCAAAAATTTTTCTATAGAAAATTTTTTTACCACAAATCTACTATAGAAAAATTTTTTATCAAAAATTTTTCTATAGAAATTTTTTTAACAAAAATTTTTCTATAGAAAATGTTTTTATCAAAAATTTTTCTAAAGAAAATTTTTTAACAAAAATTTTTCTATAGAAAATCTTTTTTATCAAAAATTTTTCTATAGAAATTTTTTTAACAAAAATTTTTCTATTTCTATTTTTTACCAAAAATTTTCTATAGAAAATTTTTTTACCAAAAATTTTCTATAAAAATTTTTTTATTAAAAATTTTCTATAGAAAATTTTCTACCAAAAAGAAAAAGTTTTCTAATCTATTTTTTTTTAATTTTTTTATCAAAAAATTTTCTATAGAAATTTTTTTAACAAAAATTTTTCTATAGAAAATGTTTTTATCAAAAATTTTTTTCTATAGAAAATGTTTTTATCAAAAATTTTTCTAAATAAAATTTTTTTAACAAAAATTTTTCTATAGAAATTTTTTTTATCAATAATTTTTCTATAGAAATTTTTTTGAACAAAAATTTTTCTATAGAAAATGTTTTTATCAAAAATTTTACTATCAAAAATTTTTCTATATAAAATTTTTGTATCAACAATTTTTCTATAGAAAATTATTTTATCAAAAATTTTTTTATAGAAAATTTTTTTATCAAAAATTTTTCTATAGAAAATTTTTTTATCAAAAATTTTCTATAAAAATTTTTTTATTAAAAATTTTCTATAGAAAATTTTTTACCAAAAAGAAAAAGTTTTCTAATCTATTTTTTTTTTAATTTTTTTATAAACAAATTTTCTATAGAAATTTTTTTAACAAAAATTTTTCTATAGAAAATGTTTTTATCAAAAATTTTTCTAAAGAAAATTTTTTTAACAAAAATTTTTCTGTAGAAAATTTTTTTTATCAAAAATTTTTCTACAGAAATTTTTTTAACAAAAAGTTTTCTATAGAAAATGTTTTTATCAAAAATTTTTCTATAGAAAATGTTTTTATCAAAAATTTTTCTAAAGAAAATTTTTTAACAAAAATTTTTCTATAGAAATTTTTTTTATCAATAATTTTTCTATAGAAATTTTTTTGAACAAAAATTTTTCTATAGAAAATGTTTTTATCAAAAATTTTACTATCAAAAATTTTTCTATAGAAAATTTTTGTATCAACAATTTTTCTATAGAAAATTATTTTATCAAAAATTTTTTTATAGAAAATTTTTTTATCAAAAATTTTTCTATAGAAAATTTTTTTATCAAAAATTTTCTATAAAAATTTTTTTATTAAAAACTTTCTATAGAAAATTTTTTACCAAAAAGAAAAAGTTTTCTAATCTATTTTTTTTTTTAATTTTTTTATAAAAAAATTTTCTATAGAAATTTTTTTAACAAAAATTTTTGTATAGAAAATGTTTTTATCAAAAATTTTTCTAAAGAAAATTTTTTTAACAAAAATTTTTCTGTAGAAAATTTTTTTATCAATAATTTTTCTATAGAAATTTTTTGAACAAAAATTTTTCTATAGAAAATTTTTTTATAAAAAATTTTACTATCAAAAATTTTTCTATAGAAAATGTTTTTATCAAAAATTTTTCTAAAGAAAATTTTTTAACAAAAATTTTTCTATAGAAATTTTTTTTATCAATAATTTTTCTATAGAAATTTTTTTGAACAAAAATTTTTCTATAGAAAATGTTTTTATCAAAAATTTTACTATCAAAAATTTTTCTATAGAAAATTTTTGTATCAAAACTTTTTCTATAGAAAATTATTTTATCAAAAATTTTTTTATAGAAAATTTTTTTATCAAAAATTTTTCAATAGAAAATTTTTTTATCAAAAATTTTTGCATAGAAAATTTTACTATCTAAAATTTTTTTACCAAAAATTTTCTATAGAAAATTTTTTTACCAAAAATTTTTCTATAGAAGATTTTTTATATCAAAAATTTTTCTAAAGAAAATTTTGTTATCAAAAATTTTTCTATAGAAAATTTTGTTTTTCAAAAATTTTTCTAAAGAAAATTTTTTAACAAAAATTTTTCTATAGAAAATTTTTTTATCAATAATTTTTCTATAGAAATTTTTTGAACAAAAATTTTTCTATAGAAAATTTTTTTATAAAAAATTTTTCTAAAAAAAATTTTTTTAACAAAAATTTTTCTATAGAAAATGTTTTTATCAAAAATTTTTCTAAAAAAAATTTTTTTAACAAAAATTTTTCTATATAAAATTTTTTTATCGATAATTTTTCTATGGAAAATTTTTGTATCAAAAATTTTTCTATAGAAAATTTTTTTATCAAAAATGTTTCCATAGAAATTTTTTAAACAAAAATTTTTCTATAGAAAATGTTTTTATCAAAAATTTTTCTAAAAAAAATTTTTTTAACAAAAATTTTTCTATAGAAAATTTTTTTATCAATAATTTTTCTATAGAAATTTTTTTGAACAAAAATTTTTCTATAGAAAATTTTTTTACAAAAATTTTTCTATAGAAATTTTTTTAACAAAACTTTGTCTATAGAAAATGTTTTTATCAAAAATTTTTCTAAAGAAAATTTTTTTAACAAAAATTTTTTATAGAAAATTTTAGTATAGAAAATTTTCTTACAAAAATTTTTCTTATTTTTTTATCAAAAATTTTTCTATAGGATATTTTTTCATCAAAAATTTTTCTATAGAAAATTTTTTTATCAAAAATTTTTCTATAGAAAATGTTTTTATTAAAAATTTTTAAGTCAAAAATTTTTCTATAGAAATTTTTTTTATTAATTTTTTTTTAATTAATCAAAAATTTTTTTATCAAAAATTTTTCTATAGAAAAATTTTTTATCAAAAATTTTTCTATAAAAAATTTCTTTATAAAAGAATTTTCTATCGAAAATTTTTTTTATCAAAAATAGAAAACTTTTTTAATAAAAATTTTTCTACAGAAAATTTTTTTATCAAAGATTTTTCTATAGAAAATTTTTTTAACTAAAATTTTTCTATAGAAAATTTTTTTATTAAAAATTTTTCAATCGAAAATTGTTAATCAAAAATTTTTCAATAGAAATTTTTTTTTTCAAAAATTTTTTTATAGAAAATTTTGTTAAAAAAATATTTTTTTATAGAAAATTTTTCTATAGCAAATTTTTTTATCATAAATTTTTTTTAGAAAATTTTCTTACAAAAATATCAAAAATTTTTCTAAAGAAGATTTTTTTTTATCAAAAAGTTCTCTGTATTTTTTTATCGACAATTTTTCTAAAGAAAATTTTCTTTCAAAAATTTTTCTATAGAAATTTTTTTATAGAAAATTTTCTTCCAAAAATTTTTCTATAGAAATTTTTTTATCATAAATTTTTCTATAGAAATTTTTTTTATTTAAAATTTTTCTATAGAAATTTTTTTATCAAAAATTTTTCTATAGAAAATTTTTTAATCAAAAATTTTTCTATAGAAAGTTTTTTTTTATCAAAAACTTCTTACAAAAATTTTTCTATAGAAATTTCTTTTATCAAAAATTTTTGATAAAAAAATTTTTTTATCAAAAATTTTTGATAAAAAAAATTTTTTATCAAAAATTTTTGATAAAAAAAATTTTTTATCAAAAATTTTTGATAAAAAAAATTTTTTATCAAAAATTTTTGATAAAAAAATTTTTTTATCAAAAATTTTTGATAAAAAAAAATTTTTTTCAAAAATTTTTGATAAAAAAAATTTTTTATCAAAAATTTTCCTTTAGAAATTTTTGTTCTAGAAAATTTTTTTGTTAAAAATTTTTCTATAGAAATTTTTTTATTAAAAACTTTTTTATTGAAAATTTGTTATTGGAAGCTTTTCTATAGAAAATGTTTTTATTAAAAATTTTTCTATAGAAAATGTTTTTATTAAAAATTTTTCTATAGAAATTTTTTTTATCAAAAATTTTTCTATAGAATTTTTTTTTTATCAAAAATTTTTCTATATAAATTTTTTTTATCAAAAATTTTTCTATAGAATTTTTTTTTTATCAAAAATTTTTCTATAGAAATTTTTTTTATCAAAAATTTTTCTATAGAATTTTTTTTTTATCAAAAATTTTTCTATAGAAATTTTTTTATCAAAAATTTTCTATAGAAATTTTTTTATCAAAAAATTTTTTATTGAAAAATTTTCAACAAAAATTTTACTATTTCATGAGATGATGAGATAATGACGACATTATAGTAAAATTTATTTTGCTAGAGCCATTTCTTTAAGTTTGGGAACAAAAAATAATCAGTCAGTGCTAAATCTGGAGAATATTGTCATTGCTTCCGTGCACCTTCGGAATGAAAAATATATTTTTTCTTGGTCAAATGTTTTTTTTTTATTCCTCATTAATTGGATTAAGCCGATTACCTGAGGAACTCTTTGTTTAGTCTCCGGTGTGTTGTGTTGAATCCACATTTAGACCAAATTTCTGACTGGATTCGATTCCCAGTCATGGCAATATAAAATTCTGTAATTAATAATTTCTTTTAAAATTATCTATTACCACAGCATTCTTTATCTATAAGGCTTACAAACACGCCGCCGATGTAAATAAAATTAAATCGGCTGTAGAACGAAAAGCTTAAATAATTCGTCGAGTTAACAGTAGATGGCGCAACTTCACTGATATAAAAATAGACATGACGAACAAATTCAGTGTTGAAAAATGTAAAGCCTTGTATCTCATGTTTATCGCCTTTTACCACTCTAATATACCCTTTCTAAATAAGATACTTCAAACTTTTAGATTAAGAAAAAGTCTTAAAATTTTACCAATTTTCTTTTCTGCTGAAAAATTATGAAAAAAATACAAAATTATTTCAACATTTAAGTTTCACTTTTCTTTGTTAAATTTATTTATTAATATAAAGTCTTTTTCATTTATATTCTAATATTTAAATAGTTAATTTCGTTATAAAACATTAAAAAAAAGTTAACAAATAATTAAAATTGTTACAATAATTTTATTAAGTTTAAATTCTAGGGGTATTTGTAATATTATTAAATTTTTTTTAAAAAATAATTTAAATAAAATTGTTTATCATTTGTTTTGTTATTAATAGAAATATTTTTTAAATATTAATTTAAGTAAATTTTTTTTAAACCTAAAATTCATTTTTAAAATTTCAAAAAAACATTTATTGAATAAATATAAATATTTTATTAATAATTTCAAAAATGTTTAAAAATTTATTAATTGGCTTGTTGTTTCTTAATTAAGTTTTTTCTTATTATTATTTCTTTTTATAAAATTTGTTTTGCCTAATTCATAATTATTTTATTTTATTCTTACATATATTTTTATTATTATGAAAAGAAAAAAGATAAAAATGTTGTTGATCTTTATATAGAAACAATAAAATATTTCTTAAATGAATCAAGAAAGAAAAATCAATAAAATAAAAATTATCTAGAATATAAAATTGTTACAAAAAATATATAAAAAAGGTGTTTTTATTTAAAAATGGGAAAGGAAAAGGGTAAAGAATTTTTGTTTTAATTAAATCTAAAAAATAGAAAATTTTTCGGTTAAAAAAATTTTATAGAAAATTTTCCAAAAAAATTTCTTGTTTTTCTTTAAAAAATTTTTCAGTTAAAATTTTTTCGGTAAACAATTTTTTATAGAAAATTTTTCGGTAAAAAAATTTTTATAGAAAATTTTTCGGTAGAACATTTTTTATAGAAAATTTTTCGGTTAAAAATTTTTTATAGAAAATTTTTCGGTTAAAAATTTTTTATAGAAAATTTTTCGGTTAAAAATTTTTTATAGAAAATTTTTCGGTTAAAAATTTTTTATAGAAAATTTTTCGGTTAAAAATTTTTTATAGAAAATTTTTCGGTTAAAAAATATTTTATTGAAAATTTTTCGGTAAAAAAAAATTTTATTGAAAATTTTTCGGTAAAAAATTTTTTATTGAAAATTTTTCGGTAAACAATTTTTTATAAAAAAAATTTTGCATAAAAAATTTTGTATAGAAAATTTTTCGGTTAAAAATTTTTTATAGAAAATTTTTCGGTTAAAAATTTTTTATAGAAAATTTTTCGGTTAAAAATTTTTTATAGAAAATTTTTCGGTTAAAAATTTTTTATAGAAAATTTTTCGGTTAAAAAATATTTTATTGAAAATTTTTCGGTAAAAAAAAATTTTATTGAAAATTTTTCGGTAAAAAATTTTTTATTGAAAATTTTTCGGTAAACAATTTTTTATAAAAAAAATTTTGCATAAAAATTTTTGTATAGAAAATTTATCGGTTAAACATTTTTTATAGAAAATTTTTCGGTTAAAAATTTTTATAGAAAATTTTTCGGTTAAAAATTTTTTATTGAAAATTTTTCGGTTAAAAATTTTTATAGAAAATTTTTCGGTTAAAAATTTTTTATAGAAAATTTTTCGGTTAAAAATTTTTTATAGAAAATTTTTCGGTTAAAAAATATTTTATTGAAAATTTTTCGGTAAAAAAAAATTTTATTGAAAATTTTTCGGTAAAAAATTTTTTATTGAAAATTTTTCGGTAAACAATTTTTTATAAAAAAAATTTTGCATAAAAAATTTTGTATAGAAAATTTATCGGTTAAACATTTTTTATAGAAAATTTTTCGGTTAAAAATTTTTTATTGAAAATTTTTCGGTTAAAAATTTTTTATAGAAAATTTTTCGGTAAAAATTTTAATAGAAAATTTTTCGGTTAAAAATTTTTTATTGAAAATTTTTCGGTTAAAAATTTTTTATAGAAAATTTTTCGGTTAAAAATTTTTTATAGAAAATTTTTCGGTTAAAAATTTTTTATAGAAAATTTTTCGGTTAAAAATTTTTTATAGAAAATTTTTCGGTTAAAAATTTTTTATAGAAAATTTTTATAAAAAATTTTTTATTGAAAATTTTTCGGTAAACAATTTTTTATAAAAAAAATTTTGCATAAAAAATTTTGTATAGAAAATTTATCGGTTAAACATTTTTTATAGAAAATTTTTCGGTTAAAAATTTTTTATTGAAAATTTTTCGGTTAAAAATTTTTTATAGAAAATTTTTCGGTAAAAATTTTAATAGAAAATTTTTCGGTTAAAAATTTTTTATTGAAAATTTTTCGGTTAAAAATTTTTTATAGAAAATTTTTCGGTTAAAAATTTTTTATAGAAAATTTTTCGGTTAAAAATTTTTTATAGAAAATTTTTCGGTTAAAAATTTTTTATAGAAAATTTTTCGGTTAAAAATTTTTTATAGAAAATTTTTCGGTTAAAAATTGTTTATAGAAAATTTTTCGGGTAAAAGTTTTTTATGGAAAATTTTTCGGTTAAAGATTTTTTATAGAAAATTTTTCGGTTAAAAATTTTTTAAAGAAATTTTTTCGGTTAAAAATTTTTTATAGAAAATTTTTCGGTTAAAAATTTTTTATAGAAAATTTTTCGGTTAAAAATTTTTTATAGAAAATTTTTCGGGTAAAAGTTTTTGAGAGAAAATTTTTCGGTTAAAAATTTTTCATAGAAATTTTTTTCGGTTTAAAATTTTTCATAGAAATTTTTTTCGGTTAAAAATTTTATATGAAAATTTTCGGTAAAAAATTTTTTATAGAAATTTTTTCGGTAAAAATATTTTATAGAAAATTTTTCTGTAAAAAATTTTTTATTAAAAATTTTTTGGTAAAAAATTTTTTATAGAACATTTTTCGGTATAAAAACATATCTATAGAAAATTTTTCAATATAAAAATTTTTCTATTGAAAGTTTTTCGATAAAAAATTTTTTATAGAGTATTTTTCGGTATAAAAATTTTTCTGTAGAAAATTTTTCTTTATAAAAACTTTTCTATTGAAAATTTTTAATTTTAAAAATTTTTCTATTTCTTTTCTAGAGAAAATTTTTCTTTATGAAAATTTTTCTATGGAAAATTTTTTCTATCAAAAATTTTTAATTTTAAACATTTTTCTATTATTTTTCTATAGAAATTTTTTGGGTAAAAAATTTTTTTGGTCAAAAATCTTTTCATAGAAATTTTTTGATAAAAAAGTTATCTATAGAAAATTTTTTCTATTGAAAATTTTTGTTTTGAAAAAAATAAATTATTCTGTAAAAAAATTTTCGGTAAAAAATTGTTCTATAGAAAATTTTTCGGTTTCAAAAATGTTTCTATAGAAAGTTTTTTGGTATAAAAAATGTACGTTACAAAAATTCTCTATAGAAAATTTCGATATAAAAATTTTTCTATAGAAAATTTCGATATAAAAATTATTCTATAGAAAATAATTCGTTTTAAAAATACTTATATAGAAAATGTTTCTATAATTTGTTTCGGTACAAAAATTTGTTATAAAAATTTTTCCATAGAAAATTTTTCATTATATATTTTTTTTATATAAAATTTTTTATTTTTCGTCAGAAAATTTTTCCTTAACAAAATTTTTCTATAGAAAATTTTTCCTTAAGAAAATTTTTCTTTAGAAAACTTTTCGGTACAAAAATGATTCTACAGAAAATTTTTCGGTACATAAATTTTTCTTTAGAAAATTTTTCGTTATAATTTTTTATTCGTTTTTATTCGGTACAACAATTTTTGCTATTTTTAGAAATACAAATTTTTCGTTATAAAAAATATTCTATAGAAAATGTTTCTATAGACAATTTTTATATGGAAAATGTTTTGTTAAAAAAAAAAAATTTTATAGAAAATTTTTTCTTGTAGAAGTTTATTTGTTGAAAATTTTTCATTATATATAATTTTTCTATAGAAAATTTTTCGGTACAAACATTTTTTCGGTTAATAAATGTTTCTAAATTTTTCGTTATAAAAATTTTTCTATAGAAATTTTTTGGTATAGAAATTATTCTATAGAAAATTTTTTGGTAAAAAATTTTTCGTTATAAAAATTTTTCTATAGAAAGTTTCGGTAAAAAATTTTTCTATAGAAAATTTTAATATAAAAATGTTTCTATAGAAAATATTTCGTTATTCAAATACTTCCACAAAAATTTTTTAATATTTTTTTTCGGTACGAAAATTTGTTACATAAATTTTTAGTTATAAAATTTTTTTATATAAAATTTTTTATTTTTCTTCAGAAAATTTTTCCTTAAGAAAATTTTTCCATAGAAAATTTTTCGGTACAAAAATTTTTCTACTGAAAATTTTCTTGTATATACATTTTTCTATAGAAAATTTTTCGTTATAATTTTTTGTTTTTATTCGGTACAAAAATTTTTGCTATTTTTAGAAATACAAATTTTTCGTTATAAAAAATTTTCTATAGAAAATGTTTCTATAGACAATTTTTATATGGAAAATATTTTGTTAAAAAAAAAAATTTTCTATAGAAAATTTTTTCTTGTAGAAGTTTATTTGTTGAAAATTTTTCATTATATATAATTTTTCTATAGAAAATTTTTCGGTACAAACATTTTTTCGGTTAATAAATGTTTCTAAATTTTTCGTTATAAAAATTTTTCTATAGAAATTTTTTGGTATAGAAATTATTCTATAGAAAATTTTTTGGTAAAAAATTTTTCGTTATAAAAATTTTTCTATAGAAAGTTTCGGTAAAAAATTTTTCTATAGAAAATTTCGATATAAAAATGTTTCTATAGAAAATATTTCGTTATTCAAATACTTCCACAAAAATTTTTTAATATTTTTTTTCGGTACGAAAATTTGTTACATAAATTTTTCTGTAGAAAATTTTTAGTTATAAAATTTTTTTTATATAAAGTTTTTTTATTTTTCTTCAGAAAATTTTTCCTTAAGAAAATTTTTCCATAGAAAATTTTTTGGTACAAAAATTTTTCTACCGAAAATTTTCCGGTATATACATTTTTCTATAGAAAATTTTTCGTTATAATTTTTTGTTTTTATTCGGTACAAAAATTTTTGCTATTTTTAGAAATTTTTCGTTATAAAAAATTTTCTATAGAAAATGTTTCTATAGACAATTTTTATATGGAAAATATTTTGTTAAAAAAAATTTTTTCTATAGAAAATTTTTTCTTGTAAAAGTTTATTTGTTGAAAATTTTTCATTATATATAATTTTTCTATAAAAAATTTTTCTATAAAAATTTTTCGGTTAATTTTCTGATGAAATTTTTCGTTATAAAAATTATTCCATAGAAAATGTTTTGGTATAAACATTTTTCGTTATAAACCTTTTTCTATAGAAAATTTTGGTATGAAAATTTTTCCACAGAAAATTTCGATATAAAAATTTGTCTATATAAAACATTTCGTTATAAAAATAACTCCATAGAAAATATATTTTGTTTTTCGGTAAAAAAATTGTTATAAAAATTTTTCTGTAGAAAATTTTTCGTTATCAAATTATTTTTATATACAAATTTTTCTATTGAAAATTTTTTTATTAAAACTTATCTATAGAAAAATTTTCTATAGATAATTTTTTTTATAAAATAATTCTATAAAAAATTTTTAATATAAAATTTTTCGGTATAAATTTTTCTATTGAAATTTTTTTTGTAAATTTTTTTCTATAAAAACTTTTCGGTAAAAATTTTTCTATTGAAAATTTTTCGGTTAAAAACTATGTCGTTATAAAAAATTTTGTATAAAAAATGTTTCTATAGAAAATTTTCCGTTATAAAAATTTTTCTATAGAAAATTTTCCGTTATTAAAATTTTTCTATAGAAAATTTTCCGTTATGCAAATTTTTTTTTGAAAAAATTTTGTGTTATAAAAATTTTTCTATAGAAAATTTTTCTTTATATAAATTTTTCTATAGAAAATTTTTCTTTACATAAATTTTTCTATTGAAAATTTTTCGGTATCAAAAGTTTTCTTCAAAAAATTTTTCTTAACAAAAATTTTTTCGATGGAAAATTTTTTCGAAAGAAAATTTATCGGTAAAAAAATTTTTCTCAAAAAATAACAAAATTGTCGGGATGTAAATATTATTCAAAAAGGAGAATATTCGCATTTGATCCGAAATCTATTACATTTATTTATAAATCTAACAGACCAATTTATTGATAAAAAGCCAAAAAATGTTTGCGGAGAAACCAAATTCCTCTACGCGTTTCGATGGTTGGTTAAGCCATCTCTTCAGGAGGATTATCCCCAATTTAGACAGATCGAAAACCTCGCATTATTACTAAAAAAATAAAATTTTTCCTTTAAAGTTCTTCCATAGAAAATGTTTCTATAGGAAATTTTTGTTTAACAACTTTCTATAGAAAATTTTTCGTTAAAAAAATTTTTCGCTATAAAACTTTTTCTATAGAAAATTTTTCGTTATATAAACTTTTCTATAAAAATTTTGTTTAATGAAAACTTTTCTTTATAAAAACTTTTCATATAAAATTTTTGATTATACAAATTTTTCCTTATAAAAATTCTTCCATAGAAAATATTTCTAGAGACAATTTTTCATTATTCTATAGAAAATTTTTCGTTATAAAAATATTTCGAAAATTTCAATTGAAGAAAATGAAAACGAATCCAAAGGCATATAAATGTTGAACTGGTAACACTGTGTCACATTGTTTCTCTATAAATAACGAAAAGAACTGTTTTACCCTAGTTTTGTGTTGCTATAAAATTATTTGCCTTTACTTTATATAATTTTTGAGCAAGCAGTTTTCTGTGGTTTAAGTCTTTGCTATATTGAACATTTGCTAACTTTTGTGAAAGTATTGCCAACTGCCTTTAAAATTGTAATGAAATCAAATATTATTTTCTATTAATGAAAAAGAACATTAAAATCATTTATGGGAAAATTTTTAGTTTATGAATTAACTATATAATGAACTTTTAATGTTAAATATAACAATTATAATTAGTTGTTATCTCTTGATGGAAAAAGTTCAATAACTAATTATATAATTCATAATTCTTAAAAATTTTTCACACAAATAATTTTTGATGTATTGTTTTTTTAGCTGGACTCATCATTAGAGGTTAAGTGATATAGAAATAAGTAAAAAGCTTTTACTAGAACTAATTATGTAGCAATTGAACACATTTACTTCCTCATATATTTATTGAATTTAGAAGATTTTATTTTGTAAATTAAGGTCCGAATGTATTAAACGGAAATTATATTTTATGAAATTCAAATTACATACATGAAATGTAAATTTACCATAACTAATTTTATATTCTAATTAAATATTATATTTTATTCTGATATAATTAGATTTATAATGAACTTTCGTTTTAATTTCTTAACTATTTGTAATATTGGAAAGGAAATAATTTTAGCAAAACTACAGAAGATATTTAATTTATCAAAGAACGTAATGTTTTACTATGAAAGTAAAGATATTTAAAGAAATTGTTGTATAGAAAAAAAATTAAATAGAATTAAAAAAATAGTATTTAACCATTTTAAAACGAAAATAAAAAAACTTTTTCTAGAATTTAAGGGGTATTATCCACATGGACTACCTTTAAAAGGGGAAAACAATCCGCATTTTGCCAAGAAAAAAAGTTCTTTTCTTCTCGGAAGTGCAAGGGTGAACACATGTGCAGTTCTTTTTTGAGAAAATCTTTATATCCAAAAATTATCCATAAAACTTTTTAGAAAAAATTATTGTTTTTTTTTTAATTTTTAAATTTTTATCAAAAATTGTCTATTAAAATTTCTATATTAAATAAATTTGTTTAAGATAATTTTTATATAAAAAAAAATTTTTTACAGAAAATTTTGATAGATAAAAATTTTCCATAAAAAGGTTAATAAACAAATTTTATACACAAATATAAATTTTTTGAAAAATATTTAAATATTTACTAGAATAGAGTAAAAGTTATACTTATTTTCATAGTAGTACGAGTCTAAGATTGTTTTTATTGATTTCCTACAATGAAAAAAAAAAAAGATACCGTAAGTTTAGCGGAATGATTTTTAAATTTTCAAAAATTTACTCTTAATAAAAAATTTTTCAAAAATTTACTTTTTATAGGAAATTTTTCAAAAATTTACTTTTTATAGGAAATTTTTAAAAAATTTACTTTTTATAGCAAATTTTTCAAAAATTTACTTTTTATAGCAAATTTTTCAAAAATTTACTCTTAATAGGAAATTTTTCCAAAAATTTTCTTTTAATAGGAAATTTTTCAAAAATTTGCTTTTTATAGAAAATTTTTCTAAAATTTTATTTTTTTTTTGGAAATTTTTCAAAAATTTACTTTTTATAGAAAATTTTTCAAAAATTTACTTTTTATAGAAAATTTTTCAAAAATTTACTTTTTATAGAAAATTTTTCGAAAATTTCCGTTTTATAGGAAATTTTTCAAAAATTTACTTTTTATAGAAAATTTTTCGAAAATTTCAGTTTTATAGGAAATTTTTCAAAAATTTACTTTTTATAGAAAATTTTTCAAAAATTTATATTTTATAGCAAATTTTTCAAAAATTTACTTTTTATATGAAATTTTTCAAAAATTTACTTTTTATGGGAAATTTTTCAAAAATTTACTTTTTATAGGAAATTTTTCAAAAATTTACTTTTTATAGGAAATTTTTTAAAAATTTACTATTTATAGGAAATTTTTGAAAAATTTACTTTTTATAGGAAATTTTTCAAAAATTTACTTTTTATAGGAAATTTTTCTAAAATTTACTTTTTATAGGAAATTTTTCAAAAATTTACTATTTTACAGGAAATTTTTCAAAAATTTATTTTTTATAGGAAATTTTTCAAAAATTTACTTTTTATAGGAAATTTTTCAAAAATTTACTTTTTATAGGAAATTTTTCAAAAATTTACTTTTTATAGGAAATTTTTCAAAAATTTACTTTTTATAGCAAATTTTCCAAAACTTACTTTTTATAGGAAATTTTTCAAAAATTTACTTTTTATAGGAAATTTTTCAAAAATTTACTTTTTATAGGAAATTTTTCAAAAATTTACTTTTTATAGGAAATTTTTCAAAAATTTACTTTTTATAGCAAATTTTCCAAAACTTACTTTTTATAGGAAATTTTTAAAAAATTTACTTTTTATAGCAAATTTTTCAAAAATTTACTCTTAATAGGAAATTTTTCCAAAAATTTTCTTTTAATAGGAAATTTTTCAAAAATTTGCTTTTTATAGAAAATTTTTCTAAAATTTATTTTTTTTTTGGAAATTTTTCAAAAATTTACTTTTTATAGGAAATTTTTCAAAAATTTACTTTTTATAAGAAAATTTTTCAAAAATTTACTTTTTATAGAAAATTTTTCAAAAATTTATTTTTAATAGAAAATTTTTCAAAAATTTACTTTTTATAGGAAAATTTTCAAAAATTTACTTTTTATAGGAAATTTTTCAAAAATTTACTATTTTACAGGAAATTTTTCAAAAATTTACTTTTTATAGGAAATTTTTCAAAAATTTCCTTTTTATTGGAAATTTTTCAAAAATTTACTTTTTAAAGGAAATTTTTACCAAAAATTTGTTTTTAAAAGAAATTTTTTAAAATTTATTTTTTTATAGAAAATTTTTCTAAAATTTAATTTTTTTTTTGGAAATTTTTCAAAAATTTACTTTTTATAGGAAATTTTTCAAAAATTTGCTTTTTATAGAAAATTTTTCTAAAATTTAATTTTTTTTTTGAAATTTTTCAAAAATTTACTTTTTATAGGAAATTTTTCAAAAATTTACTTTTTATAGAAAATTTTTCAAAAATTTACTTTTAATAGAAAATTTTTCAAACATTTACTTTTTATAGGAAATTTTTCAAAAATTTACTTTTTATAGGAAATTTTTCAAAAATTTACTTTTTATAGGAAAATTTTCAAAAATTTACTTTTTATAGGAAATTTTTCAAAAATTTACTTTTTATAGGAAATTTTTCAAAAATTTACTTTTTATAGGAAATTTTTCAAAAATTTACTTTTTATAGGAAATTTTTCAAAAATTTACATTTTATAGGAAATTTTTGAAAAATTTACATTTTATAGGAATTTTGCTACGAAAAATGTTTGGCAAACATTTTTGCAACAAAATTTTTCGATTTTTTTGTTTTGAAAGTGGATTAAGTCCCATACATTTTTCAATTCAAAAGTAAAATTCTTTTCATACAAAACCATAAATTTTAATTTTATTTGTTTTGAAAGTGGATTAAGTCCCATACATTTTTAAATTTTAAAAATTATTATTTTAAAATGTTTGTTTTGAAAGTGGTATAAGTCTATTTTACCCGCTAAAAAACGCATTTTCAAATGGTTTTTATAAATTTATTTTTATAAAGGTAAAAAATCGATAGGTTCTGATCAAAACTTAATATTTAATTTACAAAAATTGGTCACCTAAATTTTTAAAAGCACTAAAACGTAAAACCCTATATCTCAATTTAAAAAAAAAATGGACTTAATCCACTTTAAAAATAAGGCCGTCAAGTTATGTATCTAAAAATGTTTGCTTAAAAATTATTTCTTATATCTACCCTAGGAGTCTCTACTCAAAAAAGCTTTAATACTCTGAAAATCGCTATAAAATCTTAAATGAATACAGGGTTATTCATTTTGCGGTTTCAAAAGTGAAAGTAAATAAAACACTTATAAAATATTTTTTTCATGATATTTCGTTTTTATTATTTTTATTCTTTGGAGGTAATTTTCGAGCACTTTTTGACACATATTGGACGGTATTTCAGCCATAACTTGACGAATGTTGGTTTTTATGTGCTCAAGAGTTTAAGGTTTATCTGCATAAACACGGTCGTTTGCGTAGCCCCACAAAAAAGTCGAATGGTGTCGAGTCGCATGATCTTGGTGGCCAGTTGATATCGCCACGACGAGAAATTACCCGGCCAGGAAATGTCTCTTGCAATAAAGCCATATTCGCACGAGTTGTGTGGCATGTGACACCGTCTTGTTGAAACCACATATTCTTTAAGTAGTATTCTTCAATAATGTGCCGTAAGATAGTCCTAGTTCCTGAGAACGACGAGAAATCGACACATTCGGGTCTTCGGCAACACTTTCACTTACAGCAGCGATATTTTCAGCGGGACGAGCAAAACCGCTAGTAACCGCTCCAGTCTCTTCAAATTTCTCCACAATTTTGCCAATTGCTTGAGTAGTTGGACGATTGTGTAAACCATAATCTCCTCTTAAAGCACGATATGTGGCCATTGCAGAATCACAATTTTTGTAGTAGGTTTTAATAATTTTTATGCGCTGTGTCATACTTAAGCGATCCATTTTGGTCAATGTCAGACTTTCAACTGAAAAGAAAAAAATTGGTTAAACAGCTAAGTTTGACAAATGTCGAATTCCCATCCTATACTTTTGAAACCACGAAATGGATAATTCGATATAAGTTTTAATAATAGTTCTTTCAAAATCTGCCAAAACCCAATATTAGCAGATCTTTGTTACTTACAGAAATATGGGTTTTAAGATCCACCTTTAAATATACCCATCAACTCAGAAACATTAATTGAGTCCATTTAACGATACCTGTCTGTCTGTCCATGTAAAGCTTTTAATCAAAGTACAATTCCCAATTTGGTAGTGCCTACAGTGCTACTGAAATTGTTGGAAATCCTTTAATTACTTTGGAATCCTCCCATAAAACTGACTTCCTGGTATTAAAGGCTTTGGCCACTGACATTCATAAGTTTTAGTCTGTTAAATATCGAAGATATCGATCCATATTTAACCATAGTTTGCATACAATAACTCTCTTAACAGTCACGGTACAATCAGTCCACAGTTGAACCTAGCTTTCACATGAAATCTATGCCGGAAATGTCTTAAATATAAATCGAAAAAACGTTCATATAATGCAATATTTGAAGCATTAAAAAAAATATTAAAATACAATATGTCAAAAATCTGTCTACATATAATATCGGGTGGTTAAATTTCAAGGGCTGATGTTGATTTTGAATGAAACACAAACTATTTAGGAAATTATTCCAATTCTATTTTATTATGATCCCAGTAAAACTTTTCATTACCAAATAATGAGTTAAACAGTTAAACTATTGAACACGAACTACTTATTCATTCGCTGTTTAAGTCATTACATTAACATGGGGATGTCATTTGAGGCAAGTACTTACCAATTGCAGAAAAGTAATGACTTGGGAAAGCAATTTGAAAGCAACAACAACAACAGCAACAACTTTTTTGTTGTTGTTTTATTAAAAACATATATTTTTAAACGAAATACAAAATTTTTTTTATGATCCCATGGGGGCTCGAACCCAGACCCTCCAACTGCTAGGCAGAGACTCTTCCACTGAGCTACTTCATATGTTAAAAACTTAGCAGCTTATAATTAATATAAACAATTTTTATTTTAAGATCCAAAATCATGTGAAAATAACTTTGTTTTTTCCCTGTTTTTTTTTGCTTTGTTGTAATTTTTGGAAAAATATTTTTATACGATTTTTTGTAATTATTTTAAAACTTTTTAAAATTATTTTAAAACTTAAACAATTTAAATCTTCTTTTTTGTATAAGTTTTTAGAAAAAATTGACTCTTACTTACTTAAGTGTTACAACCTGTTAAGGTCAAAGTCCGAACATATTTTAGAATTCCATGGATTTCGATCTTGTGCGAATATTCTCCAATTTTATAGGCCAAGCTTTGAAAAATGTTCCTCTACTTGGTCTTTCTATCGAAGTTTCGGATATCCTCCTCTAATATTAGGTAGTGGGACATTTCAATTCTAATTTTATCCTCTTCATTGTATTTTTTTTCAAGAGAGGGTTACTAGCCCGTAATCCTAACCCATTTTTATCGATCTTATGGGACAACTCTCGGAACATGTTAACTCACAATATTAATGGGTGTTAAACTAGCTCCCCGGGTGATACCATGAAGAGGTGTGTGTCCACAGTTGAGATGAAGGATGACCCAGATAAGTTGGGCTTACCAAGTTAAGACCAATTAGAATCGTGTTTGGTATTCAACATCCCCTACATAATCAAAATTGACTCATGATGGTATTTTTCATTAACGTGAGTTAGTTTTACACATTTTTTTTACAGAAGATAATATTTAAGTTCTTAAAATTCAAAAATCATTTAAAAAGACTCTTTTAATAAAAAAAAAAACTAAAAAAAATTTGAACCGGGGCCATTCAGTTTAAATTACCATCTTAATTACAAGTAAGTACTTCTGTAATAAGTTATTTTTTATTCGGATGGTATGTTGTAGTCGTTACAAGGTAACCAGTTATCAGAGTACTTGCCATTACCAAAGTTTTGCTGGGGATATATTGGTATTACTCAATTATGTATGGAACAAAATATCGGCCAAATGGGCGCCGCGACCACGGCGGCACACCTCCATCCGATGGTCCAAATTTTCGATGACCCTGAGGCATAATGGAGGTTCTATGCCGTTAATGTGCCGAATTATCTCATCCTTTAGCTCTTGAATTATTGCTGGCTTATCGACGTTCATCTTTTCTTTCAAATAACCCCAAAGAAAAAAGTCCAACGGTGTCAAATCACATGATCTTGGCGGTCAATTGACATCGCCATTACGTGAGATAACACGGCCATGGAATTTGTTGTGCAAAAGAGCCATTGTTTCGTTAGCTGTGTGGTAAGTGGCACCGTCCTGCTGAAACCACATATCGTCCACATCCATATCTTCCAATTCGGGCCATAAAAAGTTCGTTATCATCTCACGATAGCGAACACCATTTACAGTAACTGCCTGACCGGCCTCATTTTGGAAAAAATACGGCTCGATGATGCCGCCAGCATATAAACCGCACCAAACAGTCACTCTTTGTGTGTGCATTGGTTTTCGACAATCACTCATGGATTCTCATTCGCCCAAATGCGGCAATTCTGTTTATTGACGAATCCACTAGGTGAAAATGTGACTCATCACTGAAGATGATTTTCTTCGAAAATTGATCATCCAATTGTTGCCATTTCTTGCCACCATTCTGCCCATTCACGACATTTGGAATGGTCAAGAGGCTTTAGTTCTTGAGCCAATTGCACCTTGTAAGCGTATAAATGCAAGTCTTTGTGCATAATGTTCATCAACGACGAGCGTGAGAGGTGCAATTGTTGGGCACGACGACGAGTTGAGGTGGACGGCTCTTCAGCCACACTATCGCGAACAGCAGCAATATCTTCTGCAGTACGAGCTGTACGAGCATGCACTGGTGTTCTCACATCTTCTACAGACCCGGTTTGCTCGAATTTTTCCACGATTTTTGCGATTGTACGCACATTTGGACGATCAAATTGAACAAAAAAATCACGATATGCATTTTGATTTGAACGCCCATTTTCATAATAAGTCTGGATAACTTTAGCACGTTGTTGGATTGCGTATCTCTCCATAGTTCAAATTGAATAAGTCTGAAATAGAGAAATGTCAAATAAAATTTTGAAAAAAACTTGGCGTTTAGGTGTGGTTCACATTCAACATCGGCCCTTACAATTTAACCTGTCGGACTTTGCTTATTCCAATTCATAAACCTTCTTCGGCTTATCCGTAACAACTTTGCTGAAGATTATAGCATGATTAAATGTACAGCATACGATTAAATTGACTTTGAGTAAATTTCAGTAGCGCCACCTGTCGAAATTTCTTCATACCAACTAAGAAACCTTCGTCGGCTCATTTGCAACAACTTTGCTAAAGATTGTAGCATGATTAAATGTACAGACTACGATTAAATTGACTTTGAGTAAGTTTATGTAGCGCCACCTGTCGGAAATTATTCATACCAACTAAAAAGCCTTCGTCGGCTCATGCGCTACAACTTTGCTAAAGATCATAGCATGATCAAATGTACAGTTTACGATTTAATTAATTTTTAGTAATTTTCAGTGGCGCCATCTGTCGGAAATTAGTCTTATCAACTTTAAAACCTTCGCCGGCTTATCCGCAACATCTTCGCTAAAGATTTTTCCCCCTTTTTACCCGTTTTTACCCTCTTAGAGGTAAAAGTTCCAAAAGTCCCTTCTTCTTCGACCTATACATCAAAAAAGATACCCACTGTCCAAATTTTATCAAAATCGTTAGAGCCGTTTTCGAGCTAGCCATTATATCTTATATTCTTAAACGAGCAATAATTGTATATGTATATATATATATATATATATATATATATATATATATATATATATATATATATGTATATATATATATATATATATATATATATATATATATATATATATATATATAGATATATATATATATATATATATATATATATATGTATATATATATATATATATATATATATATATATATATATATATATATATATATATAGAATGGCTATCTCGAAAACGGCTCTAACGATTTTGATAAAATTTGGACAGTGGGTATCTTTTTTGATGTATAGGTCGAAGAAGAAGGGACTTTTGGAACTTTTACCTCTAAGAGGGTAAAAACGGGTAAAAAGGGGAAAAATCGAAAACGCTATGTCTCCTAAAGTAATAGGTATAGAAACAAAATTAAAATTACGTTTTAAACAGCTTTGAAAATAAGCGGACAGGTGTTTGGTACTTTTTTGAAACTATGTCCGATAGGGGGTAAGAAAGGGTGAAAATAGTTTTTTTGGCACCTTTTTAACCCAACCTTATATTTTAAACTAAAGAATATAGAAAGAAACTTGGTACTGCAATCAATAGATGTAAAAGAAACATGAAACACGTATTTGGTACTTTTTTGATTTTGGAGCCAAAATGGGTAAAAAAGGGATAAAATGATAACTTAACATCTCCAAAGTAATATGAATAGGAACATTATACATTATGTTAAATGCGTTTTAAAAAAATGTACCGAATTCAATTGGCACCAAAAAAGTACCAAATATACATATGGAACTTTTAGAAGTTAGGGAGTAAAAAGAGGGAAAAATTAGTATTATTTTAAACAAATTAATGTTTGTCTGTATGTATGTTCTTTATAGAATAGTATACTGTGAATTTGATCTTGTTATGCTCTTTAGCGAAGATGTTGCGGATAAGCGGGCGAAGGTTTTAAAGTTGATAAGACTAATTTCCGACTGATGGCGCCACTGAAAATTACTAAAAATTAATTAAATCGTAAACTGTACATTTGATCATGCTATGATCTTTAGCAAAGTTGACGCGCATGAGCCGACGAAGGCTTTTTAGTTGGTATGAATAATTTTCGACAGGTGGCGCTACAGAAACTTACTCAAAGTCAATTTAATCGTAATCTGTACATTTAATCATGCTACAATCTTTAGCAAAGTTGTTTCACATGAGCCGACGAAGGTTTCTTAGTTGGTATGAAGAAATTTCGACAGGTGGCGCTACTGAAATTTACTCAAAGTCAATTTAATCGTATGCTGTACATTTAATCATGCTATAATCTTCAGCAAAGTTGTTACGGATAAGCCGAAGAAGGTTTATGAATTGGAATAAGCAAAGTCCGACAGGTGGCGCCACAGAAAACTACTCAAAATGAATTAAATCGTAAACTGTGCATTTGATCAGACTATAATCTTTAGCAAAGTTGTTGCGCATGAGTCGACAGAGGTTTCTGTTGATATGAATAATTTCCAAAATTATTCAAAATGAGTTAAACTGTAAACTATGCAAACTATGTGTTGGTCGGACAAAATAAATCAAATAATTCAAAATTAACTGAATATTTCTACAATGTCTTTCCTCTAAATTTATTTTAGCACTTTATAATATAAAATATATAAAAACTTTAAAATTTTCCTCAAAATGCTTATCATAAAGCTCCGAGCAAGGCTCGGTCTACCAGGTACTATTAATTATAAGCTGCTAAGCTTTCAACATATGAAGTAGCTCAGTGGAAGAGTCTCTGCCTAGCAGTCGGAGGGTCTGGTTTCGAGCCCCCATGGGATCATAAAAAAATTTTGTATTTCGTTTAATAATATATGTTTTTAATAAAACAACAACAAAAAAGTTGTTGCTGTTGTTGTTGTTGCTTTCAAATTGCTTACCCAAGTCATTACTTTTCTGCAATTGGTAAGTACTTGCCTCCAATGACATCCCCATGTTAATGTAATGACTTAAACAGCGAATGAGTAAGTAGTTTGTGTTCAATAGTTTAACTGTTTAACTCATTATTTGGTAATGAAAAGTTTTACTGGGATACTTTCTTACTTGTTTAAATTTTTAATTTATTCTTTAAGCAAATGAATCTATTGTAGTTTAGCTGTAAAAATAAAAGCATTTTATGTTTAAATTTCAGTCTCTGGTTTTCAATTGTTTTTGATATATTTCAAAAAAAAAACAAACTGCAGTTAAAACTGACAGAATGTTGTAATTAATCTGGCCACGATTCGATGAATTCGACGAATTAAAGCAAAGATATTCAGTTTGATGAATACTTCTGCCATGTATTTGAATATACTAAAGTAATATTTAGCTACACAAACTAACATATAAAGTTATATAGCATCTATGGTATAGATATAAAGAGACCTCTTCCCAACCTCTCCTATTTTAAAATAACCCAGCCAGATATAGATAAAGCGTAAACCTAAAGTGGCAAGTTAAGCAAACACAATTTTTATTGTGTAAAACTCAATTAAAATTTATACAAAATGTCAATAGCAGCCACTCGATAGACAGAATTCTGACAAAAAAAAAAGGAATATTACAAAATTCAATCATATAAAATACGACAATGACACAATGTTATAAATAGATGGCAGCAGCAACATCTGCTCACTAAACTCTAGTAATAAAAAAAGACTCGAATAGAAAAAAAATCGAAATTTAATAATACGCATTTTGCACAAGAACCAAGTCAACGTGAATATCTATCTGTAGTATCTACTATACATACATATGTATATATGTATTTATGTATGTATGTTGTTAACAAGTTTTAAGAACAGATTTGATAAAGAGTGAATTATTTAAATTTGTTTGTTTAGAAATTTTCATTTCTCGGACTCTTTCAATTCCCGAAATCCCCCAAAACTTCCGTGATATAGGTTACATAAAACAATAAGTGTCTTTGAAAGTTATATATAAGTTAACAAACAAACATACATTTCATGTGCACGTGTGGGTGCTTTCTCTCATTGAATAAAAGTTTTCCGAATTAGAATAAAAGTGGTATACTACCCTTTTAATGGGACTTTTCAAAACTACCATAGGACAAATCAATGTCTATTTTTAGAATAGCCATTTGTTGTTTTATATATCAAAAAAATTTCTATTAAAATTTTTGTATTTAAATATTTTCTATAAAAATGTTTATAGATTAATATTTTCTATGAAAATTATTATAACAAAAAAATTTTCTACAAAAATTTTTATAACGAAAAATTTTATATTAAAATTTTTATAACAAAAAATAACAAAAAATTTCTATAAGCATTTTTATTACAAAAAATTTTCTATACAAATTTTTATTACAAAAAAATTTTCTACAAAAAGTTTTATTACAAAAAATTTTCTATAAAAATTTGTATTACAAAAAATTTTCTATAAAAATTTTTGTAACAAAAAATTTTCTATAAAAATTTTTATAACAAAAAATTTTCTACTAAAATTTTTATAACAAAAAATTTTCTACTAAAATTTTTATAACAAAAAATTTTCAACTAAAATTTTTATAACAAAAACTTTTCTATAAAATTTGTATAACAAAAAATTTTCTAGAAAATTTTTCATAACAAAAAATTTTCCATAAAAATGTTTATAACAAAAAAATTTTTTAAGGAAAATTTTGTACAGAAATTTTTAAAACAAAAAAGTTTCTATAAAATTTTTTATAATAACAAAATTTCTGTAAAAATTTTTATAACAAAAAATTTTCGGTAAAATTTTTCATAAAGAACAATTTTTTATAAAAAATTTTTACCAAAAAATTTTTACAACCAAAAATTTTTTATAGAAGTTTTTATAATACAAAAGTTTCTACAAAAATTTTTAATAAAAACTTTTATAAAAATTTTTATAACAAAAAATTTTCTATAAAAGTTTTTATAACAAAAAATTTTCTATAAAAGTTTTTATAACGAAAAATTTTCTATAAAAATTTTTATAACGAAAAAAAATGTTTAAAACAAAAAATTTTAAATTTTAAAAATTTTTATAACAAAAAATTTTCTATAAAAATTTTTATAACAAAAATTTTTCTATATAAATTTTTATAACAAAATATTTATAACAAAAAATTTTCTAGAAAAATTTTTGTTACAAAAAAATTTTCTAAAAAATGTTTATAAGAAAAATTTTCTATAAAAAATTTTTATAACAAAAAATTTTCAATAAAAATATTTACAACAAAAAAATTTTCCACAAAAATTTTTATAACAAAAAATTTTCCATAAAAATTTTTATAACAAAAAATTTTTTATTAACATTTTTATAACAACAAATTTTCTATTAAAATTTTGTACTAATATTTTCATTACAAAAAATTTTCTATAAGAAATTTTATAACAAAGAATTTTCTATTAAAATTTTTATAAAAAAAAATGTTCGATACAAATTTTTATATAAAAAAATGTTCGATACAAATTTTTATAACAAAAAATTTTCTAAAAAAAATTTTTAAGCGAAAATTTTGTATAGAAATTTTTATAACAAAAAATTTTCTTTAAAAATTTTTATAACAAAAAATTTTCTTTAAAAATTTTTATAACAAAAAATTTTCTAGAAAAATTTTTATAACACAAAATTATCTAGAAAAATTTTTATAACACAAAATTTTTTTAAAAAATTTTTATAACCAAAAATTTTCTATAAAAAATTTTGTAACAAAAATTGACTATAAAAATTTTTATAACAAAACATTTTCCAAAAATTTGTATAACATAAAATTTACTATAAAAAATTTTACAACAAAAAATTTTCTATAAAAAATTTTATAAAAAAAATTTCTATAAAAACTTTTATAAAAAAATTTTCTATAAAAATTTTTATAACAAAAAATTTCCCATAAAAATTTTTATAATAAACAATTTTTATAACAAAAAAATTAGCTATAAAAATTTTATAACAAAATATTTTCTATAAAAATTTGTATAACAAAAAATTTTTGTAACAAAAAATTTTTCTATAAAAATTTTTATAACAAAAAATTTTCAATTCAAATTTTTATATCAAAAAATTTTCTATAAAATTTTTTATAACAAAAAATTTTCTATAAAAATATTTATAACAAAAAATTTTCTACTAAAATTTTTATAACAACAAATTTTCTACTAAAATTTTTATAACAAAAAATTTTCAACTAAAATTTTTATAACAAAAACTTTTCTATAAAATTTGTATAACAAAAAATTTTCTAGAAAATTTTTCATAACAAAAAATTTTCCATAAAAATGTTTATAACAAAAAAATTTTTTAATAAAAATTTTGTACAGAAATTTTTAAAACAAAAAAGTTTCTATAAAATTTTTTATAATAAAAAAATTTCTGTAAAAATTTTTATAACAAAAAATTTTCGGTCAAATTTTTCATAAAGAACAATTTTTTATAAAAAATTTTTACAACCAAAAATTTTTTATAGAAGTTTTTATAATACAAAAGTTTCTACAAAAATTTTTAATAAAAACTTTTATAAAAATTTTTATAACAAAAAATTTTCTATAAAAGTTTTTATAACAAAAAATTTTCTATAAAAGTTTTTATAACGAAAAATTTTCTATAAAAATTTTTATAACGAAAAAAAATGTTTAAAACAAAAAATTTTAAATTTTAAAAATTTTTATAACAAAAAATTTTCTATAAAAATTTTTATAACAAAAATTTTTCTATATAAATTTTTATAACAAAATATTTATAACAAAAAATCTTCTATAAAAATTTTAGTTACAAAAAAATTTTCTAAGAAAAATTTTCTATAAAAAATTTTTATAACAAAAAATTTTCAATAAAAATATTTACAACAAAAAAATTTTCCACAAAAATTTTTATAGCAAAAAATTTTCCATAAAAATTTTTATAACAAAAAATTTTCTATAAAAATTTTTATAACAACAAATTTTCTATTAAAATTTTGTACTAATATTTTCATTACAAAAAATTTTCTATAAGAAATTTTATAACAAAGAATTTTCTATTAAAATTTTTATATAAAAAAATGTTCGATACAAATTTTTATAACAAAAAATTTTCTAAAAAAAATTTTTAAGCGAAAATTTTGTATAGAAAAAAAAAAATTTTCTAGAAAAATTTTTATAACACAAAATTTTTTTAAAAAATTTTTATAACCAAAAATTTTCTATAAAAATTTTTGTAACAAAAATTTTTTTTAAAATTTTTTTATAACAAAAAATTTGCTATAAAAATTTTTATAACAAAACATTTTAAAAAATTTTGTATAACATAAAATTTACTATAAAAAATTTTACAACAAAAAATTTTCACAACAAAAAATTTTTTATAAAAATTTTTATAAAAAAAATTTCTATAAAAACTTTTATAAAAAAATTTTCTATAAAAATTTTTATAACAAAAAATTTTCCATTAAAAGTTTGATATAAAAAAATGTTTTTTTTTTGTATAACAAAAAATGTTCTATCAAAAATTTTATAGCAAAAATATTGTTTATAAAAATATTTATAACAAAAAATTTTCTTTAAAATTTTTATAACAAAAAATTTTCTTTAAAATTTTTTTAACAAAAAGTTTTCTTTAAAAATTTTTATAACAAAAAATTTTCTATAAAAATTTTTTTAACAAAAAATTTTCTGGTAAAATTTTTATAACAAAAAATGTTCTATTCAAATTTTTATAACAAAATTTTTTCTATAACAAAAAATTTTCTATTAAAATTTTTATAACAAAAAATTTTCTATTAAAATTTTTATAACAAAAAATTTTCCATAAAAATTTTTATAACAAAAAATTTTTATAATAAAAAATTTTCTATCAAAATTTTTTTAACGAAAATTTTGTACAGAAATTTTAATAACAAAAAATTTTCTTCAAAAAAATTTTTTCTATAAAAAGTTTTATAACTTAAAACTTTTTATAAAAAATTTTTAACAATTTTTGTAACAAACAATTTTCTATGAAAATTTTTACTTAAAGTTTTGTAACAAAAATCAAAAAATTTTCATTTCAAAATTTTATAAAGAAACAATTTTGTATTCAAAATTTAATAACGAACAATTTTTCATTAAAATTTTTTTAATGAAAAATTGTTTATATCGAAAAATTTTGTTTTTCAAATTTTATAGCGAACATTTTTTATAGCCTGTTTCACGATTTCGAAAGAGTGTTTTCTTTTTTATCCTATACGAAAAAAATCTGTTTTGGGTTTCACTAACTTTATTTTATGCGAACGATGAGTCGAAAAACAAGTCGACAGAAAACGTAAGTATTTTCATACAAATTTCTGTTCCACCATTTCGAACAAGTTACCAGCAATGCGAAGCAAATGTCAAAATTCTTCTTCTGATATCCTTGACTCCCAGTGGAGCATAGGGCCTCAACCGTCCTTTTATATCGAACTCTATTGCGAGATGTTAGGCATACATCATTCCATGAATAGTTTGCTGCTTGTAACTCCGCATCAATTGACCTTCTCCACGTTCTAGCAGGTGCACCAACACGACGGCCGCTTCCTTGTGGATTCCAACGAAGCGCTTGTCGAGCAATGTTGGTATTTGGCCTTTGAAGTGTGTGGCCTATCCATCGCCATTTCCGTTGACATACCTCTATAGAAGAAGGGATTTGGTTTGTAGCGTTTAGTAGATCTTTATTTCTTATTCGATTTGGCCACCATATATTAAGGATTTGCCGCAAGCATTTGTTTGCAAAGGTTTGCAGGCGCTTATCGATGGCATTTGTGCGTTTCCAAGTTTCGCAGCCGTAATACAAGATGGACTTGACATTCGAGTTATATATTCGTAACTTAGTTGTTGTTGATATTTGCCGAGATTTCCATATAGTTCGGAGAATGCCGAATGCAGATTTTGCCTTATTAATACGCGATTTAATATCCTCATCGGCGCCACCTTTTGTAGATACCAAACTACCAAGATAATTAAAGGTACCTACACAACCAATACCCTCGTTATCCACATTGATGTGTGGCGACGGGTTTGCGCCATAGCCTCCAGGCATAATCTTTGTCTTGGAGATATTGATTTCCAGCCCAGCTGCCCGAGATTCAACAGTAATAGCGCTAGTGTTTTCTTGAAGGTGAGCTGGTCTTTGGCTTAGAAGACATACGTCATCGGCGTATTCCAAGTCCTCGAGTTGCTTAAATGGTGTCCATTGGATACCACGTCTACCATTCAGTGCCGTGCGCATTATATTGTCGATGACAAGGATAAAAAGTATAGGTGATAATATACATCCTTGTCTTACTCCAGTAAGACAAGGATGCAAAATATCAATGAGTCACTTGATATTTTGCTTTCGAATAGAAACGAACGAAAGGCTTCGAAATAGTGAAACCAAAATTAATTCTTTCGAGTAGATTTTCTTTCGAAATCGTGGAACAGGCTATTACATTTTCTTTCGACTTGTTTTTCGACTTATCTTTCGCATAAAATAAAGTTAGTGAAACGAAAAACAAATTTCTTTCGTATAGGATAAGAAAGAAAGCATTCTTTCGAGATCGTGGAACAGGCCATTGTATTTTCCTTTATATGCCTTTTAGGCATATAAAATAGTTATGTTTTGAAGAAAATCTTCAAAAAAACAAACTTTGATGCACCATAAAATGTTGACCAAACAGAAATTCAAAATTTTGAATGACTCTAAAATTTGTATAAGATAGGAGAATGTATTTATGTACGAAATTTCATTGAAAATTTTGAACCTCAATATCTCCGAGGTGAGGTTCAAAATTTTTTTTATTTAACCTCAGCTTGAAGCATTTTATTCGATTCCAGTCTCAAATGAAATCTACCTACCAAATTTTAATATTCAAAGACGGAAAATGATAATTATCTTAATCGATAAATGGTACAATTAAAATGAATGACCAAATTTTATACTTTCCCAAACTATCGGTATGAATTTGTTGTTTAAAATGACTGGGTATAACTATACCGCTGATGATGACGATGATGTTGATACAATTGTTATTGTTGTAACTGCTACTGTAGCTCACATTCATAGAGACGAGATACAAATGTAGCAAGAAACTGAAAAAAAAGTGATTCTTAACTCACACACTCAAGTGGACACTTGAAGTTTTTAGATACAAATGTAAAAGTGAATAGTACATGTGTAAATGTAGTTATTCAACATCATCATCATGATTATAAATATATGTATGTATGTACTTATGTTCGTATGATTGTATGTATTTACAACAAGTATCATCCACAATCATTCAAATCTAACCATCTAAACCATGCAACAACCATTTTTACACAATTTTTATTTAATACTTAAACACATTTACAAAACATTGAGTATCTGAGATCTGTGTCTGTGCAACACTAGTGGCAACACAATTGCAACAAACATTGTGTGATGCCAACAATGAAATTGTATGATAAAAAAAATGTAGGAAATCCTAAATGTGTTTTGGATGGAGTATATGGGGGAGGGTGTTTCTTGACACAATGACTAGGCAACATTTGTTGGGTTTATATGGTTTTACAATTATATTTATCTAATAAAAATCCAACATTCAAAACTTTTTTTACATTTAGTTACATTGGAAACAAATTACACCAAGAGCTTGTCAGTGTGTGTGACAACATGTTTGTTAACCATGTTGGGCGTGTCATATTTTTACATTACATGGAAACGCCCAGCTTTTAGTTTACAACACTTGACTAGCTCTATCTCTCTCTCTTTTAATAAAATAAAAATTACCTAATGTTGCATGAGTAGAAATAGCACCACCATATCAACGTAAAATTATCACAACTACACATTCAGTCTCACACTCATACTTACAGACTTAATGTATCTGTGTGTTAGGCTAAATTACAACCACTTGTATTGTTGGCTTCATTTTAGTCATTATACAAAACTTACTTGCAACAACTTTGATTTCCAGCTGTAGTAAGAGTCAGCCCTTTACTCCATTGTAACCAAACAAAAAAAAAAAAAGTAATAAATAACCAGTATAACAACAAAATCATGGTTAATTTCATTGTATCACTTGCTCACTGCCACTCACTCATTTCCTTTATATAAACATTAAATAGGTGCATAAGGCATTATAGAATGCTTTACCACTTCTTCCCTAATACCCAGCATGACTTCCATTACTTCACAAGACTCCGAGTCACACATTCACTCACTTAATCGATCACTTATTCACATTCGCATTCACATTCACCGAATGACTGTTCATCGTTTCGAGTGTTGCTGCTTTCGTTTTGTTGGCTCTTAACTTTTTTGAAAGTCAGACACTTTAAATTTTCACAATTCGTTTGATTTTCAAAATTTAATCATCGAAATTTTAAATATGCGAGTATAAAGAGTGCTCTAAATAAAATTTGTAGTTGGATTTTCTTAAATAAAAATCAAACCTTTTAATATAAAAACTCTACAAAATACGCAAATATAATGACATATTACACAAAATCATTTAGCATTAAAATGTTTACTTAGTACTCGGGTTTTGCAAAATTATCGACTTTTTTCGGAATCCCTCCCATTAAAGATTTTACAGTTGCTTCTGATACCTTTTTGGAGCATGTGTTCCACCTGCGCTTAAAATCGGACATGTTCTTGGAAATCTTTCCTGTGTTCTTCAATTCCTTTTTTACCAGAGCCCAATACCTTTCCACAGGCCGAAGTTCTGGACGGTTAGGTGGATTTGCCTCTCGTGGTACAAAAATGACATTATTCTTTGAGTACCACTCAAGTGCCTTTTTTCCATAATGGCATGATGCCAAATCGGGCCAAAAAAAGGTAGTCACTCTGTGCTCTCTTAAAAAGGGTAACAACCGTTTTTGTAGGCACTCCTTTATATAAATTTCTGTGTTTATTGTGCCAGATGCCACAAATACTTTACTTCTTTTGCCACAACTGCAAATAGCTTCCCACACGAGAAACTTCTTAGGGAATTTTGTTTGTTTTTTTGTGCGAAACTCTTGCCGAACATTGCCCCGTTTATCAGCAACATAAAAATCTTGACCAGGAAGTTGAGAAAAGTCTGCCAGTACGTATGTTTCATCATCCATCACACAACAGGTGTATTTTTTTTATAAAATCAGACTTCAATTTTTTCGCTCGTTTTTTTGCTTCTAAGTTCTTTATAGCATCTGGAACCTTTTGGACTTTGTATGTCTTCAATTCAGCATAAGCTTTGACTCTATGTGCAAAATTCGTAGAACATTTCACCGTACGAGCTGCTTTTCTTAAGGAAGTGTTAGGCGCTCTTCGAAAGAGTCGCTCGACTTCTTTTGCCTTACCAATATCTGTAGGACCTTTTTTCCTCCCTGATCCAGGTTTTCTTTCAATGCTCAGGTTTTCCTTATACCGTCTGATGGCATTAGAAACCGTTCGAGGGTCAACTTTCAAATTTTTAGCTATTTTTTTAAAAGTCCATGACGGATTTTTTTGAAAAGTTTTAATTATATTTTCACGAACTTTTTTTTCGCAGTCCATTTTGATTGAAATAACTATTGAAAATTAATAATTTCTAAAATAATAGTATCTGACATATCTATAGAAACTAACTTGATCAAAAAATAAATTATTTCTTGCACTATGGATAAATTTTGTCTAAAATAGTAAATGCATATTTTTTTTAGAACACGCTTTATATATTATTTTTACTTAAGTAGGATTTTTCATTTAAAAAAAAGTTTTTTTTTTGTAAAATTTACACTGTGAATGATTTTGAGGGCCATCATCAGGGGTTGCATTATTTTCATACTAGTGTAAAGTAGGGTAGAAGGGGGAACATTTGCCACTTTTTTTTTAAAGTGCTCTAGGTTTCTTACCGTTAGAGTTATCACAATTTTTTTGTTCTTCATAGGTACCTATATATGTTAGCTTTAAACTATCTTGGTTCAGATTGCCTACGGCTTTTCTTTATGTATCAAATTTGAAAAATAGCAAATTAATTAAAAGTTGCCAATGTACCCCATCCATGGGGCACATTTGCCAATAAGTTTGGTACAAAAAAGAAGTAAAAAATTTGTTGTTATAAAGTAAATTTTTTTTCTATAAAGCTTTAATATACAAAACAAACAAACCAAAAAATTATTCAAGTTCATTTCCTATGGATAAATTAAACAAAACAGTAAAAAATTTAGAGATCAAAATTTAAACTATTGGGCCTCTGTTAACATTGTACTGTGACATAGGTATCAACATTAAAAAAAAAATGTTAAGATGGAAGATGGATTGGCCCCTGCAACCAAAATACGATATTCTTTTTAGGGATATTACAAATGTCGGGCTTAAAAAAATGTCGACGAGTTGCTTCATTATATGTGTATGGCAAATGTGCCCCAGGTAGAGTCGTTAGATGTAAAGAACTATTTTTCACGTAAGAAATAGATTTATTGATAAAAACTTAAAATATTTGTTCTCAATACTATATTGTTTATTAAACTAATGAATAATTTCATTGGATAACAAAAAAAAAAAAAAACTAAGAAAAATATTACAAAAATACTTATAGCAAAATATTTGTTCAGGATCTGCTGAAACAATAAATCACGCCTGATGTTTTAAATATGAAAGCTACAGCAGTCATGAGATATGGAATATCAATGATAAACGAATATAAAATCGATTACAGCATCAAAAAATCAAAAAAGATAAGTTAGTTTTCAAGAAAATTAGTGGTGGCAAATGCGCCCCTATGGCAAATGGTCCCCCTCCTACCCTACTTGACTTGTATTTTATGATCTCCACCGACGGTGGGCAAAGACGGCACTTCATTTGTTATACCCTTCACCACCATAGGTGGAAAGGATATTATAAGTTTGTGCTGATGTATGTAACGTAAAGAAATATTTGTCTTACACCCACCTTTTAGTATACCAACAGACTTAGAATCACTTTCTGAGTTGATTTAGCGACATCAGTCCGTCCGTCCGTCCGTCTGGCTGGACGCCTGGCTGGATCCCCATGTATACCACAGATCTACAGGTCGCAATACTAAAGATAATTTGATGAAATTTGACAAAGATAATGATAGTGGGACCATGGCTATTGAAATTCCTCAAAATCGGTCCATTACACTGCTCCGCAAAAATTTATTTTTTGTCTTTCCTTTTAATAAAACTATGCGGACTATATATGGATCTTGATGCGGTAAACTCAAATCCGTTTTCGGTACCTGCGGTAAATTGGTAATAAAATTCACATTTTTAAACCGATTTTTATGGTTATATTATTCCTAAGATATGGCTTATTTTATTCTTAAGATATGTAGCTCTTAGAAAAATGTTTAAAATGTTACTTTATCTTTTTTTTAATTACATTTTTAACCTGAAAAAAATTTCGAATTTTGCATGAAAAAAAATTGTTTTCTCCATTAATTTCTAAATAACTCTAAAACGATAAGAGATACAGAAAAATTATTATAAAATAAATGCAATTTTGTTATGCATCTTTAAGTGTTTTAATTTTGAAAATCGGATGAGTCGTTCTCGAGTTAGGACGAAATAGGTCTCCGTACCTGACTAATTTAAGGGGAAAAATTTGCCACGCCCATAAAAAAAATCCAGATCTGATGGAAAAAAACCGACAACGGATCTGAGTTTAGCGCATCAAAATCCATGTAGCCCACATAGTTTTATTAAAAGGAGGATTTTGCTCAGAGCTGTGTTATTTATGGTACCTCCCATAGGTCCCACTTCCCGGAATTGATATTTTGGCCACAAAAATCAATATTTTCTCATGAACATATACTGCATATGTTAACTAAAATTACTGTACCAAATTTCGTTGAAATCGGTCCACATTTGACCATAGCTTCCATACAAACTCTTCTATCAAAACGCACTAAATGAGACAAAAATCACTAAAACGCTCGTAATTCTGAAGATAATGAGAATTTTGAGTTTATTTTTTGCATACATAATAAAATTTGCCAGACTTCGAGATAATCGGGTCATGTTTGACCCTAGCTCTCATATAAGTCCAAATGTCGGAAGCAGCTTAAATATATACGTTTTGAGAAAATGTTTGTAAAATGGCAAAATTTAGCAAATATTTGTCTTTATACAGAAACAGACTATAACACTTTCGTACTTGTTGTTTATGAATAAGAGGCTTAGAATTTTTTTCAAATACACTAAAATTTTATTAAATTAAACAAAATTTATTCATTATAACTTTTTGTATATTTATGGGTGAAATCAAAATTTTTCGAACGAATAATACTAATTTTGGTCCTCACCATCTCCGATTTCGATGAAATTTTGTATATGTGACAGCGCATAGAGAAAGGGACATAAGGGTGAAAAATAAGGTAAAAAAAAATAATATTTAATTCTTTAAAATGGCTCTCCTGAACAAAACCGTCTTTTACCCTTAGGTCCCATTCTCTATGAGCTGTCACATATATATGTACATAAGAGTGTTTCGACTTATATGACAAAAAAAGATCGCCATATAACACCGAATAAAAAGTATTGCTATAAGACAGTTTCGAATTTTTTTTTTTTTAATATTTTACTCCGCACATTGGGGTCGTTAAAATACATTTTTAGTTATATCATCGGCATTTACAGTCGGATCATAAAATGTGATATATCAATTTTTTTGTGTCGAGGAGGCCAATATTTTGCTTTAAAAGTCAGTCATTGATCTCAAATACCCGGTTCTAGTATTTATTCATTAGACCTCAGTTTCTACTACGGCAAAAAATGGCTTGTTTTTAACAGTTCCGTTCTAATTATCGAAAGACTTTCTTAGTAACAGTTTAACGATTTTTTAATTGTTTTAATTTTCTTATATTAGGGAAGTACATTCGGGTGGTATGAACTAAGGTCTTGTGGATAAATACTAGAACCAGATAACTGAGACCAATGATTATTAACATCGAAATTGTCTTACATTATACTACATACATTATACTAATAAAAATTTAGAATTGTTTAAAATTTTGAATTTAGCTTTGGTTCAGATTTTAAGGCGATTTTTTTTCAAAATATACTTATTTTATATGCCTATAACTTTTAATACGGTTATCATGTATTGAAGAACATAGGAGATCAATTATGTAATTGACTCGAGGATATCTCAAAAACCATAACATCTATTTTCTTTATTTCACTCAAATATGTTTTTATGTTGAAATTTTATGTTTTTTTGGCAGTTTTACTATTTGAGTAAGATGTTGTTGTTTTTATACCCTTCACCACCATAGGTGGAAAGGGTATTACAAGTTTGTGCTGATGTATGTAGCGTATAGAAATATTTGTCTTAGATCCACCTTTTAGTATACCAATAGGCTAAGAATCACTTTCTGAGTCGATTTACCGATGTCAGTCCGTCCGTCTGGACGGCTGGTTGGACCCCCATGTAAACCATGTAATCAAAGTACAGGTAGCAATTCTAAAGATAATTTAATGAAATTTGGCACAGATCATTTTTTTTTATAGTGGGATGGCTATTGAAATTCATCAAAATCGGTTCATTATTCATGGCACCTCCCATAGGTCCCACTTCCCGGAATTGATATATTGTCTACAAATATCAATATTTTTTTATGAAATATAAAACTAAAATCTCTGTACCAAATTTCATTAAAATCGGTCCGAATTTGACCATAGTTCCCATACAAACTCTTCTGTCAAAACACACTTAATGAGGCAAAAATCTTTAAAACGATAGTAAAATTGAAGATAATGGGAATTTTAAGTTTATTTTTTATACATAATTTTTGCAACAACTGTAATCAATTTGTCAAATTTCGAGATAATCGGTCCACATTTGACCCAAGCTCTCATATATGTCTAAATGACGTAAACTGCTTAAATATATAAATTTTGGGAAAATATTTGTATGATGGAAAAACTTAGCAAATATTTGTCTTTATACAGGAAAAAGAACACCTTTGACCTTAGTGGTGAAACGTATCGTATTGTCGGGCTTGACCGACTTTAGCACTTTCTTACTTGTTTTTTATTAATCTCAGTGCAAAATTTTTTTTATCTAATTGGGAGCTGTTCGTAAATTACGTAACATTCATGGTGGTGGGGAGGGGGTATGACTTTTGTTACGGAGGGAAAATATCGTATTCGTATTTTTGTGATGATGTGTTACATTTGGGCGTGGGGAAGGTAAAAAATCTGCGAAAATAGCGTTACATAATTTGTGAAGAAGGGGCTGCCCTTAAAAGGCAAAAACTTGCTTAAGAGAGAAAAGCAATATTTTGAACAGTTCACGAGTTATAAACTTAACAATAAGTACATGTAACAATACATAAGTAACAATAACTTCAAAAATTAATTAGAAAAAACTTTAGCTAATAATTCAAAACCCAGCTAGGGGGTTTCTTCTACCATCATAAGCTTTCAGATTTCGGCGGTCTCTATTGGTTTAAGATTTTGAAGTTACAAAATGTGCTTAGTTTTATTAAGGGATATATTTCGAAAACAATAAGGCCATTTTTATTCAAAAATGTTTTATATTATTTGCTATTCCCGAAACAATTACGATGGGTATTATTATTGTAATTTATAGTTTAAAATTTAAGGAACATGTTTTGATCTATTTTTATAGGAACAGAAAAATTTAGGTTATTTTCATAGTTCAATTTTCAATTTTTAACAAATCATCTTGGAAACTTTTCCTCGAAAAGTTATGAAATTTAATTAAAAAAGAAAATAATTTTACCTAATAAAAACAATTTCCCACAATTAAAAACAAATATTATATGACATTTTCCCATGACATTTTGTTTTTACAAAATTTCACATAAAAATATTTGTCAGCAATTAGTGTTTTTTATGGTTTTGGCCAATTTTCATTAAAAGCCAAAAGAAAATACGATGGGAACGATTTTTTAAGTAAATATTTATTTGTATTTATTAAAAAGATTTTTGGTTATTTTATTTCTTAAATATTTTTTAAGTTTTTTTTTTTTTTATAGACATTAAAAAGGTGTCCCCTAGATAGACAATTTGTCAACCAACCATTAACTCTTTCTGCCAGTCATTTATTTCAATACATAACTTTAGGTCAGTCCCTATTATATGATTCATTCTGTCTTAATGTGAACATCTTAATGTTTTGGGGTATATCGAATGATCGCTTTGGTTAAACATTTTCACAGTGCGTGAAACGATCAAACAGTTGTAGTCGTAGATCGATCATTACGGCAATTTATCTATCAATGCGCTCTTGGGGCTTATGGGAAAATTATTCTGCTTTGAATTTTAACAAGAAAATATTTTTGAGTATTGATCAAGAAAAATTTCATTTTAAATGAGATCTTATACTTTAAATTATAATTTGTGGGAAATAAATTTTAAGCTAAATTAAATTTTCTTAAAAAAAAAATGAAAATGTAAAAAGTTAATCTAAAATTTAGAAAATTACAGAATTACGAATTGGGTATATTTGAAAATCATTATCCCTTAATATTTTTTCACTCACTGTAATTTCGTTACTGTATTAAAATGGTATTGAAAATTCTATTTGGAAAATCACATAATGTGTCATTTAATAATCATTGTACTGGCAACAACAACAATTGCAAAAAATTCTATAATACAACAACTAAAAAAAAATTAAATGGAGGAAAAGGAAAAAAGAAACATGTTACAACAATAAAGACATTATATTTTATTTTATTCTGAACAATTGCTGCTACTCGAACTCATGACTAGAAAATAATAATAGCAATGATGACAATGATGATGTTGATAATGATAATGACGATGATGATTGTATCGTTCTCAATCTGTGTAGTGTTGTGTGAATTTTTGCCTTCCTCCACGCCATTGCCAGGCACCAACAATGATATTTCAATAACAACAACATCTTTATCATGAACATGAACATTACAATTGTCGTCACCATACGAGTACATTCATCTATCCAGCCTTCCCAACCAACCATCCATACATCCATCCATCTATTCAAAGAACGAACGAACCAACCAACCAGCCCATCCATCACTGGCACAACATGAATACAATACAAAATGTCGCCATTATGTATCACATCACATCCTGTGCAATAAGAACACGCCACTCGACTCTTTCGCTTACACCAGACGACGTCGACAGTTAACACAATGTCAGTCCAAATACCAGCCAGGCACTTTTGCAAGTTACATGGCACAGTGACACAGAAATCTTAAAAATACGGCAATCGAAAATTCCCATGAAAACTAAGGCTTTTGCCAATTTTTCTATAGAAAACTAAGGCGATCACCAACTTTTCTATAGAAAACTAAGGCCATCGCCAACTTTTCCAAGGAAAACTAAGGCGATCGCCAACTTTCCTATAGAAAACTAAGGCGATCGCCAACTTTTCCATGGAAAACTGAGGCGATCGCCTAATTTTCCATAAAAAAGTTGGCGATCTATAGAAAACTAAGGCGATCGCCAACTTTTCTATTGAAAACTAAGGCGATCGCCAACTTTTCCAGAGAAAACTAAGGCCATCGCCAACTTTTTCGATAAAAAACTAAGGCGATCGCCAACTTTTCCATAAAAAAGTTGGCGATCTATAGAAAACTAAGGCGATCGCCAACTTTTCTATAGAAAACTAAGGCGATCGCCAACTTTTCTATAGAAAACTATGGCGATCGCTAATTTTTCTATAGAAAACTAAGGCGATCGCCAACTTTTCTATAGAAAACTAAGGCGATCGCCAACATTTCTATAAAAAACTAAGGCGATCGCCAACTTTTCTATACAAAACTAAGGCTATCGCAAACTTTTTAATAGAAAACTAAGGCGATCGAGACCTTTTCTATAGAAAACTAAGGCGATCGCTAATTTTTCTATAGAAAACTAAGGCGATCGCCAACTTTTCTATAGAAATCTCAAGCGATCGCCAACTTTTTTATATAAAACTAAGGAGATCTATAGAAAACTAAGGCGATCGCCAACATTTCTATAGAAAACTAAGGCGATCGCCAACTTTTCCAGAGAAAACTAAGGCCATCGCCAACTTTTTCGATAGAAAACTAAGGCGATCGCCAACTTTTCCATAAAAAAGTTGGCGATCTATAGAAAACTAAGGCGATCGCCAACTTTTCTATTGAAAACTAAAGCGATTGACAACTTTTCTGTAGAAAACTTAGGCGATTGCCAACTTTTCTATAGAAAACTAAGGCGATCGCCAACTTTTCTATAGAAAACTATGGCGATCGCTAATTTTTCTATAGAAAACTAAGGCGATCGCCAACTTTTCTATAGAAAACTAAGGCGATCGCCAACATTTCTATAAAAATTTAAGGCGATCGCCAACTTTTCTATACAAAACTAAGGCTATCGCAAACTTTTTAATAGAAAACTAAGGCGATCGAGACCTTTTCTATAGAAAACTAAGGCGATCGCTAATTTTTCTATAGAAAACTAAGGCGATCTCCAACTTTTCTATAGAAATCTCAAGCGATCGCCAACTTTTTTATATAAAACTAAGGAGATCTATAGAAAACTAAGGCGATCGCCAACATTTCTATAGAAAACTAAGGCGATCGCCAACTTTTCTATAGCAAAATAAGGCTATCGCAAACTTTTTAATAAAAAACTACGGCGATCGCCACCTTTTCTATAGAAAACTAAGGCGATCGCCAACTTTTCTAAAGAAAACTAAGGCTATCTCTAACTTTTCTATGGAAAATTTAGGCGATAGCCAAGTTTTCCATAGAAAACTAAGGCGATCGCCAACCTTTCTACAGATAACTAAGGCGATTGACAACTTTTCTATAAAAAACTAAGGCGATCGCCAACTTTTCTATAGAAAACTGAGGCGATCGTCAACTTATCTATAGAAAACTTTGGCGATCGTCAACTTTTCTATAGAAAACTAAGGCGATCGCCAACTTTTCTATAGAAAACTAAGGCGATCGCCAACTTTTCTATAGAAAACTATGGCTATCGCTAACTCTTCTATAGAAAACTAAGGCGATCGTTAACTTTTTTATAGAAAACAAAGGCGATCGCAATCGCCAACTTTTCCTATCAAAAAGTTTGCAATATTGCTAGATTTTTTATCAAAAACTTTGCAATATTGCAAAATTTTCTATCAAAAACTTTGCAATATTGCAAAATTTTCTATCAAAAACTTTGTTATGTTGCAAAATTTCCTATCAAAAACTTTGCAACTTTGCAAAATTTTCTATCAAAAACTTTGCAAATTTGCAAAATTTTCTATCAAAAACTTTGCAATATTGCAAAATTTTCTATCAGAAACTTGGCAAAATTGTATATCAAATATTTTTCTATTAAAAACTTTGCAATATTGAACTTATTTCATTTCAAATGTTTCTATAATTTTCTATATAAATTTTTTAAGATCTTAGTTTTTAGATTTCTGAACCCACTGTTTACTGTCGGATAGCTAGATGGATGGATGGCTGGCTGGTTGATGTAAATATGTTGCAAGTTGTACATACATTTCACTAGAGATAATTATGTCTTTGCGTTTGTTCACGTTCATTTGCGATGGAAATGGAAATAGTACTTGTTATGGATGGATGGATGGATGGATATTTTCCACAGATAGATCCACTAGTCTCCTGTTACAATGCAATGCAATGAGTGTCGTGTTGATGTGGATTTCTCAGATACATCATTACAAACAAGTGAATGTATCTCCCCTGTATTTAATACTACAATAAAAACCAACAACAACAACAACAAAACACGAAAGAAAAACATTAAATTAAAAATAAGTGAAAAAGAAAATAAAATGATTCTTCTCTCAATTGAATTCGTTAACGAAAATGTCGTTTCTGGTTTCTTTTTACCCAAACGATAGATATAGATAGACCAACAATCTGAATAAATAGTAAAAATATTTCATTTTCCGATTGCATTTGTTTGTTTATTTTCCTCCTCCTCCTCCCGGGGAAGGGGAAGAAGGTCTGAGCTGGGATAAGGATTCATTTATTTGTAGTTGCTTTAAAATGAATTGGGGTTCTATGAGGTTATTGCAACTATTACGTTATTTATGAGATAATAATGTCATTAAAAATTCTTGTTAATTTGCAACAATAACAACAACAAATATTAAATAATGATAGTAAATTCTATTTAGAAATAGCACAAGTAAATTTTGTTGCATAAAAATGTTGTAAAACTTTCAGTTGATGACAATTTTTGTCAAAATAGATAATGAGCTTTATTATTGTTAATACGAGTAATTTCAATTGAAATTTATTGCACTAATTTAAATTTAATTATTTTATTGGTCATTTTATTTTTTTATTGTTGAAATTTGATTTAATTTTGAATAAATTTATGTAATTGATTTGGAAGTTATTTAAAGTAGATTTTACGATATAAATATTTTTGACTTATATTAGTCATGTGCCAATAAGCAAATTATGCAACCTGCGAAATCAGTTTATAGAGATTTCCTTCTTATGAGTTGAGGCCGATATCATGTGTGACCTACTACGATAGTTCAAATGGCACTGGTTCCACCAAATTTGAATTAAATGTATGATTAAAATAAATATCTGTTTAAGTCAAAGGCCGAATATCATGTGTGACCTACTACGATAGTTCAAATGGCACTGGTTCCACCAAATTTGAATTAAATGTATGATTAAAATAAATATCTGTTTAAGTCAAAGGCCGAACATATATAAGAATTCCATGCGCCTCTATTTTGCGCGCACATTCTCCAATTTTATAGTCCAAGCTTTGAACGATTTATTCTAAAGAGTGCTCTAAATAAAATTTGTAGTTGGATTTTCTTAAATAAAAATCAAACCTTTTAATATAAAAACTCTACAAAATACGCAAATATAATGACATATTATATAAAATCATTTAGCATTAAAATGTTTACTTAGTACTCGGGTTTTGCAAAATTATCGACTTCTTTCGGAAACCCTCCCATTAAAGATTTTACAGTTGCTTCTGATACCTTTTTGGAGCATGTGTTCCACCTGCGCTTAAAATCGGACATGTTCTTGGAAATCTTTCCTGTGTTCTTCAATTCCTTTTTTACCAGAGCCCAATACCTTTCCACAGGCCGAAGTTCTGGACAGTTAGGTGGATTTGCCTCTCGTGGTACAAAAATGACATTATTCTTTGAGTACCACTCAAGTGCCTTTTTTCCATAATGGCATGATGCCAAATCGGGCCAAAAAAATGTAGTCACTCTGTGCTCTCTTAAAAAGGGTAACAACCGTTTTTGTAGGCACTCCTTTATATAAATTTCTGTGTTTATTGTGCCAGATGCCACAAATACTTTACTTCTTTTGCCACAACTGCAAATAGCTTGCCACACGAGAAACTTCTTAGGGAATTTTGTTTGTTTTTTGTGCGAAACTCTTGCCGAACATTGCCCCGTTTATCAGCAACATAAAAATCTTGACCAGGAAGTTGAGAAAAGTCTGCCAGTACGTATGTTTCATCATCCATCACACAACTGGTGTATTTTTTTATAAAATCAGACTTCAATTTTTTCTCTCGTTTTTTTGCTTCTAAGTTCTTTATAGCATTGCGATCTGGAACCTTTTGGACTTTGTATGCCTTCAGTCCAGCATAAGCTTTGACTCTATGTGCAAAATTCGTAGAACATTTCACCGTACGCGCTGCTTTTCTTAAAGAAGTGTTAGGCGCTCTTCGAAAGAGTCGCTCGACTTCATTTGCCTTACCAATATCCTCCCTGATCCAGGTTTTCTTTCAATGCTCAGGTTTTCCTTATACCGTCTGATGGCATTAGAAACCGTTCGAGGGTCAACTTTCAAATTTTTAGCTATTTTTTTAAAAGTCCATGTCGGATTTTTTTGAAAAGTTTTAATTATATTTTCACGAACTTTTTTTCGCAGTCCATTTTGATTGAAATAACTATTGAAAATTAATAATTTCTAAAATAATAGTATCTGACATATCTATAGAAACTAACTTGATCAAAAAATAAATTATTTCTTGCACTATGGATAAATTTTGTCTAAAATAGTAAATGCATATTTTTTTAGAACACTCTTTACTTGGTCATTACATCGAAGTTTTGGACCTTCTTTTCTACGGAATGATAATAGAACATATGGGCAAATCCTGCCTGACGGACGATATATTTGTACGGTTTTCGTTGTAATTAAATGTATCTCTTTGCGTTCTATACTAGATATCTTTGCACAGATTTCTGAGAATATAAGCCCATCGATTATGCTATCGAATGGCATTTTACATACTTCTTTTGAAGGAAAAAGATATTCGCTTTTGAAGTGCTGCGACGGACGCTATAAAAAATGGAAGTGACGTTGTTTTCAACACGTGTTTCTGTAATTTTCGTCAAAACGGTCATAGTGATAAAAAAAATTGTAAATACATTAAAGATAGAGGAAAATGAGAGGATTACAAAACAGTTTTAAAAAAATATTTTTAAGTTTCCAGTTTCACCAAAAATCCATAAATGTAATGTTGCGGATGCTACGTGACTGACGATACAGTTTTTTACTTGAATGATTTTTATTAGGAAAAAATGTATATTTCATATTTTTCTTAAAGGCTTCGTTCCCGAATTTCATCTCCTTCCTTTTTATGTTCGCGGTTAAAATGCGATTTTTGGGCACAATTTAATATTTCACAAAACGGCTAAATACATATATTTATTTTAAGTTTTACACTTTTTACATTTATTTTTCGTCCCAAGAATGCTGCGGCTAGATGTTAGAGTGTCCCTAAAATAAAAAAAAAAAAAAAAAAAATCAAATACCAAAATCATCCAATTTGCCCCACTGTGTATTTTTTTTTAACACCTAATATCTTAAATTTAATCTGTGGATATAGACAGTGTTATTGCTTTATGAATAAGACAGATATGTGTTCGTAAATTTTGGATTTAATAAATATTATTTTGTAAACAATGTATACTGTGACGGACGCTACACACTTTCTTTTACATATTATTTTTAAAAATGCTATATATATTTTTAGCCACATGTTAAGCATAATATAAGTTCTCTTTACGAACCAAGTTCAATTGGAGAAAAAAGAAAAATTGCACTAGTCAAATTAAAAAAAAAAAACAAATAAGAAAGCGCTATAGTCGGTCTAGCCCGACCATACGATACCCTTCACCACTAAGGTCAAAGATGTTATTTTTCCTGTATAAAGACAAATATTTGCTAAATTTTGCCATCATACAAACATTTTCTTAAAACTTATATATTTAAGCTGTTTCCGTCATTTGGACTTATATGAGAGCTAGGGTCAAATGTGGACCGATTATCTCGAAATTTGGCAAATTGATTACAGTTGTTACGAAATTATGTGTGCAAAAAATAAACTCAAAATGTTCATTATCTTTAGATTTACGAGCGTTTTAGTGATTTTTTGTCTCATTTAGTGCGTTTTTAAAGAAGAGTTTGTATGGGAGCTATGGTCAAATGTGGACCGATTTAAACGGAATTTGGTACAGTGATTTTAGTTTACATAAGCAGTATTTGTTTTAAATTTCATGAAAAAATATTGATATTTGTGGCCAATATATCAATTCCGGTAAGTGGAACCTATGGGAGGTACCATAAATAATGGACCGATTTTGACCAATTTCAATAGTCAGGTCCCATTATCAAAAAAATGATCAGTGCCAAATTTCATCAAATTACCTTTAGAAGTGCGACCTGTAGTTTGATTACAAGGTTTACATGGGGGTCCAGCCAGCCAGCCAGACGGACGGACATCGCTAAATCGACTCAGAAAGTGATTCTAAGCCTATTGGTATACTAAAAGGTGGGTCTAAGACAAATATTTCTGTACGTTACATATATCAGCACAAACTTATAATACCCTTTCCACCTATGGTGGTGAAGGGTATAAAAACTTTATTTCTGTGACGGACGCTACACACTGAGAGCCCTTTTTTAATTGCCGTTATTTATATCACTCCAATTACTTTTGATGGGATCTTTTACATCTAATTGTATAAAATTAAGCAGACTTTGAGCCCCTACTGAAACTTGATACCTAAATGGATATTTTTGACCTTTTAAAAAACCTATTATTTTAAAAAATGTATAAAAATCTGAGATGGATGCAAAGACCTGCCATTCACGAAGAGAGCAAACAAAAAATGTATCCATTATATATTCTAAAGGATCAATTATGGCAAATTTTTCCATAAATACAAATACGCGATTTTGACAGTTTTTTTGTCCTTGGTTTAAGGTTTTTTGGATTTGCCCATATGTATATAAAAGTTTTTAAAATTACATATCGTTACTTTATTATAGAAAAGCCCTAACTAATATTTTTCTTACATTACAGGAGAGGGAAAAAAAATTAAATAAAATCTTAAGTTTTGAAGATACAGAAACTTTTTAAAGACAGTTTTTTACTAAATTCTCTAAAGAATTTGATGCTTTAATAATGTTTTTTAAAATTAAAAGATTTTTATAAAATTGTATAAGATAAAGTTTTTAAAAGTGATTTGAATGAAAAACGACTTAGGGCCTTTCTATATTAAAGTAACGATATATACTCATTATTTAGTAAATAATATATATAAAGTCCTTAACTTACTTGCGGTGCGTACAATTGAGATTGTGTAAATATTACTTTCCTATCTTTAAATACATTCATCTGTGAATTGTGTTAATCTAAACCACTCCCTCTTGGTAATGTGTCCTTCTATAATGAATGCGAATGTGCTTGACTTCATTTATGCACGTTTGCATTCATATGTTTCCTTTTTCTTTTTTCCCAATTTGTTCATTATTTTAGCTAAACTAACTTATGCATCCAGCAGTGACATAAACTCCCTTCTTATTTTTTTGCGTCATTGGAAGGATTTGTACACTTTTCAGGATATGCTTAAAAAGTCATATTCCGCCATGTCGTTATTGTTATTATTACATATTGTGTTAAGGGTATCTGATATGTACTTATATATTTACATATGTACACATTTTACATGGTCGTATGTCTAAGTAAGGTAAGTACATACAATTTTGAGTATTACATACTTATGTCACAGTAATTGTGTAAATTATGAAAATACAATTACAATTTAGTAAAAACCTCCTCCTCCTTTTTTCCTTTTCTTTTCTCGTCTTTTGAAAATATAAAGTTTCAAATGTATTTTTTTTTTTGTCAGTTGTAAGAAAAATTCGTATGAAGTTGCAACATTACGCCTTCCCCTGTTGTATTGTGTTGTCGTAATGAAATTAAAAAATCAGTTACTGTTGCCAATTGTAAAGAATCTATTCTTTTCTTCCACCTAAAGTACTTGTACATTAAATCATTAGTAAAACATTTTTATAATTGTCAAATAGATGTAATCGTCCTTTTGGTAGTAGCAAATAACAATCATACCATCATTTCTCAGATTCTGCTTGATTCAGTCCTTGATTCATCCACAATTGTTGCCATTTCACCCTCTGGGACTATTCAAAAAAACATGTAGTGCGTATGGGCTCTGTTAACCATAATTGGAATCTTTTTTCCTTGGAGTTTTTTTTTCTTCTTTGTAGCAAATGACACACAGGAGAGTTCGTATTACAAACAAACACCTTTTTTTGTGAATGAATTTTTTGAATTTTTTTTGATATTTCAAAATTTTTTGTTTGGAATGATTTGTCTGATAGGCATCTCTGGTTTTTAAATATGAAACTGTACTTTTGTTAAAATATTTTTTTTTGAAGATTTTTAAGAAATGATTAAGTTTTTTTTGGCTTATCTTGATTATGTGGTTTTAAATTAATATTTCAAAATGAATAATATTTCTCACCTGGTAAGAGTTTGATTTCCTTTTCTACTTAGACAAATCTTAAAAATTGCCTGGAGTTTGATAGAATCATAACTTTAGATTGCTTTTGTTGAAGAGCTTATTCAGATATTTTAAATTTATTGTCCCAAAATTGTTAGAAATAGGTTTCCTTCCTTTCTCATTTCACTGGACATCATTTCGATCCAATTTGCCCTTTCCAGGTATTAGCCGGTTTGCCTCTGCTTGGCTACGTCAAAATAAGTGCATCTCAGAACATGGCCAATCTAGCTCCATTTACCTACACTTCATAATTTCAACTGTTATCAGTGTTTCCCCTGTTCTTTGCCACGGTACTCTATTTAAGATGATATTAGATCAGAATATTTTGAGCAGTTTTTGTAAAGATCGATTGATATCTGCATAAGATTATTGGTAATATCTATAAGTTGGCAGACCTTGATCGGAATTCTGAGATTTCCATGTCGATCCGGAACGAACAACTGACTGCCGTGGGAACGATTAAAAATTGCTCATTGTGGTGTTCGATGATTCACAGCCGTAATGCAATACGTCATGAATGTTTGGTGAATAAAGACGGAGTTTGGTTTTTAAATGAATTTGCCGAAACGTTCCTAAGTCTGAAGATAATGATAATTATTTAATTATTTTTTGCACACATAATTGTTGTACAAACTGTAACCAAATTATTAAATTTCGAGAAAATCGATTCACATTTAGCCCTAGCTCCCATACAAGACGCAATGTCTGTAAATGGCTTATTTACAAAATTTGAAATTTTCACTTATTTACTTTATTTTTAATAAAATTATCATTTATTAGTGGATTTTCAGGAAATAAAACAAATTTTATTTAGAATATTAGTTTTTAAATCATATAATACAAATATTAGATTTTTGCCTTATAAGATTTTTATGAATTTTCAAATAAAAATAAAAAATTTATTTTTTTTAAATTTTTTTTTTTTCACTTTAAAGTGCAAATAACTCTGAAGCCGTTCAACATATGAAAAATTATTTAAAAGCGACTTAAAGATAATTTTATTCGCTATCATATTCTGTAACATTCAACAAAAACGCACAACCCATTCCAAAGATATGATAAAATTAGCGATTTCAAAAACGGCCAATTTTATATAAAAAAAAAAATAATAATAAAAATAACAAAATTTTTTGCAATTTTTAAATCAACAAAAATGAAGGTCGAAAGACCTTTTTCTAATCCGAAGACCACAATGAATAAAAAGATATCAAATTTAAGGAAAAAAGTTGGATTTTGTGAACAAGTTCCAATTCATCATTCAAATTCCAAAGTTTATTTTAAAAAACTTTGGCCTAAGTCTTATTTTAAAACAAATAGGGGAGAGCTAAAGTCGGTCGAGCCCCACCATGTAATACCCACAGAGATCAAATGGCTTTTCTTTTTCTATATATCAGCTAAATTTATGTATGATGACAAAATTTCTATCATTAGACCTTATATAAAAGCTTGGGTCAAATGTGGACCGATTGTCTCGAAATTTGGTAATTCGATTATAGCTTATTCAAAAATTATGAGTGTAACAAATAAACGTCAAATTGTCACCACCTTCAGATTTACGAGCATTTTAGTGGCTTTTGCGAGCATTTTAGTGACATTTGACAGAAGAGTTTGTATGGGAGCAATGGTCAAATATGGACCGATTTTAATAAAACTCGATACAGTTTACATAGGCTCTATTCAATTTTATGAAATTTGAGGGCAAAATATCAATTCCGGCAAACCAGACCTAAGGTAGGTACAAGTCTATTGGTATACTTAAAGGTGCGTCCAAGACCAATATTTTTGTATGCGTTGCATACAGCAGCACAAACTTATAATACCCTTTATAATTATAATTACATTTTTTGAATAGAAAATTTTTCGATGCATAATTTTTTTATAGAAAAATATTTAAATTTTAATTTTTGTTGTTCAAAAAAATTTGATGTTAAATTTCTCATAAAGCAAAATTTTCGAATCTAAATTTGTTTATAAAAAAATTTTTGATGTTAAATTTTTTTATAGAAAAATTTGTATGTTAATTTTTTTGTAATTTTTGATGTTAATTTTTTTATAAAAAAATTTTTATGTTAAATTTTTCCAAAAAATTTTTAATGTTAATTTTTTTTTCAGAAAAATTTTTAATGTTAAATTTTTTTAAAGACAAATTTTTGATGCTAAATTTTTTTATAGAAAAATTTTAGATGTACAATTTTTTTATAAAAAAATTTTTGATGTTAAATTTTTTTATAGAAAAATTTTTGATGTACAATTTTTTTATAAAAAAATTTTTGATGTTAAATTTTTTTATAAAAAAATTTTTGATGTTAAATTTTTTTGAAGAAAAATTTTCGATGTTAAATACTTTAAAAGAAAAAATTTACGATTGAAAACTTTTAAAAATGATAATTTTCTATTTTAAAGTTTTCTAAAGAAAAGCTTTCCATTATAAAGTTTTTTATTTAAAATTTTGGATTTTTAATATAATTTTTTTGAAATTCTTTTAGATAAATTTTGTATGTTAAATTAAAAAGAAAATTTTTGATATTTAATTTTTTTTAAGAAAAATGTTCAATGTTTAATTTTTTACAAAAAATTTTCAATATTAAAATTTTTTTGGTAAACATTTTTGATTTAAAAATTTTTTTAAAGTTAAATTTTTTGTAGAAAAATTTTTGATGGTTAATTTTTTATAGAAAAATTTTCTATTTTTTTTTTGTGCAAAAGTTTTCAATATCATTTTCTTATAGAAAAATTTTTGATGTTAATTTTATTTAAGAAAAAATTTTGATGTTAAATTTTATATAGACAAATTTTCGATGTTTAATATTTTAAAAGAAAAATTTACGATGTAAATTTTTTCAGAAGGATAATTTTCTATATTAATTTTTTATCAAAAACTTTGGATTTTTAATATTTTTATAGAAACTTTTTTATAATATATTTTCGATGTTAAATTTTTGTAAAGATACATTTTCAATATTAAATTTAAAAAAATATTTTTTTGATATTCAATTTTTTTAAAGAAAAATTTTCGATGTTTAAATTTTTACAGAAAAATTTTCAATATTTAATCTTTTTTTTAAACATTTTTGATTTTAAATTTTTTTTAAGTTAAATTTCAAAGTTAAATTTTTTATAGAAAAATTTTTGAAGAAAAATTTTCGAAGTTTAATATTTTAAAAGAAAAATTTTCGATTGAAAACTTTTCAAAATGATAATTTTCTATATTAAAGTTTTCTAAAGAAAAGCTTTCCGTTAAAGTTTTTTATTTAAAATTTTGGATTTTTAATATAATTTTTTTGAAATTCTTTTAGATAAATTTTGTATGTTAAATTAAAAAAAAAATTTTTGATATTTAATTTTTTTTAAGAAAAATGTTCGATGTTTAATTTTTTACAGAAAAATTTTCAATATTAAAATTATTTTTGAAAACATTTTTGATTTAAAAATTTTTTTAAAGTTAAATTTTTTGTAGAAACATTTTTGATGTTAATTTTATTTAAGGAAAAATTTTGATGTTAAATTTTATATAGACAAGTTTTCGATGTTTAATATTTTAAAAGAAAAATTTACGATGTAAATTTTTTCAGAAGGATAATTTTCTATATTAATTTTCCATGACAAAGTTTTTTATCAAAAATTTTGGATTTTTAATATTTTTATAGAAACTTTTTTATAACATATTTTCGATGTTAAATTTTTGTAAAGATACATTTTCAATATTAAATTTAAAAAAATATTTTTTTGATATTCAATTTTTTTTTAGAAAAATTTTCGATGTTTAAATTTTTACAGAAAAATTTTCAATATTTAATCTTTTTTTTAAACATTTTTGATTTTAAATTTTTTTAAGTTAAATTTCAAAGTTAAATTTTTTTATAAAAAAATTTTGGATGGTTAATTTTTTCATAGAAGAAAAATTTTAAAAATTTTATAGGAAAATTTTCGAGTTAAATTTTTTTCGTAGAAAAATTTTTGATATCTTATTTTTTTTCTTTTTTATTTTCGATATTACATTTTTATAGAGACAAATTTTCGATGTTTAAAATTTTTAAAGACAAAATTTACGGTGTAAAATTTTTCAATAGGATAATTTTTTACTTAGATAATTTTCTAAAAATTTTCGATGTTTAAAATTTTTAAAGACAAAATTTAGGGTGTAAAATTTTTCAATAGGATAATTTTCTACTTAAAATTTTTCTAAAGAAAAATTTCCATGACAAAGTTTTTTGTAAAACATTTGGGATGTTAAATATTTTTATATAATTTTTTTGTATAAAACAATTTTCGATGTTAAATTTTTGTTAGAAAAATTTTCTATTTTAAATTTTTGAAAAAAAAAAAAATTTCTAATGTTAAATTTTTTTGAAGAAAACTTTTTAAATTTTTATAGGAAAATTTTCAATATTAAAATATTTTATGAAAACTTTTCAGATGTTAAATTTTTTTAAGATAAATTTCGATATTAATTTTTTTAGAAAAAATTTTTATGCTAAATTTGTTTATAGAAAAATTTTTAAATTTTTTGTTCAATAATTTTCAAGTTAAATTTTTTTCGTAGAAAAATCTTTGATGTTAAATTACTCTAAGAAAAAATTTCGATGTTAAATTTTATTTAGACAAATTTTCGATGTTTAGCATTTCAAACAAAAAAATTTGCGATGTAAAACTTTTATTAAGGATAATTTTCTATATTAAATTTTTCTGAAGAAGAACTTTCCATGGCAAAGGTTTTTATAAAAATATTGGATGTTAAATATTTTTAAAGAAACTTTTTTTTTATAAAATAATTTTCAATGGTAAATTTTTGTAAAGAAAAATTTTCTATGTTAAATTTTTCAAAAAAATTTTTGATGTTTAATTTTTTTTATAGAAAAATGTTCAATATTAAAATTTTTTATGAAAAAATTATCGATGTTAAATTTTTTAACGAAAAATTTTCAATGTTAATTTTTTCATAGAAAAATTTTTGATTTTAAATTTTTTTATAAAAAAATTTTCGATGTTAATTTTTTTTATAGAAAAATTTAAAAATCTTTTTAGACAAAAATTTTCAAGATCAGTTTTTTTCATAGAAAAGTTTTTTCATAAAAAATTTTCGATATTTAAATTAAAAAAAAATTGCTATTAAATTTTTTATAGAAAAATTTTTGCTATTAAAGTTTTAATAGAAATATTTTTATAATATAATAATATAGAAATATTATTTTGTAAATTAAAAAAAAGAAAAATTTCGTTGTCATTTTTTTTTTTTAATTTTCGATGTTAAATTTTTTTATAGAAAAATTTTTTATAATTTTTTTATTAAAAACTTTTCGTTGTTAAACTTTTTCATACAAATATATTCGATTTTAAATTTTTAAAGAAAATTTATCGATATTTTTTTTGTTTTTTTTTTTTGTAGAAATTTTGCTTGTATAAATCATTTGAAAATAATTCATAGAAACATTTTTCTATAAATTTTCAAACAAATTTTTTTAAAAAAATTTTCAGAATTATTGATTTGTAAGTTCTTACAGAAAAAAATTTTGATATAAAATTTCTTTTTTGAAAATTTCTTATTGTAAATTTTTTTAACAAAAAATTTTCATAGAAAAATTTTTGATTTTAAATTTTTAAAAAAAAAATTTTCGATGTAAAATTTGTTTTTTGAAAATTTCTTATTGTAAATTTTTTAACGAAAAATTTTCATAGAAAAATTTTTGATTTTAAATTTTTTTATAAAAAAATTTTCGATGTAAAATTTCTTTTTTGAAAATTTCTTATTGTAAATTTTTTAACGAAAAATTTTCATAGAAAAATTTTTGATTTTAAATTTTTTTATAAAAAAATTTTCGATGTTAATTTTTTTATAGAAAATTTTGAAAATTTTTTTAGGCAAAAATTTTCAAGATCAATTTTTTTTCATAGAAAAGTTTTTTCTTTTAAATTTTTTTTCAAAAAAAAAAAAAAAATTCGATGTTAAATTTAATATAGAAAAATTTTGGAAGTTTAATATTCTAGAAGAAAAATTTACGATGTAAAATTTGTCAATAGGATAATTTTCTATATTAAATTTTTCTAAAGAAAACTTTTTATGACAAAGTTTTATAAAATAATTTTCAAAGAAAAATTTTTTATGTTATATTTTTTTTTTAGAGAAAATTTCAATGTTGAGTTTTTTTAAAGAAAAATTTTTCAGTGAATAATGCCACAGCCTTAAGTTTTGTATTTTAAGATTTTTTTCTTTTTGACAAAATGTTATTGTAGTATTTATGCAAAATGAATCCATATCTAAAAAGTTTTTTCAAAAAAATATTATTTCAGTATTGAAAAAATTTAAAAAAATCAATTTTAACCTCAAATGAACCCAAATGAAATATGAGTCCAAAGAACATCTTTCACAAAACTTCATATTACTTTACGTTTCTAATTCGGAAAAAAAAAATCCAATAGTTTTTGTCTTGTCAAATAAGAAGAGAAGATAGGAATAAAGTGGATTATGGTTAGAAATTGATTGATGATTGATTTCTTTTTTATATTTTATATTCCTATTCTATAGTCTCCTGTTGTTGCTCCTACTAAATAGATACAAGATAGAGATAATCAGTTCTTTCCACAAAAAGTGGTTGTGGTGTCTTATTCCCAATCCCTCAGAATCCCTCACAACCAAACACCAACAGAGTTTATATATCAAATACTATTTGTTTGGATCCAACTACAATTTTTCTATATTAAACTTTATAGATATTTTGTTACTTTTTTATTTTGAATAGAAAATGAAGAAAAAATGAAAAAAAGAAATGATGAAAACATCATATTAACCGGATATCGGATTACGTTCGAAGCGATACAAGATGAGTTTGTGCTGCCACTTCCCATTGATTCTGTGGATAGAGAATGAAATTATAAGAAGAAACTCAATTAAATGCTGGAGCTTAATTTGTCTTAATGTGGAGTGAAAGATTGGAAAAAAATGTAAAAATTCCTAATTAATCACAAAATTATTTTATACATATGTTGTTCTGGTGACTAGACTTATGGACATGTTAGAGAAATCAAGTGCCATATAAATATTGAAATTAATCGAATTCCAACCGATTTATCGTTTAATTAGATTTAGGTAAAGAGAGAAATAGGAAAAAAATACAATTTCAAATTTTTTTTTTTGTAGAAAAGTTTCAGATATTAATTTTTTTAGTTGAAAACTTTTAGATGCTCAAATTTTTCACAGTAAAATTTTTGATATTAAGTTTTTTTCAAAGAAAATATTTGATGCAAATTTCTTTAAAGAAAAATTTTGATTCAGACATTTTTTGTCAACAAATTTCAGTTGTTTTTGTTAAAAACCAAATTTTTGATGTTAATTTTTTTTAATACGAAAATTTTCGATGTTAAATTTCTTTGTAAAAAAATATCAATTTTTGATTTTTCAATGTTAAATTTTTTATAGAAAAATTTTTAATGCAAAATTTTTTGATAGAAAAATTTTCGATGTTAAATTTTTTGATAGAAAAATTTTCGATGTTAAATTTTTCTAAAGAAAAATTTTCGATGTTAAATTTTTCTAAAGAAAAATTTTCGATGTTAAATTTTTCTAAAGAAAAATTTTCGATGTTAAATTTTTCTAAAGAAAAATTTTCGATGTTAAAATTTTCTAAAAAAAATTTTCGACGTTAAAATTTTTTAAAGAAAAATTTTCGATGTGAAATTTTTCTAAAGAAACACTTTCGATGTTAAATTATTCTAAAGAAAAAATTTCAATGTGAAATTTTTTAAATAAAAATTGTTCGATGCAAAAATTTTATTGCAATTTTTTTTATAGATAAATTTTCGATGCTAAATTTTTTTATAGATAAATTTTCGGTGTTAAATTCTTTTATAGAAAAATTTTCGATGTTAAAATTTTTTAAACAAAAATTTTCGAAATTAAATTTTTCTAAAGAAAGATTTTCGATATAAAATTTTTCTAAAGAAAAATTTTCGATATTAAATTTTTCTGAAGAAACATTTTCGATGTTAAGGTTTTCTGAAGAAAAAATTTCGATGTTAAGTTTTCTAAAGAAAAATTTTCGATGTTAAATTTTCTAAAAAAAACTTTCGACGCAAAAACTAAAAAAAAAAAATATTGTAAATTTTTTTAAAGATAAATTTTCGATGTTAAATTTTTTTATAGAATAATTTTTGATGTTAAATTTTTTTTTATAGAAAATTTTTCGATGTTAAATTTTTTACAGAAAAATTTTCGATGTCAATTTCTTTTATAGAAAAATTTTCGATGTTAAAGTTTTCTAAAGAAAAATTTTCGATGTTAAATTTTTCTAAAGAAAAATTTTCGATGCTAAATTTTTCTAATTTTCGATGTAAAATTTTTTTAATAAAAAATTTTCGATTAAAGTTTTTTCTATATTTCAATATTCAATTTTTTTTAAGAAAAATTTTCGATGTTAATTTTTTTTAAATTTTCGATGTTAAATTTTTCTACAGAAATATTTTCGATGTTAAATTTTTCTAAAGAAAAATTTTCGATGTTAATTTTTTATAGAAAAATTCTTGATGAAAAATTTGTTTAAAGAGAAATTTTCGATATTAAGTTTTTTTATAGAAAAATTTTCTATGTTATTTTTTTTATAGAAACATTTTTCATGTTAAATTTTTAATAAAAAAATTTTCGATGAGAATTTTTTTAAAGAAAAAATTTTCGATGTAATTTTGTTTAAAAAAATTTTTGATGTTCAATTTTTTTACAGAAAAATTTTCGATGCTGCTTTTTTTATAAAAAAATTTTTAAGGCACAATTTTTTTATAGAAAAATTTTCGATGTTAAATTTTAAAAAAGGAAAATTTTCTAAAGAAAAATTTTCGATGTTAAATTTTTCTAAAAAAAAAATTTCGATGTTAAATTTTTCTAACAAAAATTTTCGATGTTAAATTTTTCTAATGAAAAATTTTCGATTTTAAATTTTTCTAAAAAAAAATGTTCGATGTTAAATTTTTCTAAAGAAAAATTTTGATGTTAAGGTTTTCTAAAGAAAAAGTTTCGATGTTAAAGTTTTCTAATGAAAAATTTTCGATGTTAAAATTTTCTGAGGAAAAATTTTCGATATTAATTTTTTTAAAAAAAAAAACTTTCAATGTGAAATTTTTAAAATAAAAAATTTTTGATGCAAAAATTTTATTGTAATATTTTTTATAGATAAATTTTCGATGTTAAATTTTTTTATAGAAAAATTTTTGATGTTAAATTTTTTTTATAGAAAAACTTTCGATGTTAAATTTTTTATAGAAAAATTTTCGATGTCAAATTTTTTTCATAGAAAAATTTTCGATGTTAAAATATTCTAAAAAAATTTTTCGATGTTAAATTTTTCTAAAGAAAAATTTTCGATGTTAAATTTTTCTAAAGAAAAATTTTCGATGTTAAATTTTTCTAAAGAAAAACTTTCGATGTCAAATTTTTTAATAACAAATTTTCGATTAAAAATTTTTTTAAAACAAAATTTTTATTGTAATTTTTTTTAAGAAAAATTTTCGATGTTAAATTAATTACAGAAATATTTTCTATGTGAAATTTTCTTAAAGAAAAATGTTCGATGTTAATTTTTTATAGAAAAACTTGTTTTAAGAGAAATTTTGTTAATTTTTTTTATAGAAAAACTTTCAATGTTATTTTTTTAATACAAACATTTTCGATGTGAATTTTTTTAATGAAACAATTTTCGATGTAATTTTGTTTTAAAAAAATTTTTGATGTTCAATTTTTTTAAAGAAAAATTTTCGATGCTACTTTTTTTATAAAAAAATTTTTAATGCAAAATTTTTTGATAGATAAATTTTCGATGTAAACTTTTTCTAAAGAAAAAATTTCGATGTCAACTTTTTCTAAAGAAAAACTGGTCAAATTTTTTAATTAAAAAATTTCGATGCAAAATTTTTTTTGAAACAAAATTTTTATTGTAAATTTTCGATGCTACTTTTTTTATAAAAAATTTTTAATGCAAAATTTTTTGATAAAAAAATTTTCGATGTAAACTTTTTCTAAAGAAAAAATTTCGATGTCAACTTTTTCTAAAGAAAAACTGGTCAAATTTTTTAATTAAAAAATTTCGATGCAAAATTTTTTTTGAAACAAAATTTTTATTGTAATTTTTTTTTAAGAAAAATTTTCGACTTTAAAATTTTTAATGGAAATATTTTCGATGTTAAATTTTTCTAAAGAAAAATGTTCGATGTTAATTTTTTTACAGAAAAATTTTCGATGTTAATTTTGTTATTGACAAATTTACGATGTTAAATTTTTATTGAAAAATTTTCGATGAAAATTTTTTTATAACAAAATTTTGATGCTAATTTTTTTGATAGACAAATTTGCGATGCTTAATATTTATAGAAATATTTTCGATGTTAAATTTTTAATAGAAAAATTTTAGATCGAAAAATTTGTAATAGAAAATTTTTTGATATTCGATGTTAAATTAAAAAAAAATCCACTACAAATTTTTTTAAGAAAAATTTTCTATGTCTAATTTTTTAATAAAAACTTTTTGATGTTAAGTTTTTTAAAGAAAAATTTTCGATGTTAAATTTTTGTATAGAACAATTTTTGAGACATGTTTTTTTATAGAAAAATTATAGATGTTAAATTTTTTGATAAAAAAATTTTCGATGTAAATTTTTTGATAGAAAAATTTTCGATATTAAAATTAAATTTAAAAGAAAATTTCGTTGTAATTTTTTTTTTTAAATTTTCGATGTTAAATTTTTTTATAGAAAAATTGTTTATCTTATCTTTTTTATTAAAAACTTTTCGTTGTTAAACTTTTTCTTATAAACATATTTGATTTTAAATTTTTAAAGAAAATTTATCGATATTCAATTTTTTATAGAAATTTTGCTTGCATAGATGGTTTGAAAATAATTCATAGATAAATTTTTCTATAAATTTTTTCATAGAAAAATTTTCAAATAAATTTTTTTAAGAAAAATTTTCTAAATTATTGATTTGTAAGTTCTTTCAGACAAATTTTTGATATAAAATTTCTTTATTAAAAATTTCTTATTGTAAATTTTTTTCAAAAATTCTGTTTAATATTAAAATTTTTTATGAAAAAATTATGGATATAAATTTTTTATAGAAACATTTTTGATTTAAACATTTTTTATAGAAACATTTTTGATGTTAATTTCTTATAAAAATAATTTTAGTTAAATGTAAATTTGTCGAGGATTTTTTTTAATTTAAATTTATCATAGGAACTTTTTATATGGAAAACTGTTATAATTTGTAATTAAACTGTTATACTAATTTTGTTCTACACAAACATTCAATTTTTCTATAGAATGTTCTTAAAATCTAAAATTTTCCATGTCTCCAATCTTCATGTGGATAAGTTTTTCTGGTTGATTGGAATAATTGCTAAATAGTTAGAACTAGGGACAGACGAACAGTGGGACACGTACTAGACACAAATACGGGATATGTGTAAAATATTTAAGTTTAATGTTCACGAGTAAGTAGAAAATATTTAGCTGGATTATGATGATGATGAAATGGCATGTTAAACATATTTAGTTCTGTTAACATGAGTATATCTATCGCAAATACCATGTAACTTACATACATATATACAAATATATGAAAGTTTGTGTATCTATAAGATTGAGTCAATTGCAGATATATACTTACATATATAGTAGTTTTGATAAATAACATTTAGAGTGCATTTGTTTTGATATGACATGTAATTACTGCTGTTAGATTCCATTTCTTTTCTTTCATAAAATGCCGTTGGATGCCAAAACCTGACTAACTAATAGACTCTTTCTTGGCTGCTTACGTTTTTGTTTTCCACCGATCGCTGGCTGATGAACTGAGTAAGTAAATGCTTGCATGTAGTCGGTGAGGGAATGAGTGACAGAGTGAATGAGCACTGGCTGGGGTTTAAATGATTAATCACTTGTCAGTGGTAGTGACTGTGTTCACTCACTGTTTTAACACTTCTGACAAATGCTCTCTCATATGAATATGAAACAGTCAACACCGAACATTGGGCCAAATATACTTGTAAATACTGCCACATACTTTTATATAAAAAAAGCTGTAGTATGTGGCAGGAATGTAATGTGGAACTGTGGTAACAAATAGAGAACTTAACTCAAACCAACTAAGAAAAAGAAGAAGAAGAAAAAACCAAATCTAATTACGGTTCAACAATTTTTCAAGATATTTATCTAATTAATAGCGCTTGTCGGTGTTTGGCGGCAATGCTTTTTTTTTAATTTTCATATAAATGGAATGCAGTATGAAATAGGAACAGTGGGTCAAAATAATCAAAACTACTTTACAAAATTTGTAAAAAAATTGTTATACTAACACTTTTTTATAGAAAAAGTGTTATACTACCAATTTTTCTCTAGAAATACTAAAACTTTTTCTTTAGAAAAACTGTTATACTAAAACTTTAAATTTAGAAAAACTTTTATACTAAAACTTTTACTTTATAATGTTATACTAGCACTTTTTCTACAGAACGACTGTTATACTTACACTTTTTTTTTATAGAAAAACTGTTATACTAACACTTTTTCTATAGAAAAACTGTTATACTAAAACTTTTTCTCTATTACACTAATAATAATTTTAAAGAAAAATTGTTATACTAACACAATTTCTCTAAAAAGCAGTTATACTAATACTTTTTCTCTAGAAAATCTAGCACTATTTCTTAAAAAAAAAACTGTTATACAAACTTTTTCACGAGAAAAAATGTTATACTAACACTTTCTCTATAGAAAAACTGTTATACTAACACTTTTTCTATAGAAAAACTGTGATACTATCACATTTTCTATAGAAAAACTGTCATACTAGCAGTTTTTTATAAAGAAAACTGTTATACTAATACTTTTTATATAGAAAGACTGTTATACTAACACTTTATCTATAGAAAAACTGTTATACTAAAACTTTTTCTATAGAAAAACTGTTATACTATCATTTTTTCTATAGAAAAACTGTCATACCAACAGTTTTTTTATAAAGAAAACTGTTATACTAATACTTTTTATGTAAAAAGACTGTTATACTAACACTTTATCTATAGAAAAACTGTTATACTAAAACTTTTTCTCTAGAAAAACTATTATACTAAAACGTTTTGTAAAGAAAAACTGTTATACTAACATTTTTTCTAAAGAAAAACTATTATAATAACACTTTTTCTCAAGAAAAACTGCTATAGTAAAGCTTAGAAAAAACTGTTATACTATTACCTTTTGTGAAACTGTTATACTAACACTTTTTTTCTATAGAAAAACTGTTATACTAACATATTTTCTATAGGGAAACTGTTATACCAACACTGTTTCTATAGTATAACACTTTTTCTATAGAAAAACTGTTATACAAACACTTTTTCTATAGAAAAACTGTTATACAAATACTTTTTCTATAGAAAAACTGTTATACAAACACTTTTTCTATAGAAAAACTGCTATACAAACACTTTTTCTATAGAAAAACTGTTATACAAACACTTTTTCTACAGAAAAACTGTTATACAAACACTTTTTCTATAGAAAAACTGTTATACAAACACTTTTTTTATAGAAAAACTGTTATACTAATACTTTTCTATGGAAAAACTGTTATATTAACACTTTTTCTATTGAAAAACTGTTATACTAACACTTTTTCTATAGAAAAACTGTTATATCAACACTTTTTCTATAGAAAAACTGTTATATTAACACTTTTTCTATAAAAAACTGTAATACTAACAGTTTTTCTATAGAAAAACTGTTATACAAACACTTTTTCTATACAAAAACTGTTATACAAACACTTTTTCCTTAGAAAAACTGTTATACAAACACTTTTTCTATAGAAAAACTGTTATACAAACACCTTTTCTATAGAAAAACTGTTACACAAACACTTTTTCTATAGAAAAACTGTTACACAAACACTTTTTCTATAGAAAAACTGTTATATTAACACTTTTTCTATAGAAAAACTGTTATACTAACACTTTTTCTATAGAAAAAATGTTATACTAACACTTTTTCTATAGAAAAACTGTTATACAAAAACTTTTTCTATAGAAAAACTGTTATACAAAAACTTTTTCTATAGAAAAACTGTTATACTAACACTTTTTCTATAAAAAAAACTGTTATACTAACACTTTTTCTATAGAAAAACTGTTATACTAACACTTTTTCTATAGAAAAACTGTTATACTAACACTTTTTCTATAGAAAAACTGTTATACTAAAACTTTTTCTATAGAAAAACTGTTATACTAACACTTTTTCCATAGAAAAACTGTTATACAAACACTTATTGGTCCCACTGTTTCATATGTATTTCGACTCTCAGGCGGTGGTATGACATAAATGAAGTGGCTTCAGCGTCAAATCAAATGAAAGGTGAATTGTGAGCCACTTAAAAGCTGTGAAATGTAAAATACTACAAAAAAAACGTAAAAGATCTTAATGACTTGTTGTATGTGGTCACCTTTAATGAGAAGTTAGAGATGATGATATTAAGAAATTTTAAAGTTTTTTTTTTCTGCAGTCGAAACCGCTTTTATATTACTCGGACATAAATATGAAAATTTCATTATTTATCATCATTGTCATCGTGTCAGTGTGTTTTTATTTTAAATATTTTTTCACATTTAAATGACACTATGAATTACTGTTGTTGCAACAAATTATTTGTTACTTTTTTCATGTTTGTTTTTTTTAGTTGCCATCTAATAAAGTACTTAAGTCGCACATGCCGTTGAAACAGTGGCAACACTAATGTTGCAACAACGACAATAATAGGAGTCACAACAAAATACAATAAAGCGTTAGAGGCGTTAATGGCAATTTGTTTTCTCTATGTAAAACGTCAACTCAAATATCAACAATGTCCAACAAATATGAAGTAATTTTTTAACAAACGTCTTCGTAATTACATTTTTCAAAATACAAAAAAAAGAAACACCACCAAAAAAAAACAACAACAATAAACTATTTACAACATGAAAAAATAACATTAATAATAACAAGCTCTAGGTATAAAACATCAAATCGTCAGAAGAATTATGAATAAATAACTCAAATACCAGCAGCTAAACGACAGCTCCTCTAACTCATAACAAAATAATAAAAACAAAAAAAAAAACATCAGAAGCAAAAACTACAGAATTAAGGTATTTGGCGCTTAGTTTGACATTTCATCAGGCGTCATCGTGAGTTAGTTATGGCTTAATGATGATTTGGCGATATTGAAGTTAACGCAGTCCTGACTTGATCAGAACAATGACGATTGTAAATAGTTTGACCCTACAAATTTAGATAGGAAACAATAGTACAAAAATTTTTCTATGGAAAAAGTTATTAATAACATTCAAATTAGTATTAACATTTTTATATAGAAAAAGATTTAGAAATAAAATTAGTATAAAAGTTTTTCTATAGAAAAATTGTTAATATAACAGCTTTTCTATAGCAAAAAGTATTACCGTTTTCTATAGTAAAATTGTTAGTATAACAGTTTTTTTTATAGAAAAAGTGTTGGTATAACAGTTTTTTTTATAGAAAAAGCGTTAGTATATCTGTTATTTTCATAGAAAAAGTGTTAGTATAACAGTTTTTCTACAGAAAACAACGTTAGTATAACAGTTTTTATAGAAAAGTGTTAGCATAACAGTTTTATTATAGAAAGAGTCTTAGATTAACAGTTTTTTATAAAAAAATGTTAGTATAACAGTTTTCTATAGAAAAGGTGTTAGTATAACAGTTTTTCTATAGAAAAAGTGTTAATATAGCAGTTTTTCTATTGAAAAAGTGTTAATATAGCAGTTTTTCTATAGAAAAAGTGTTAGTATAGCAGTTTTTCTATAGAAAAAGTTAGTATAACAGTTTTTCTTTAGAAAAAGCTGTTATACTAACACTTTTTTTATAGAAAAACTGTTATACTAACACTTTTTCTATAGAAAAACTGTTAGTATAACAGTTTTTCTATAGAAAAAACTGTTATACTAACACTTTTTCTATAGAAAAACTGTTATACTAACACTTTTTCTATAGAAAAACTGTTATACTAACACTTTTTCTATAGAAAAACTGTTATACTAACGCTTTTTCTATAGAAAAACTGTTATACTAACACTTTTTCTGTAGAAAAACTGTAATACTAACACTTTTTCTGTAGAAAAACTGTTATACTAACACTTTTTCTATAGAAAACTGTTATACTAACACATTTTCCATAGAAAAACTGTTATACTAACACCTTTTCTATAGAAAAACTGTTATACTAACACCTTTTCTATAGAAAAACTGTTATACTAACAATTTTTCCATAGAAAAATTGTTATACTAACACTTTTTCTATAGAAAAACTGTTACACTAGCACTTTTTCTATAGAAAAACTGCTATACTAACACTTTTTCTATAGAAAAACAGTTATACTTTTTTTTTACTTTTCACCAGTTTTTCTATAGAAAAGGTGTTAGTATAACAGTTTTTCTACAGAAAAAGTGTTAGTATAACAGTTTTTCTACAGAAAAAGTGTTAGTATAACAGTTTTCTATAGAAAAAGTGTTAGTATAACAGTTTTTCTATAGAAAAAGTGTTAATATAGCAGTTTTTCTATAGAAAAAGTGTTAATATAGCAGTTTTTCTATAGAAAAAGTTAGTATAACAGTTTTTTTTTTTAGAAAAAGCTGTTATACTAACACTTTTTCTATAGAAAAACTGTTATACTAACACTTTTTCTATAGGAAAACTGTTATACTAACAATTTTTTCTACAGAAAAAGTGTTAGTATAACAGTTTTTCTACAGAAAAAGTGTTAGTATAACAGTTTTCTATAGAAAAAGTGTTAATATAGCAGTTTTTCTATAGAAAAAGTGTTAATATAGCAGTTTTTCTATAGAAAAAGTTAGTATAACAGTTTTTCTTTAGAAAAACTGTTATACTAACACTTTTTCTATAGAAAAACTGTTATACTAACACTTTTTCTATAGAAAAACTGTTATACTAACAGTTTTTCTATAGAAAAACTGTTATACTAACGCTTTTTCTATAGAAAAACTGTTATACTAACACTTTTTCTGTAGAAAAACTGTTATACTAACACTTTTTATGTAGAAAAACTGTTATACTGACACTTTTTCTATAGAAAACTGTTATACTAACACATTTTCCATAGAAAAACTGTATACTAACACATTTTCCATAGAAAAACTGTATACTAACACTTTTTCTATAGAAAAACTGTTATACTAACACTTTTTCTATAGAAAAACTGTTATACTAACACTTTTTCTATAGAAAAACTGTTATACTAACACTTTTTCTATAGATAAACTGTTATACTAACACTTTTTTTATAGAAAAACTGCTGTACTAACACTTTTTCTAAAGAAAGACAGCTATACTAACGCTTTTTGTGTATAACAGTTTTTCTATAGGTCTTTAAGCTATGGTCTGGTTAAAACATTTGTCGTTTTTCGCTTAGTTTAAATCTTTTTTTGCATATTTATTATAAAATATCGGTTTACAGGTCATACATAAACTGACCTCAGAAAAGAAATACACAAACAACAATTAATACTCAAAGTATCTATAAATTAGTTTTACAATTTCATTGAAATTATTAAGTTTTTATTTTTTTTTTTTCGTTTTATTTCATAAACTAAATGATCAGATATGCAACCATTTAAACGAATTTGAACAATATTATGTCATCCCCTTACGAAAACTTAAGAGAGAAGAAAAACAAAACTAAAAGATAAAAAACTAACAAATTAACAAACGTGACTATTAAATGGTTAAAACGAATATGAATAATGATTATGTAATTAAAAAGAATCGTTTGCTGGTTAGTGGTAGTTTTTCATTACTATTTTTTTATTACTTTTCACCAGTTTTTTCCTATCACTTAAAAAACTAAAATTGCTCATTACAAAATGTTGATGATGATGATGAGGTGTTACAAGATTAATTGCTAGTAAAACCAAAAGGAAAGCAGCAGCAAAACAACATCAAATTCGAGGGCTATTTAATCGATGATCAGCAAAACTTAATGATCTTTAATGGAGTGAGAATTTGTTAATTACAACTGACTTCGTTTGGCAAGTGACTCCCTCCATTAGGAAAATCAACATGAAAACGTTGCAATACGTTTTTGATAAATGAGTTTTTTTTTTTTTTTTGAAGTGAGGAACTTAGCGATCGGTAGTTGAGGATAAAAACACATTTCATTTTTATGCTTTTTAATAAAATATACATTTGATAATGAAGAAGTTTGAAGAAATTGTATATTTTAGTGACAAAGTAATGACTGCTAGACTATGATCTAAAGAAGTATGACAGTTTTACTATAGACAAAGTCATAGTATAGTAGTTTTTCTATAGAAGAGTGTTAGTATAACAGTTTTTCTACGGAAAAAGTGTTAGCATAACAGTTTTTTATAGAAAAAGTGTTAGCATAATAGTTTTTCTATAGAAAAAAGTTAGTACAAAAGTTTTTCTGTAGAAAAAATGTTCGTATGATAATTTATCTTTAGAAAAAGTGTTAGTGCAATAGTTTATCTTTTGAAAAAGTGTCAGAAGAGCAGTTTTTCATTAGAAGAAGTGTTAGTATAACAGTTTTTTTATAGAAAAATTGTTAGTATAACAGGTTTCCTATAGAAAAAGTGTTAGTATAATAGTTTTTCTATAGAAAAAGTGTTAGCATAACAGTTTTTCTGTAGAAAAAGTGTTAGTATAACAGTTTGTCTGTAGAAAAAGTGTTAGTATAACAGTTTGTCTTTAGAAAAAGTGTTAGTATAACAGTTTTTCTATAGAAAAAGCGTTAGGATAACAGTTTTTCTATAGAAAAAGTGTTAGTATAACAGTTTTTCTATAGCAAAAGTGTTAGTATAACAGTTTTTCTATAGAAAAAGTGTTTCTACAACAGTTTTTCTATAGAAAAAGTGTTAGCATAACTTTTTTTCTATAAAAAGAGTGTTAGTATAACAGTTTTTCTATAAAAAGTGTTAGTATAAGAGTTTTTCTATAGAAATAGTGATAGTATAACAGTTTTATAGAAAACGCGTTAGTATAATAGTTTTTCTATAGAAAATTTGTCTACAGAAAATAGAAATTGTACGAAAAATTTTCTATAGAAAAATTTTTTTAACGAAAAATTTTATATAGAAAATTTTTTTTAACGAAAAATTTTCATAACTTTTTTAACGAATAAAAAAATTGTATACAATTTTTTTATTCGTTAAAAAAGTTAAGAAAATTTTTCGTTAAAAAAAATTTTCTATATAAAATTTTTCGTTAAAAAAATTTTTCTATAGAAAATTTTTCGTTAAAAAAATTTTTCTATAGAAAATTTTTCGTTAAAAAAATTTTTCTATAGAAATTTTTTTGTTAAAAAATTTTTTCTATAGAAAATTTTTCGTTAAAAAAATTTTTCTATAGAAAATTTTTCGTTAAAAAAATTTTTCTATAGAAAATCTTTCGTTAAAAAATTTTTCTATAGAAACTTTTTCGTTAAAAAAATTTTTCTATAGAAAATTTTTCGTTAAAAAAATTTTTCGATAGAAAATTTTTCGTTAAAAAAATTTTTCTATAGAAAATTTATCGTTAAAAAAATTTTTCTTTAGAAAATTTTTCGCTAAAAAAATTTTTCTATAGAAAATTTATCGTTAAAAAAATTTTTCTATAGAAAATTTTTCGTTAAAAAAATTTTTCTATAAAAAATTTTTCGTTAAAAAAATTTTTCTATAGAAAATTTTTCGTTAAAAAAATTTTTCTGTAGAAAATTTTTCGTTAAAAAAATTTTTCTATAGAAAATTTTTCATTAAAAAAATTTTTCTATAGAAAATTTTTCGTTAAAAAAATTTTTCTATAGAAAATTTTTCGTTAAAAAAATTTTTCTATAGAAAATTTTTCGTTAAAAAAATTTTTCTATAGAAAATTTTTCGTTAAAAAATTTTTCTATAGAAAATTTTTCGTTAAAAAAATTTGCTATGGAAAATTTTTCGTTCAAAAAATTTTGCTGTAGAAAATTTTTCGTTTAAAAATTTTGCTATAGACAATTTTTTGTTAAAAAAGTTTTTCCATAAAGATCGATCGTTAGATCGATTTGAAATAATTTCAATAGCGATTGTCCAAGCTTTACACTCAGCCAATTATCCAGAGGTAGGTAGGTAGGTACATTTAAAATTGTGTAAAATTCTGGTCTTCATTTTATTATCTGTACAAAATTATTTATTTTTGTAAAATTCCATTTCATGGCATCTGTCTTATAAACAATACAAACAAAGGGTAAGGATTATAATTTTTTATTATATTCTAAAAAATTTTCCTTGTGTCCTTTGACATTTTTTCTCCATTCAATTCCATTTAATTTCATGTGATTATTGTATTTATCTTTATAATCGTATTAACATTAACGTAAGCCTCAAATGAATTAGAATGTTTATTTATTTATTTATTTATTAAAGATATTAAAAAATGGTTCATTTAAAAAAAATTGTTATTGTTACAACAAAGAAAATATTTATTAGAATGGAAATCATCATGAACATAATAAATATTTGTGGGTAATCAAGAACATACAAAATTATTGTATAAATTAATTTGATTGACTAGATTCTGGTTGAAGTGGTTGAATGATGGAATGATTGATTCAAAACTTAATTTTGATTTTTTTGTTATTTTGGTACTTTTTATTTTAACATGTGTAAACTTTGAACTGATTATCATATTTATGCAATCGTGTGACAAATATGAATACATTAAGATGACAACCAAAAGTAAATAATGAAACAGTTGTTAAATAATAAAAAATATTCTTCACACCCCCTACCATCACCCACCCCACCCACTTGATTATCCTGCAGCCTCAACTTCTAATACAAGTAACTCCTTTCCATCTGCTATAACAAGAGTTGCTGTGTGCGTGTCTATTAACACACACACACTCACAGCTTGATTTTTCAGAATTTATGGAAATTCATTAGCTGTGAAGAAAAAACGACGACTATCACAAGTTGGGAAGGAGGATAAACATGAAAAATTAAGTAATAAAACAAACAAATCTAATCAAATCAAATTAAATACATAAATTAAATCATGCACACAATATGAACATTTTCATTCATTTTTATTGTCTTCATCACTTCATTCTCATCAGAAATAGGTCCATATTGAAGAGGAGATTATTTTCTGTTATACAAAATAATTTATCATTAAATATTCATAAATTTTGTTTAACCAATGAAACATAATGATATAATGAAGTGTAAATATTTGTAAAATTTATTAAATTTAAGATAAATAAATAAAACTAAGTAAATATGAAAGCAATTTTGAATAACAAATAATTTAAATAGGATAAGTTAGAGCCTATAATTAGACCTAAAGCTTTCGAACAAAAATATTTTATAGAAAATTTTTTCACAACAAATTATAAAAAAAAGATTTATAAAACAATTCTATACAGAAAATCTTTCCATAGAAAACTTTTCGTTAAAAAAAAAAATTTTCTATAGAAAATTTTTCATTAAACAATTTATTCTATAAAAAATTATCCGTTAAAAAAATTCGTTAAAAAAAAAATTTTCTATAAAAAATTTTTTATTAAAAAATTTTGTATAGAAAATTTTTCATTAAAAAATTTTCTATAGAAAAATTTTCATTAAAAAATTTTGTATAGAAAATTTTTCATTAAAAAAGTTTGTATAGAAAATTTTTCATTAAAAAATTTTGTATAGAAAATTTTTCATTAAAAAATTTTGTATAGAAAATTTTTCATTAAAAAATTTTGTATAGAAAATTTTTCATTAAATAATTTTTTATAGAAAATTTTTCAATAAAAAATGTTTCATTAAAAAATTTTCTATAGAAATTTATAAAAAATTATCCGTTAAAAAAAAATTCGTTAAAAAAAAAATTTCTATAGAAAATTTTTTATTAAAAAATTTTGTATAGAAAATTTTTCATTAAAAAATTTTTTATAGAAAATTTTTCATTAAAAATTTTTTATAGAAAATTTTTCATTAAAAAATTTTGTATAGAAAATTTTTCAATAAAAAATGTTTCATTAAAAAATTGTCTAATTAATTTATCTTTTTTTAACATAAAAATTGCTGTAGAAAAATTTTTATAACAAAAAATTTTCTATACAAAAATTTTTAAAACGATATTTCTTAACAAAAAAAAAAAAAAAATAATTTTTGTACGTACAATTTTGTAGAGAAAAAATTTTCTATAGAAAAAGTTTTTTTAAGAAAAATTTTCTATAGACAAAATTTTAACAAAAAGTTATCTATCGACAAATTTTTAACAAAAAATTTTCTATAGAAAAATTTTTAACAAAAAATTTTTTATAGAATAATTTTTATAATAAGAAATTTCTGACAGAAAAATTTTTACAATGAAAAGTTTTCTATAAAAAAAATTTTTATAACAAAAAACTTTCTATAGAAAAATTTTTATAACAAAAAATTTTTTATAGGAAAATTTTCCATAGAAAACTTTTTTTTAAAGAAAAATTTTCTGTAGATAAGTTTTTATTAACGAAAAAATTTCTATAAAAAATGTTTCTATAGAAAATTTAACATAAAAAATTAAAAAATTTATCGGTAAAAAAATTCTGTAGAAGATTTTTCGTTATATAAATTTTTCTCTAAAAAATTTTTTGTTAAAAAATTTTTCGTTAAAAAATTTTTTATAAAATGTTTCGTTAGAAAACTCTTTGTTATACAAATTTTTGTAAAGACAAATTTTCGTTAAAAACTTTCTATAAAAAATTTTCTATAAAAAATTTTTCGTCAGAAAATTTTTTGTTAAAAAAAAATTTATATAGAAAATTTTTTTTAAAAAAAATTTCTATGGAAAATTTTTTTTTAAAAAAAATTTCTATAGAAAATTTTTTGTTAAAAAAAATTTCTATAGAATATTTTTTGTTAAAAAAAATTTCTATAGAAAATTTTTTGTTAAAAAAAATTTCTATAGAAAATTTTTTGTTAAAAAAAATTTCTATAGAAAATTTTTTGTTAAAAAAAATTTCTATAGAAAATTTTTTTTTTAAAAAAATTTCTATAGAAAATTTTTTGTTAAAAAAAATTTCTATAGAAAATTTTTTGTTAAAAAAAATTTCTATAGAAAATTTTTTGTTAAAAAAAATTTCTATAGAAAATTTTTTGTTAAAAAAAATTTCTATAGAAAATTTTTCATTAAAAAATTTTGTATAGAAAATTTTTCATTAAAAAAGTTTGTATAGAAAATTTTTCATTAAAAAATTTTGTATAGAAAATTTTTCATTAAAAAATTTTGTATAGAAAATTTTTCATTAAAAAATTTTGTGTAGAAAATTTTTCATTAAATAATTTTTTATAGAAAATTTTTCAATAAAAAATGTTTCATTAAAAAATTTTCTATAGAAATTTATAAAAAATTATCCGTTAAAAAAAAAATTCGTTAAAAAAAAAATTTCTATAGAAAATTTTTTATTAAAAAATTTTGTATAGAAAATTTTTCATTAAAAAATTTTTTATAGAAAATTTTTCATTAAAAAATTTTTTATAGAAAATTTTTCATTAAAAAATTTTGTATAGAAAATTTTTCAATAAAAAATGTTTCATTAAAAAATTGTCTAATTAATTTATCTTTTTTTAACATAAAAATTGCTGTAGAAAAATTTTTATAACAAAAAATTTTCTATACAAAAATTTTTAAAACGATATTTCTTAACAAAAAAAAAAAAAAAATAATTTTTGTACGTACAATTTTGTAGAGAAAAAATTTTCTATAGAAAAAGTTTTTTTAAGAAAAATTTTCTATAGACAAAATTTTAACAAAAAGTTATCTATCGACAAATTTTTAACAAAAAATTTTCTATAGAAAAATTTTTAACAAAAAATTTTTTATAGAATAATTTTTATAATAAGAAATTTCTGACAGAAAAATTTTTACAATGAAAAGTTTTCTATAAAAAAAATTTTTATAACAAAAAACTTTCTATAGAAAAATTTTTATAACAAAAAATTTTTTATAGGAAAATTTTCCATAGAAAACTTTTTTTTAAAGAAAAATTTTCTGTAGATAAGTTTTTATTAACGAAAAAATTTCTATAAAAAATGTTTCTATAGAAAATTTAACATAAAAAATTAAAAAATTTATCGGTAAAAAAATTCTGTAGAAGATTTTTCGTTATATAAATTTTTCTCTAAAAAATTTTTTGTTAAAAAATTTTTCGTTAAAAAATTTTTTATAAAATGTTTCGTTAGAAAACTCTTTGTTATACAAATTTTTGTAAAGACAAATTTTCGTTAAAAACTTTCTATAAAAAATTTTTCGTCAGAAAATTTTTTGTTAAAAAAAAATTTATATAGAAAATTTTTTTTAAAAAAAATTTCTATGGAAAATTTTTTTTTAAAAAAAATTTCTATAGAAAATTTTTTGTTAAAAAAAATTTCTATAGAATATTTTTTGTTAAAAAAAATTTCTATAGAAAATTTTTTGTTAAAAAAAATTTCTATAGAAAATTTTTTGTTAAAAAAAATTTCTATAGAAAATTTTTTGTTAAAAAAAATTTCTATAGAAAATTTTTTTTTAAAAAAATTTCTATAGAAAATTTTTTGTTAAAAAAAATTTCTATAGAAAATTTTTTGTTAAAAAAAATTTCTATAGAAAATTTTTTGTTAAAAAAAATTTCTATAGAAAATTTTTTGTTAAAAAAAATTTCTATAGAAAATTTTTTGTTAAAAAAAATTTCTATAGAAAATTTTTTGTTAAAAAATATTTCTATAGAAAATTTTTTGTTAAAAAATATTTCTATAGAAAATTTTTTGTTAAAAAAAATTTCTATAGAAAATTTTTTGTTAAAAAAAATTTCTACAGAAAATTTTTTGTTAAAAAAAATTTATATAGAAAATTTTTTTTAAAAAAAATTTCTATGGAAAATTTTTTGTTAAAAAAAATTTCTATAGAAAATTTTTTGTTAAAAAAAATTTCTATAGAATATTTTTTGTTAAAAAAAATTTCTATAGCAAATTTTTTGTTAAAAAAAATTTCTATAGAAAATTTTTTGTTAAAAAAAATTTCTATAGAAAATTTTTTGTTAAAAAAAATTTCTATAGAAAATTTTTTGTTAAAAAAAATTTCTATAGAAAATTTTTTGTTAAAAAAAATTTCTATAGAAAATTTTTTGTTAAAAAAAATTTCTATAGAAAATTTTTTGTTAAAAAATATTTCTATAGAAAATTTTTTGTTAAAAAATATTTCTATAGAAAATTTTTTGTTAAAAAAAATTTCTATAGAAAATTTTTTGTTAAAAAAAATTTCTACAGAAAATTTTTTGTTAAAAAAAATTTATATAGAAAATTTTTTTTAAAAAAAATTTCTATGGAAAATTTTTTGTTAAAAAAAATTTCTATAGAAAATTTTTTGTTAAAAAAAATTTCTATAGAATATTTTTTGTTAAAAAAAATTTCTATAGCAAATTTTTTGTTAAAAAAAATTTCTATAGAAAATTTTTTGTTAAAAAAAATTTCTATAGAAAATTTTTTGTTAAAAAAAATTTCTATAGAAAATTTTTTTTTTAAAAAAATTTCTATAGAAAATTTTTTGTTAAAAAAAATTTCTATAGAAAATTTTTTGTTAAAAAAAATTTCTATAGAAAATTTTTTGTTAAAAAAAATTTCTATAGAAAATTTTTTGTTAAAAAAAATTTCTATAGAAAATTTTTTGTTAAAAAAAATTTCTATAGAAAATTTTTTGTTAAAAAAAATTTCTATAGAAAATTTTTTGTTAAAAAATATTTCTATAGAAAATTTTTTGTTAAAAAATATTTCTATAGAAAATTTTTTGTTAAAAAAAATTTCTATAGAAAATTTTTTGTTAAAAAAAATTTCTATAGAAAATTTTTTGTTAAAAAAAATTTCTATAGAAAATTTTTTGTTAAAAAAAATTTCTACAGAAAATTTTTTGTTAAAAAAAATTTCTATAGAAAATTTTTTGTTAAAAAAAATTTCTATAGAAAATTTTTTGTTAAAAAAAATTTCTATAGAAAATTTTTTGTTAAAAAAAATTTCTATAGAAAATTTTTTGTTAAAAAAAATTTCTATAGAAAATTTTTTGTTAAAAAAAATTTCTACAGAAAATTTTTTGTTAAAAAAAATTTCTATAGAAAATTTTTTGTTAAAAAAAATTTCTATAGAAAATTTTTTGTTAAAAAAAATTTCTATAGAAAATTTTTTGTTAAAAAAAATTTCTATAGAAAATTTTTTGTTAAAAAAAATTTCTATAGAAAATTTTTTGTTAAAACAATTTTTAACTAGAAAATAACGTTTTTATAACAAAAAAATATTCCAATGAAATGTTTTTAGAACGAAAAATTTTCCTTAGAAAAATTTGTATATCGAACATTTTTCTTTAGAATAATTTTAAATATTTTTATAACGAAAAATTTTCTTTAGAAAAAACTTGTTTATAGAAAAAAAATTTTAATGAAAATTTTTTTATGAAAGAATTTTTTAATTAAATTTTTTTTGAAAATAATGAAAAAATTGATTAACGAAACATTTTTTAACGCAAAAATTTCCACGCAAATTTTTCTTATCGATGAATTTAAATTATTCTATTTTTTAATTAATATTTTTCTATAAAAAATTTTTTATAGAAAAATTTTTTTGTATAAAAAAATTTTTATAACGAAAAATTTTCTATAGAAAAATTTATATAACGAAATTTTTTTATAGACAAATTTTTAGTACGAGACACTTTCAATAGAAAAATTTTTATTTCGAAAAATTTTCTATAGAAAAATTTTTACAACGAAAAGTTTTGTATAGAAAAATTTTTATAACGAAAAAGTTTCTATAGAAAAAAAAATTTTATAGGAAAATATTTATAACGAAAAAATTTTCATAGCAAACTGTTTTCTATTTTACGAAAAATTTTCTATAGAAACGTTTTTTAACGAAAATTTTCGATAAAAAATGTTTCTAAAGAAAACATTTTTTTAACAAATAATTTTTTATAGAAAAATTTTTAAAACCAAAAGTTTTCTATAGAAAAATTTTTATAACGAAACATTTTCTATAGAAAAATGTTTATAACGAGAAATTTTCTATAGAAAAATGTTTATAACGAGAAGTTTTCTGTACAAAAATTTTTATTACGAAAAATTTTTTGTAGAAAAATTTTTAAAACGAAAAATTTGCAATAAAAAAATTTTTACAACGAAAAGTTTTGTATAGAAAAATTTTTGTAACTAAAAAGTTTCTATAGAAAAATTTTTACAACGAAAAATTTTCTATAGAAAAATTTTTATAACGAGATATTTTCTGTAGAAAAATTTTTATAACGAGATATTTTCTGTAGTAAAATTTTTAGCACGAAGTACTTTCAATAAAAAAATTTTTATTACGAAAAATTTTCAATAGAAAAATTTTTAAAACAAAAAATTTTCTATAGACAAATTTTTATAATTTGTCTGGAAATTTTTTTTTATGAAAAATTTAGTGTAGAAAAATTTTTATAACGAACAATTTTCTATACAAAAATTTTTAAGGCGATAGATTTTCTACAGCGAAATTTTTTGTTTATATTGAAAAAGTTTCTATAGAAAAATTTTTATAACGAAAAATTTTTCATAGTAAATTTTTTTTAAAGAAAAATTTTCCATAGAAAAATTTTTTTCAACGAAACATTTTTTCTATAGAAAATTTAACATAAAAAATAGAAAATTTTTAGTTAAAAAAATTTTTCTATAGAACATTTTTCGTTAAATAAATTTTTCTATAAAAATTTTTGTATAGAAAATTTTTCGTTAAAAAATGTTCTATAAAATGTCTCATTAAAAAAAAAAAAATTGTAGAAAATTATGTAGAAAATTTTTCGTTAAAAAAATGTTTATATAGAAAATTTTTTGTTATACAAATTTTTCTATAGAAAATTTTTTGTTAAAAAAAATGTCTATAGAAAATTTTTCATTAAAAAAATTGTCTGTGGAATTTTTTTCGTTAAAAAAATTTCTATAGAAAATTTTGCGTTCGAAAATTTTTCCTTAAAGAAAATTTTTCGTTAGAAAATTTTTCGTTAAAGAAAATTTTTCGTTAAAAAATTTTTATTTAAAGGAAATTTTTCGTTATTAAACTTTTTCTATTGAAAATTTTTCGTTAAAAAAAATTAAAAAAATTTTTCTGTAGAAAATTTTTCGTTATAAAATTTTTCTATAAAAAATTTTTCGTTATAAAATTTTTCTATAGAAAATTTTTCTATACAAAATTTTTCAATAGAAAATTTTTGTGATAAAACTTTTCAATAGAATTTTTTTCGTTATTAAAATTATTCTATCGAAGATTTTTTATTATAAAATTTTTTCGATAGAACATTTATTGTTATAATGTTTTTTTTGCAAATTAAATTTAATATTATCTCAATATTTTTGTTTGATAATTAAAAACAGACAAAATTGAATATGTGAAATTGAATAAAACTTAGGAATGCGCTTCAAACTCAAGAAAAAAAACTCATATAAAAATTTTAAAAGATTCCAATATTTATATAACTTTTTTTTTGCCATCACACTCGTCGCCTCTTAGCACTTGAATTTTCAAATCAAAGTTTTCAATGCGCCGGCGTTTGTGTTTCTCAAATAAAAAAAAAATATAATTTAAAAAACGAACATTTATTATGAACCCATCAAATTCTAACAAAAAAAGCTTAAAAATCAACTTGACCAAAAATTTTAAAGGCCAGTAGCATTTTATAGAAATTATAAATATCATTTGATCATGCGAATATTCAAGATTCCATTGTCATAAGGACTCATTTAGCGATGAGTTTTTTTTATTTCAGAATGTTCATATCTTTTGTATATTTAAGAAGTGCTTTGACTTTTAGAATATTTTTGAGGTATATTGAAAATATGGGAAAGAAAATTCTGTTCGATCTAAGTTAAGTTAGAGAAATAAATATGTTTGGGTTCTTTTAATTTATTAAGTTATATTTTGAAAATCAAACTGAAATCAGTAGTTTCTAAGATATGACTCATTTCTAGAACGTTTCTTGTAAATATTTATTAACTTGAATCGGTCTTCAGATCGGATCACTTGCGATGTTCTTCTGTTAATTTAAATGTTGCTCTCCAAGTGGTCAATCGTTTCGGCCTTATCGGTGTAAACTAGCAACATCGCATATTTTCCCAAAAATTGTCAAGCGACGCTAAATTACACGATCTTGGAGGAAAACGGGTCCAAAACGTAAGTTAATCTAGAGGTTCAATTATGGTTGATTTTTTCAGTTTTTTTTGCCGTATATCATTAATAAGGTTTCGAATGTTGCCCACCACCTGGTCAATCTTTTCGGTCATATCGGCCTAGACTAGCAACATCACATAGCCTTACAGAAAATTGTCTAGCGGGGTTAAATCACACGATCTTGTATGCCAACGAAACGTAAAACAATGCATTTCCTTTAATAAATCAATGGTAAGTGTCACGAGCTGTGCAACATGTTGCGTCGTCTAGTTGAATACGCAACTTCAGCACATCTTGGTTGTGCAAATGATGCACAAAAAAGTCAGTAATCATGGATGTAGTACCACATATGTACGTTTTCTTGATTAAAACCATGATCTTTAATAAAAATTTTATATTACTAAAAAATTTAAGAAATGATGTTTCTTAATTGAATTTGATGTCTCTGATAAATTTAGGTTATAAGGCGAAATGTGTTGAAAATATTCGTATGGACCAGTAGTTGTTTAGTTCATAAAATGTTGTTATCTTATTACTGAGAACTTAAGTCCAAATGAAGTCTTAGTATTATAAAGTAAAATTTGTAGGTGGCATAAATACTACACAAACATTTTGGGTCTTTTTAGTCCCCATGGCTGTTGAGGGTTAAAATGTATATTTTTACAACAACAATATATTAATTCTAAAAATTAATTATTTTTATAATTTTAACCCATAATTCGATACAAAATTCATAACATTCCGTTATTTTGTCATGAAACATCGAAATTTTGACCTTTGACCCCTATGAAAAAAGGTTAAAGCTCACCCAAATTCAAAAAAAGTTTTAGCCTAAATTCTTCATAGACTGAGTAATACTAGTCTATATTAGTTTTATTCAAATTAATCTCAAGTTAAATTTACTGAAAAATCTACTCAAATTATGTTTAAAAATTTTCTTTTTCGTGAAATTCAACGATTTCAAATCGCAGAAACTACGAAACCGTATAAGATATCAACCTGAACTTTTTTGGAATTTTTTAGCCCATTTGTCTAGTTTATCATGCCGATGAGAAAATTTGAGTTTTTTAATTTTTGCTTAACGAAATTTTCAAAAATTTAAAAAGTGAGTTTTGAAACCGGCTTTAAAATGAAGTATTATCCCAGTTAAAAAATAAAACTATGCAAATTCTATTATATTTTATCCAAATTTCACTATTTAGTGCTTACAAGTCTTAAAATGTAATATCATGCCTTAATTTGTAATTTCTGTATTAAAGTAAATTTTCTTGTTGCATATTTTTAGGCATTAGGAAAAAAGAACGAATTTCTGAGGAAAATTGCAATAACTCCAAAACTATTGCATGGATTTCAGGTTTTAATGACTCTAAAGAAAGCTGTTTTTCCATACAAATGGATCCTAGAAATACGTGCGTATGCTTAGGATATTGAACTAGGAAGGCAAATTTGTTTCTGTGCTCCTTAGGATGTAAAGTATCGAATTTTAATACAAAAAAATTATTAGCTTAATATAAAAAAGGCCTGACTCGATTTTTTGCTACTTTATAAGAGAAAGAAAAAACTTAATTAAATTTCAGATAAATACAACAATAATTTTCAAAATGATAAATAAAATGTGTTTCTTATTTTTATTAAAAATTGTATTAAAAATTTTTTTGTATCTAAAATTATACGAATTTTACTAAGCTTTTTCTTTCTAACTTTCTAAGTAACTAAAAAGCGTGTTAGACCTTTTTTATATTAAGTAATCGATTGTATCGGGTGTTTTTTATTGAGGTATAGAACTTTAAGTTGGCATCACTTTTTTAACTGGCGGCCATTTTGTCAGCTGTCAAGTGATTAATATTTAGTTTGGTTTGCCATTTCATCATGAACAGGTTGACAAAAGATCAACGCTTGCAAATCGTGCAAATTTATTTCGAAAATAATGGTTCAGTTCGCGAAGTTTACCGCAAGCTCCGTCCATTTTATGGTCGACATAATCGTCCATCAGAGCAATTAATTCGGTTAACCATGGATCGTTTTCGCACTACGTTTACTCTATGTGATAATACGCATCCGCAACGACGTCGAACAGTGCGCACCGAAGAAACAATTGCCGCTGTGGAGCAAAGTGTTGAAGAGGACCCGAATGAATCGATTCGCCACCGTGCACAGCAATTGGAGCTTTGTCCATCAACTTTATGGAAGATTTTGCGCAAAGATCTTGGCTTGCGACCTTACAAGATCCAGCTTGTGCAAGAATTAAAGCCGCGAGACCATGCAATGCGTCGTGATTTTGGTGTATGGGCCGAAAATGAGATTGATCTCGATGCTGATTTTCATCGCAAAATTTTGTTCTGTGATGAGGCTCATTTTTGGTTGAATGGCTACGTCAACAAGCAAAATTGCCGCATTTGGAGTGAAGAGAATCCACATGAGACCCTTGAGACGCCATTACATCCACAAAAACTGACTGTTTGGTGTGCTCTATGGGCTGGTGGAGTCATTGGGCCATACTTCTTCCGAAATAATGCTGGAGAGTCAGTTACCATAAATGGAGACCGGTATAGAGCCATGATAACCGACTATTTTGTTCCCCAATTGGATGGCATGAATGTGGATGAGTTGTGGTTCCAACAAGACGGCGCTACATGCCACACAGAGCACGTCACAATTGATTTATTGAAGGAAACATTCGATGAGCGCATAATTTAGCGGAATGGACCTGTCAATTGGCCACCAAGATCGTGCGATTTGACACCACTGGATTATTTTCTTTGGGGATATGTGAAGTCGCTCGTCTACGCCAACAAACCAGAAACGTTAGGGGACTTGGAAGCCAACATTCGTGGTGTTATTGCCAACATACGGCCCCATATGCTCGAAAAAGTAGTTGAAAATTGGACCTGTAGAATTGGCTTTATTCGAGCCAGCCGCGGCGGCCACATGCCCGAAATCCTATTTAAACATTAATGGCATAAAATTATCCTTCCAATAAAGCCAAATTGATGGACATTAAAACGATTTTCTTGTGTTTTATATCAATTCGAAGTTCTATACCTCTAAAAAAAACACCCATTATGTATGAGAAGACTTTCAATGCTTCTCAATTATACAAATCCATTTTCTGAATTAAGTTTGTAAGATTTTTCCGAAATTTAGAGCTAAATATTGGGTTCTTGTTCTTAGAATCAAAAATATATATGTTACTGCTCACAGTGAACACCCATACTACCAGCCAAATATTGGGTTCCTGTTCTTAGAATTAACAAATACGAAAGTGCTTAGTTGGCCAAGACCGACCATACGATACCCTTCACCGCTATGGTAAAAGGTGTTCTTTTTTTTCTTGTATAAAGACAAATATTTGCTAAATTTTGCCATCATACAAACATTTTCTCAAAACTTATATATTTAAGCTGTTTTTGTCATTTTGACTTATATGGGGGCTAGGGTCAAATGTGGACCGATTATATTGAAATTTAGCAAATTTATTACAGTTTATACAAAAATTACGTATGCGAAAATAAGCTCAAAATTCTCATTATCTTTATTATATTTATGAGCCTTTTTTTTTATTGGTTTTCGTCTCATTTAGTGCGTTTTGACAGAAGAGTTTGTATGGGAGCTATGGCCGAATGTGGACCGATTTCAACGAAATTCGGTACAGTGATTTAAGTTTACATAAGGAGTATTTTTTTTTTAAATTTCATTAAAAAATATTTATATTTGTGGATAATATATCAATCCCGGGAAGTGGGACCTATGGGAGGTACCATAAATAGTGGACAGATTTTGACGAATTTCAATAGCCATGGTCCCATTATCAAAAAAATGATCTGTGCCAAATTTCATCAAATTATCTTTAAAATAAGGGTCCAGCCAGCCGTCCAGCCAGACGGATGGACGGACGGACGGACGGACATCGCTAAATCGACTCAGAAAGTGATTATAAGCCTTTTGGCATACTAAAAGGTGGGTCTAAGACAAATATTTCTATGCGTTACATACATCAGCACAAACTTATAATACCCTGTGGTGGTGAAGGGTATAAAAATATATATGTTACAGCTTACAGTGAACACCCCTACTATCAGCAAATCCAAATATTTATGAATGTATATTAAATACAATTAATAGTCGTCGCTGACTAAAACTTCAAAAAATTTAATAACATCCCAAAGTTTGTTTTCTTTATTTGGGCAATTGGTTTTCGACGAAGAATTTCAACAATGCGCTTCATATTGACATGCATTTAATAATTTCTGTTTCATAAACAATTTACCCCCTTGACTCCTTTTGCACCTGATCCAGCAAAAATACCTCAAGCCAATACATACGTTCGTTTTGAGACGAGACTGCTATAGAGGAACGAAGCATACTTAAAACATTAGCTATGGTGGTAGCTCTAAAGCTTATGTTTGAGTTTGAAGCGATCGTTCAGTCGGTGTCTTCAACAAATTTTTGTGATAAGCGACAAAACCAAAATTGCTTAAATGAGATGAAAAAATGCCACTGGTTTTTGTTTGAGTTTAAACTTTTTGCATTTCAGATCAAACATCTTTTTGGCATTACAACACGCATGCGTAAATGAACATGTTAAAAGGCTCACTGTCATCAGACTCGGAATCAGCCGCACTACTCTCATAAGAGTAAGTAGGAGCATTATTGTCGTTGTCATCAGCCTAAGTCAACATGAACGAGCATCATCATCATCTGTTGCAAAGATGCGGAAAATATTATGAATTTGATGATGTATCTGAAGCTGTTGCTGTTCTATCTGTATCTTCTGTATCGGTTTGATATAAGCAGCAAAAAAAGAAACATAACATGATAAAATCATTGATTTTCACCTTAGAAACTCTCAAGAATACAAACAAAAAACTACAATCATGAGAATTTTTGTTGTTCATTTGGCAACAGATGATGCTGATTCTGATGAAGATGAGTTTTATGTTATTACTTCTTCAAAGTCCTTCTGTTGGCCACATAAATACATATTTAGAGGCGGAGTAGGAAGGAATAACATTAAAAAGAAAAAATTGAAACAGTCAGCATGACGACTGACTACACAATAACTGCTCAAGATCAGAGGCGATAACTTGGTTGAAGTTGGTTTGCTTGTTGATTTTATTGTTGTTGTTAGTTTTTGCGTGACGATTACGCATATTAATCAACATCTCCCATTAACGCAATGTGACCGATGGTGATCGCGATGGATGCTTCTTGCTGCTATAAAACCCACTGACGTTGTTTAATCGCACGGGTGCATAATTCAAAACAATTTCATACCTTATATGCAATCATGATACGTGTGCAAGTTGGCTAAGAACCAGAAGAGCAACAACAACACGATCAGGAGCTACATCACAAACATCTTTATAATTTTATCACGGTTTCACGGCTTTGGTTGGCGGTTTATGTTTTCAAATCATAATCATACTTATATAATACAACAATACAAATAAACATCTATCATGGTTTTATTCATATTTTATTGAGAGGGAGAAAAATATTAAGGCCTTGTATGATCTGAACATGGTGATCGCCTTAGAATATTTTAAGATCGTCTTAAACATGAAGATCGTCCAGATTCTCCTTGGGGAAAAAAAGAGAACAATTGGCCATAGTTTTTAGTACTCTACTACTACTCTTAACACTAATATCAGTTGGCGATCGCCTTAGTTTTCTATAGAAAAGTTTGCAATCGCTTGAGGTTTCTATAGAAAAGTTGGCTATCATCTGAGTTTTCTATAGAAAAGTTGGCGATCGCTTGAATTTTCCATAGAAAAATTGGCGATCGCTTGAGTTTTCTATTGAAAAATTAGCGATCGCCTGAATTTTCTAAAGAAAAGTTCTCGATTGCCTTAGTTTTCTATAGAAAAGTTAGTGATCGCTTTAGTTTTCTATAGATTGCCTTAGTTTTCGATAGAAAAGTTGGCGATCGCCATAGTTTTCTATAGAAAAGTTGGCGATTGCCTTAGCTTTCTATAGAGAAATTGGTGATCGCCTGACTTTCTAAAGAAAAGTTGGCGATCGCTTAAGTTTTCTATAGAAAAGTTGGCGATCGCTTAAGTTTTCTATAGGAAAGTTTCTATAGAAAAAATTTCAATATAAAATTTTCTCTATAGAAAAAATTTCAATATAAAATTTTTTCTATAGAAAAAATATCAATATAAATTTTTTTTAATAGAAAAGTTGGCGATCGCTTGAGTTTTCTATAGAAAAGTTGGCGATCGCATGAGTTTTCTATAGAAAAGTTGGCGATCGCTTGAGTTTTCTATTGAAAAGTTGGCGATCGCTTGAGGTTTCTATAGAAAAGTTGGCGATCGCCTTAGTTTTCGATAGAAAAGTTGGCGATCGCCTTAGTTTTCGATAGAGAATTTGGCGATCGCCTTAGTTATCGATAGAAATGTTGGCGATCGCCTTAGTTTTCGATAGAAAAGTTGGCGATCGCCTTAGTTTTCGATAGAGAATTTGGCGATCGCCTTAGTTTTCGATAGAAAAGTTGACGATCGCCTTAGTTTTCTATAGAAAAGTTGGCGATCGCCTTAGTTTTCTATAGAAAAGTTGGCGATCGCCTTAGTTTTCTATAGAAAAGTTGGCGATCGCCTTAGTTTTCTATAGAAAAGTTGGCGATCGCCTTAGTTTTCTATAGAAAAGTTGGCGATCGCCTTAGTTTTCTATCGAAAAGTTGGCGATCGCCTTAGTTTTCTATCGAAAAGTTGGCGATCGCTTCAGTTTTCTATAGAAAAGTTGGCGATCGCTTGAGTTATCTACAGAAAAGTTGGGGATCGCTTGAGTTTTCTATAGAAAAGTTGGTGATCGCCTTAGTTTTCTATAGAAAAGTTGGCAATCGTTTGAGTTTTCTATAGAAAAATTGGCGATCGCCTTAGTTTTCCATAGAAAAGTTGGCGATCGCCTTAGTTTTCGATAGAAAAGTTGGCGATCGCCTTAGTTTTCGATAGAGAATTTGGCGATCGCCTTAGTTATCGATAGAAATGTTGGCGATCGCCTTTGTTTTCGATAGAAAAGTTGGCGATCGCCTTAGTTTTCGAGAGAAAAGTTGGCGATCGCCTTAGTTTTCGATAGAAAAGTTGACGATCGCCTTAGTTTTCTATAGAAAAGTTGGCGATCGCCTTAGTTTTCTATAGAAAAGTTGGCGATCGCCTTAGTTTTCTATAGAAAAGTTGGCGATCGCCTTAGTTTTCTATAGAAAAGTTGGCGATCGCCTTAGTTTTCTATAGAAAAGTTGGCGATCGCCTTAGTTTTCTATCGAAAAGTTGGCGATCGCCTTAGTTTTCTATCGAAAAGTTGGCGATCGCTTCAGTTTTCTATAGAAAAGTTGGCGATCGCTTGAGTTATCTACAGAAAAGTTGGGGATCGCTTGAGTTTTCTATAGAAAAGTTGGTGATCGCCTTAGTTTTCTATAGAAAAGTTGGCAATCGTTTGAGTTTTCTATAGAAAAATTGGCGATCGCCTTAGTTTTCCATAGAAAAGTTGGCGATCGCCTTAGTTTTCTATAGAAAAGTTGGCGATCGCCTTAGTTTTCTATAGAAAAGTTGGCGATCGCCTTAGTTTTCTATAGAAAATTTTGCGGTCGCCTTAGTTTGCTATAGAAAAGTTGGCGATCGCCTTAGTTTTCTATAGAAAAGTTGGTGATCGCCTTAGTTTTCTATAAAAAAGTTGACGATCGTCTTAGTTTTCTATAGAAAAGTTTACGATCGACTTAGTTTTCTATAGAAGGACCTCCCTTTTACGGCCTCTCAAATTACTTTTGTCCAACTTTTCCCTTAGTCCAACTTGTCGCTTTTATGTGCATAAATGTATGATAGTCATTGTGTTTTTTGGTTCTGCAGTTTTTTTAGCTGAATATCTTTAAGATACATACAAGTGGCTTCAAATAAAAAAGCCCCTAAACAATAAAGACTGACTACTCGTTTTGGCAGAAAACATCTTTTAGTTGATTTAATTTTTTTTTGATTTTGACTTGATTTTAAGTTTGTTCATCAACAAACAAGATGTCTGTGGTCTGTCTGTCTATTTACTTTCGGTACTTTTGTCACTTTTGTCTTCGGAGTCATGATAAAACTCATCATCATTATGATGACAAAGATGGTGTGACTTCCACTTGCAATGAGTACTGTGAAACAGAAGAAAACTTCTTTAAATTATTGTAGAGTTTTTTGTCATTAACCCTCTGAGATGAGATAAAATTTAAGAATATTTTTCAAATATTTTTTTAACAGTAAAAGTTAGCACAAGAAAAATTAGTGACTGTTAACTTGGGGATCATTTGTTTTAGGAATATGTATTAAAAGCATTTACTGGCATTGTTTTACATTTTTCCTCTAAGGGTTAATTTTATCACAAGGCACACATTTTGTCTTCGATTTATTTCATTTACTCCTTTTGACGTGACTTTGTTGCTTCAAATGTTTTCCTTTTTTTCTTAACATTTAAAATATGAACTTTAATTAAGTCATTAGCAACCGTGCGATCTGCCACTTTTTTCACATTATTTTTTTGTTCTGCCTGCTTCCTACTGAAACGCTTTTCTTTGCAATTTCAAGAGACAACCAGTTAAGCAGCGATACCATGATCCTCTTAACTCAATACTGATGATGGCCAGAACTTGAAGAAAAAACTGAGACAATAAAAAATTTCGAAATGAAAAAACTAAAACAAACAACATTAAATATATCCAACACTAGTCGCTACACACTTAATAATTAATGATCGTTTTTTCTCGAACTCTGTATCTAAAGATGCGTATGAATATTTATGCGCATTTTAAATAAATATTATATTTATATAAGAGTTGAATAATTGACGTTTTTTCAGACTCTAGAATTTCATATTGAAGGCACATATGGCCAAGCTAACGATACTACTTTTGGTATCTGTTAGAATATGGAAAAAGAACTTAGTTTTATACATAACATAAACAATTTGCCATAAGCGATCATAACCTTTTTTGAATATTCTTAATAAGTTTTCAACAACAATTAAGTTTACTTAGAAAACAAACTAGATATTTGATTGACAGTCGCCAAAATCGATAAAGAAATAGAAACCTTATAAAATTAAAGCAAATTCCAAGTTTTCTGAAGAAAACTAAAGCAACCGCTAGCGATAATTTTAGTTTTTTTTATAATCAAAACTTAATGATAGCCTAAAATTTCTATTGAAAAATTGGCAATCGTTGGTTTTCTATAAAAAAAATTGAAGATCGTCTTAGTTTCCTTTAGAAAAGTTGGTGATCGCTTTAGTTTTTTTTATAGAAAAGTTGACGATCGTCTGAGTTTTTTTTAGAAAAGTTGACGATCGTCTAAGTTTTCTATAGAAAAGTTGACGATCGTCTAAGTTTTCTATAGAAAAGTTGACGATCGTCTAAGTTTTCTATAGAAAAGTTGACGATCGTCTAAGTTTTCTATAGAAAAGTTGACGATCGTCTAAGTCTTCTATAGAAAAGTTGACGATCGTCTGAGTTTTCTATAGAAAAGTTGACGATCGTCTGAATTTTCTATAGAAAAGTTGACGATCGTCAGAGTTTTCTATAGAAAAGTTGACGATCGTCTGAATTTTCTATAGAAAAGTTGACGATCGCCTGAGGTTTCCATAGAAAAGTTGACGATCGTCTGAGGTTTCTATAGAAAAGTTGACGATGGTCTTAGTTTTCTATAGAAAAGTTGACGATCGTCTGAGTTTTCTATAGAAAAGTTGACGATCGTCTGAGTTTTCTATAGAAAAGTTGACGATCGTCTGAGTTTTCTATAGAAAAGTTGACGATCGTCTGAGTTTTCTATAGAAAAGTTGACGATCGTCTGAGTTTTCTATAGAAAAGTTGACGATCGTCTGAGGTTTCTATAGAAAAGTTGACGATCGTCTGAGGTTTTTATAGAAAAGTTGACGATCGTCTTAGTTTTCTATAGAAAAGTTGACAATCGTCTTAGTTTTCTATAGAAAAGTTTACGATCGTCATAGTTTTCCATAGAAAAGTTGAAGATCGTCTAAGTTTTCTTTAGAAAAGTTTACGATCGTCTTAGTTCTCTTTAGAAAAGTTGACGATCGTCTTAGTTTTCTTTAGAAAAGTTGACGATCGTCTTATTTTCTTCAGAAAAGTTGACGATCGTCTTAGTGTTTTTTAGAAAAGTTGACGATCGTCTTAGTTTTATTTAGAAAAGTTGACGATCGTCTTAATTTTCTTTAGAAAAGTTGACGATCGTCTTAGTTTTCGTTAGAAAAGTTGACGATCGTCTTTGTTTTCGTTAGAAAAGTTGACGATCGTCTTAGTTTTCGTTAGAAAAGTTGACGATCGTCTTAGTTTTCGTTAGAAAAGTTGACGATCGCCTAAGTTTTATGTAGAAAAGTTGGTGATCGCCTTTGTTTTACAAAGAAATGTTGACGATCGTCTATAAAAAATTTATGACTGTTTTAGATTTCTATAGAATAGTTTTCAATCGCTTTATTTTATGTTTATTCCTTTTACGACTTTTTAAAATAAATACCCAAAAAATCATTCCATATGTACAAAAACGTAATTTTCTTCATGTTATCCTTGCTATCCTTTATCTTAAATATTATTTAAAATTTTCTGTATGTATGTCACTAGTTCAAACAAAAATCCTCAAAATTAACTCCAGAACTAGAACAACGACATCAAAAATAAAATTGAAACAAAATAAAATCAAATCAAAAATCAAATCATGTGCTCAGTGGTTTATTTAATGAACAATTTTCTACAATTTCATAAATTTCAGATAAAATAGAAAAAAGTACAAGGAAACCAATTCAGATCAACTCAACCCATCTCATCTCAAGGCAAAATAAAATGAGGAGTTTGTTAAATAAATTGAAGAGAAATTATAAATTCTTTGTGGATTTTTCATTTTTAGCTAAAGGCTTTAAAAACAATTAAAAAGTAATTTAGATGGGTCTTTTAATTGAAACTCAATTTACGCAAAATAGACGACAATAAAGAATCACAGACAGACGGACGGAGGGACAGACATACACTGTGAGTTTAAATGATAAATAATAACAAAAGGCCTCTAATAAAGAAGATACAATAAACGAGACAATTTTAAATAGAGTTTTCAATTAAACAGATTAATAACGTAAAATTGTATTTAATAAACCCCAACAATAAATGAATAACAAGTATTTTAACATAACAACGAATAAATAAGGAAAATTCATCATTTTATCACTTTAATTTGCCCAACAAATCACAGACAGAAACCAACGGGAGGGATAAGTAAACTATGAAATGAACGGACTATTTATGTAGATACGGGATTGAAAAGGGGTTGGCAGAAGGACAGACATACAGCAAATGTTACGTTTTATATTATTTCATGATAAAGTTTGGTTTTACTCAAATATATACGAGGATATACACCTGAATTTGTGTATCTATCATGAATTCAATTTATTAAAAAATATATACATCTCAATATTGGTATATGTTAATACAAGAATTTGGATTATAGAATTTTTCATACGCTCAATAAATTCATTGTATTTTCTTATACAGAAGAACGTGAATATAATTCCTCATATTGAGGAATAAGGAAATTTTCAAAATTTCCTTTTAAAAAGGAAATTTTCAAAATTTACTATTAAATTGGAAATTTTCAAAATTTCCTATAAAAATAGGAAATATTTAAAATTTCCTATAAAAATAGGAAATTTTTAAAACTTCCTATAAAAATAGGAAATTTTTAAAATTTCCTATAAGAATAGGAAATTTTTAAAACTTCCTATAAAAATAGGATTTTTTAAAATTTCCTATAAAAATAAGAAATTTTCAAAATTTCCTATAAAAATAAGAAATTTTAAAAATTTCCTATAAAAATAAGAAATTTTCAAAATTTCCTATAAAAATAGGAAATTTTCAAAATTTCCTATAAAAAAAGGAAATTTTTAAAATTTCCTATAAAAAAAGGAAATTTTTAAAATTTCCTATAAAAATAGGAAATTTTTAAAATTTCCTATAAAAATAGGAAATTTTTAAAATTTCCTATAAAAATAGGAAATTTTTAAAATTTCCTATAAAAATAGGAAATTTTTAAAATTTCCTATAAAAATAGGAAATTTTTAAAATTTCCTATAAAAATAGGAAATTTTTAAAATTTCCTATAAAAATAGGAAATTTTTAAAATTTCCTATAAAAATAGGAAATTTTTAAAATTTCCTATAAAAATAGGAAATTTTGACAATTTCCTATAAAAATAGGAAATTTTGAAAATTTCCTATAAAAATAGGAAATTTTGAAAATTTCCTATAAAAATAGGAAATTTTGAAAATTTCCTATAAAAATAGGAAATTTTGAAAATTTCCTATAAAAATAGGAAATTTTGAAAATTTCCTATAAAAATAGGAAATTTTGAAAATTTCCTATAAAAATAGGAAATTTTGAAAATTTCCTATAAAAATAGGAAATTTTGAAAATTTCCTATAAAAATAGGAAATTTTGAAAATTTCCTATAAAAATAGGAAATTTTGAAAATTTCCTATAAAAATAGGAAATTTTGAAAATTTCCTATAAAAATAGGAAATTTTGAAAATTTCCTATAAAAATAGGAAATTTTGAAAATTTCCTATAAAAATAGGAAATTTTGAAAATTTCCTATAAAAATAGGAAATTTTGAAAATTTCCTATAAAAATAGGAAATTTTGAAAATTTCCTATAAAAATAGGAAATTTTCAAAATTTCCTATAAAAATAGGAAATTTTCAAAATTTCCTATAAAAATAAGAAATTTTCAAAATTTCCTATAAAAATAGGAAATTTTCAAAATTTCCTATAAAAATAGGAAATTTTCAAAATTTCCTATAAAAATAGGAAATTTTCAAAATTTCCTATAAAAATAGGAAATTTTCAAAATTTTCTATAAAAATAGGAAATTTTCAAAATTTCCTATAAAAATAGGAAATTTTCAAAATTTCCTATAAAAATAGGAAATTTTCAAAATTTCCTATAAAAATAGGAAATTTTCAAAATTTCCTATAAAAATAGGAAATTTTCAAAATTTCCTATAAAAATAGGAAATTTTCAAAATTTCCTATAAAAATAGGAAATTTTCAAAATTTCCTATAAAAATAGGAAATTTTCAAAATTTCCTATAAAAATAGGAAATTTTCAAAATTTCCTATAAAAATAGGAAATTTTCAAAATTTCCTATAAAAATAGGAAATTTTCAAAATTTCCTATAAAAATAGGAAATTTTCAAAATTTCCTATAAAAATAGGAAATTTTCAAAATTTCCTATAAAAATAGGAAATTTTCAAAATTTCCTATAAAAATAGGAAATTTTCAAAATTTCCTATAAAAATAGGAAATTTTCAAAATTTCCTATAAAAATAGGAAATTTTCAAAATTTCCTATAAAAATAGGAAATTTTGAAAATTTCCTATAAAAATAGGAAATTTTGAAAATTTCCTATAAAAATAGGAAATTTTGAAAATTTCCTATAAAAATAGGAAATTTTGAAAATTTCCTATAAAAATAGGAAATTTTGAAAATTTCCTATAAAAATAGGAAATTTTGAAAATTTCCTATAAAAATAGGAAATTTTGAAAATTTCCTATAAAAATAGGAAATTTTGAAAATTTCCTATAAAAATAGGAAATTTTGAAAATTTCCTATAAAAATAGGAAATTTTGAAAATTTCCTATAAAAATAGGAAATTTTGAAAATTTCCTATAAAAATAGGAAATTTTGAAAATTTCCTATAAAAATAGGAAATTTTGAAAATTTCCTATAAAAATAGGAAATTTTCAAAATTTCCTATAAAAATAGGAAATTTTCAAAATTTCCTATAAAAATAGGAAATTTTCAAAATTTCCTATAAAAATAGGAAATTTTCAAAATTTCCTATAAAAATAGGAAATTTTCAAAATTTCCTATAAAAATAGGAAATTTTCAAAATTTCCTATAAAAATAGGAAATTTTCAAAATTTCCTATAAAAATAGGAAATTTTCAAAATTTCCTATAAAAATAGGAAATTTTCAAAATTTCCTATAAAAATAGGAAATTTTCAAAATTTCCTATAAAAATAGGAAATTTTCAAAATTTCCTATAAAAATAGGAAATTTTCAAAATTTCCTATAAAAATAGGAAATTTTCAAAATTTCCTATAAAAATAGGAAATTTTCAAAATTTCCTATAAAAATAGGAAATTTTCAAAATTTCCTATAAAAATAGGAAATTTTCAAAATTTCCTATAAAAATAGGAAATTTTCAAAATTTCCTATAAAAATAGGAAATTTTCAAAATTTCCTATAAAAATAGGAAATTTTCAAAATTTCCTATAAAAATAGGAAATTTTCAAAATTTCCTATAAAAATAGGAAATTTTCAAAATTTCCTATAAAAATAGGAAATTTTCAAAATTTCCTATAAAAATAGGAAATTTTCAAAATTTCCTATAAAAATAGGAAATTTTCTAAATTTCCTATAAAAATAGGAAATTTTGAAAATTTCCTATAAAAATAGGAAATTTTGAAAATTTCCTATAAAAATAGGAAATTTTGAAAATTTCCTATAAAAATAGGAATTTTTATATCAAGTTTTTTATAACTGTTTTATAACTGTTGTCTCCACTATTATTGTTTACACTGTAAATCACACAAGTTCTCTGTGTGTATATGAATTTATTATATTCACCCCCAAAATTTTTCATTTACGGTTACATGTAAATCTATTTGGTAGTTGTTGGTTATACATACGAGTATATGGATTTTTTTTCAAATTTTCTTTGTATTTGGATGTTTGGTTACATTTTGCCTTCGGCATTTTGTATATTTTTGTAGTTTATTTTATTGTATGTGGACCCTTTTGTTGTGCGTCCTTGTATTGTTCCTTCGGTAATCAAATTTATTTTGGTTATATAATCACATTTTAATTTTTATTATATTACATTTCTGTTATCCTGATAAGGTAAGGATTACTATTCATGGATTTAATATTTTTCTAATTTTAAGGAAATAATAAGAAACATTGAATTGTTTAAAGATTTCTAAGTTTTGTTGCAATTTTTATTAAAATGATAACCTAAAATTTAGTTTGAGTTTGAAACCAAGAGGACATTTCTTACAAATTTATGAAATTTCGGTTCAAATTGGTAAAAAAATTGTAAAATTTCATAATTATATGTATATAAGGACCCTTATTCCTAATTCAAAAACGTACAATAAATATAGAAATTTAAATAAAAAAATTTTATATCAAAAAAATTTTTGTAGTTTTATTTTAAAAATATTTTCTTTAAAAAATTAATATTAAAAATGTTTAAAAAAAAATTTATATTGAAAACTTTACTATCAAATATTTGTGTATCAAAAAATTTCATATAGAAAATTTTTCTCTCAAAAAATTTTATATAGAACGAACATTTTTCTATAAAAAATTTACAAAAAATTTTCTATAAAAAATTTACAAAAAATTTTCTATAAGAAATTTACAAAAAATTTTCTTAACAAATTTACCAAAAATTTTCTATAAAAAATTTGCAAAAAAATTTTATGCCGAAAATTTTCTATTCAAATTTGTATGCCTAAAATTTTCAATTAAAATGTTATACCAACAAATTATCTATAAAAATTTTTATATCGAAAACTTATCTATAAAAATTTTTATACTGAAAAATTTTCTATTAAAAATTTTTATACCAAAAAATTTTCTATAAAAATTTTAATACCAAAAAATTGTCTAAATATTAAAAATTTTATGCTGAAAAATTTTCTATTTAAATTTTAATACCAAAGAAATTTCTATCAAAATTTGTATACCGAACAACTTTCTAAAAAATGTTTTTACCAACAAATTTTCTACAAAAATTTGTATACGAAAAGTTTTCCATAAAAATTTTATAACGAAAAATTATCTCATGAAAAATTTTTTACCGAAAAATTTTCTATGAACATTTTTATATCGAAATAAATTCTATACAAAGTTTTATACCAAAAAGTTTTCTATACAAATTTTTATGCCGAAAAATGTTCGTATTAAAAATTTTATACAGAAAAAAAAATTTTATAAAAAAAATTTATATGAAAATTTTTATATCGAAAAATTTTCTGTAAAAATTGTATACTGAAAATTTTCTATAAAAAATTTTATACCAAAAAATTATCTAAAAAAAAATTGTATACCAAAAAATTTTCTACAAAAAGTTTTATTCCGAAAAATTTTCTATAAAAATTTTTATACCGAAAAATTTTTTATAAACTTTTTTTTACCGAAAATTTTCCATAAAAATTTTTATACCGAAAAATTTTCTATACAAATTTTAATACCGAAACATTTTCTAATTAAAATTTTATACCGAAAAATTTTCTATTAAAATTTTAATACTAAAAAATTTCTATGAAAATTTTTTTACCAATTTTTCGGTAGAAAATTTTCTATAATATTCTTATATCAAAAAATGTTATTGCCGAAAATTTTCTATAAAAATTTGTATACCGAATAATTTTCTTTAACAACTTTTATACCGAAAAATTTTCTATAAAAATTTTTATATTGAAAAATTTTTTCCAAAAATTTTTATTCCGAAAAATTATCTATAAAAATTTTTATTCCGAAAAATTTTTATATTGAAAATTTTTTTCCAAAAATTTTTATTCCGAAAAATTATCTATAAAAATTTTTATTCCGAAAAATTCTCTATAAAAATTTTTATACCGAAAAATTTTCTATAAAAATTTTTATTTCGAAAAATTTTCTACAAAAATTTTTGTACCGAAAAATTTTCTCTAAAAAGTTCTATACCGAAAAATTATCTATTTAAATGTTTATACCGAAAAATTTTCTCCAAAAATTTTTATTCCGAAAAGTAATCTATAAAAATTTTCTATAAAAATTTAATACCGAAAAGTTTTCTATAAACATTTTTATACCGATAGTTTTCTATTTAAATTTGAATACCAAAAAATTTTCTATTAAAATTTTTATACCGAAAAATTTTCGATACAAATTTTTATACCGAAAAATTTTCTGTAAAAATTTAATATCGAAAAGTTTTCTATAAAAATTTCTATACTGAAAAAATTTTATATCAAAAAATTTTCTATCGAAAAATTTTCTACAAAAATTTTTATATCGATAAAAAAATTTAGCTAAAAAAAATTTTTAATATACAAATTATATTAAAAAATTTTTAAATAATTTAAGGTAGAAACACAATTGGGACGAATGACTAATTTCGTCCAGCACGACGAATTCGGATTTAAAAATTCGCCCATTGAACACATTTTTGACGAATAAACGTTGTTGACGCCATTTTTGTTGATTTTTTGTTTGCACAAATTACTTATACTTTAGGACATATCCCGCACTCACAACATTTGCAATTTTTTTTATTTCATTATTTTATTATTACACAAGATTATTACATTTAAATAATTTTATTTGAGATAAATATTTTTTGTTTACATTTTATAAGGTGACCATATTTTACAAGAACACGTATAATTTCTAATATTTTACAACAGAAATGGAAATACAGCCACTCTAATCCAGTTCGTCGTTCGTCTGCGTATGAAATAGAAATAAACCTATCGCACTGTTCGATACGCACGACGAATTTCGCCGTACGCATCAATTGTAAGCACACTCATATAAACCCATATGTTCTATTTCTAACGACGAATATTCGTTCCGAAAAATTGGTCGTTCGCTCAAATTGTGTTTCATACTTTACATCGAAAATTTTTTATTAACAAATTTTACAACAAAAAATTTTACATTAAAAAATTTTTCCTAGAGAATTTTTATACAAAAATTGTCTATAAAAAATGTATACCAAAAATTTTCTATTAAAACATTTGTATAGAAATTTTTCGATAAAAATTTTCATTTTTATATAAAATTTTATATCGAAACACTTTTTATGTGTAATTCTTTCTATGTATGAGAATTTTGATTTATATAAGAGGTTTTGTTGAAATTTTGAATTATAACCTTATTTTTTCGATTTTCGAAATAAGGCAAACCTGATCAGTAGCACAATTATATATCGATTATGTATTGCAACCGAATTTTTGTTGCTTAGCTAATGTCAACAAAACCAGTAAAAAAAACTAGTATATGGCGACACATGTCAGTTGCTAAAAGTTCCACAATATGAATAGTAATTGACAAGGCAACTGAGGTTTTGTTATCGGTTATCAGTTGGCATACGTAATGTCATTTTGGCAATACAATTTAAAGGTACAAGGCCAATACACGCGGCATGCGGCTGCGGGCGGTCGTAGTATTGCCAGTACATAAAATGTGCGTTTGTTTACAAAAATATTCATATAAAAATATATTTGAGTAGGATATAATTAAATCTGGCAGCACTGAAAAAATCTGCCGCGCGGAGAAGTAGAACAAAGTTTTACTTTTTTCCATTGCCGCTTCAAATTTGACAAATCAAAAAAACAGCTGATTGCCGCCCGCAGCCGCTTGCCGCGTGAATTGGCCTTCTACCTTAAGTTGAGTTGCAATCGATTTCAACATGATACTTTTTATTTTGCTTAAAACATATTAGCCTTAATAATAATTGAACTTTTGTTGTATCTTATATTTTTTATGATTTTTTAAAAAAGAAAATATTTAAAGGAAAACATTTTTTCGGTGTAAATTCTATAATATCTCTAAAACTACTAAGCGGATAAAGAAAGATGTAAGTAAGACTTAATGATAAAACTGTTCTCGAATTTCGATTTTTCTCATAAGCTCAATATAACCAGCCGTTTTGGAGTTATAATAACATTATTTGCAAAAAACATGTTTTTCGTTTAAAAATATTACACATATCTCGAAAACTAGAGGGGAAAAACTAATGTCACTTTCGGATTTAATCAGACCAAAGTCAACTAGATTTTTTTTACAAATCTCGGCTAGCAAAATTTTCTTGAAATGTGTTATTTTAAGGTAATTTCTGTACAAAAATTAAACTTTTTACGAAGTATTCAATTCTATTCAAATTTTGAGTTATCTTTTTCGAACACCCAATATTTCTATTTATATGTTTTTACTACTTACAAATTTCATTTAACTATAAAGTCACATTATTTTAATTGTATTCATACTAATTTTGTTATTTTCTTTTATTACTAAGTCCATTTGGATTTACCAGATTTCCTATTCATACTTTTAATTATATAAACAAAACAATCCTCAATATTAAATATCCACAAACATTATTTTACACAGATTTGTGGCACTCTTTACTCTTCTCTACCTCAATCACAACTTTTTATTACTATTACAATTGTACCTACTACCCACCCGATCGACCAATTGGCCAACCAACCATATCCATTGTAAAGCTTTTTTTCCCCCCAATATTGAAAATGTAAACACAATAGGTATAATACAAAAAAAAACTCACCCTCCTCTTCCCTATACAGAAATGTACTTACTTAACAGCAACAAAATAATCATTAGTACAAGCGCTTCCCTACAGTAAATCGGTATGTTTGTAAGTACGAGTATATGTATCTGGGTTTTGGTTTTAAAGTAAAGATAAGTTTTACAGTTTTTATACCCTTCACCACCATTGGTGGAAAGGGTATTATAAGTTTGTGCTGATGTATGTAACGCATGGAAATATTTGTCTTAGACACACCTTTTAGTATACCAATAGGCTTAGAATCACTTTCTGAGTCGATTTAGCGATGTCCGTCCATCCGACCGTCTGGCTGGCTGGCTGGCTGGACCCCCATGTAAAGCTTGTGATCAAACTACAGGTCGCAATTTTGAAGATAATTTGATGAAATTTGGTACAGATAAATTTTTTTTATAATGGGACCATGGAAATTCGTTGAAATCGGTCCATTATTTATGGTACCTGCCATAGGTCCCACTTCCCAGAATTGATATATTGGTCTCAAATATCAATATTTTTTGTATGAAATTTAAATCAAATACTGCTTATGTAAACTAAAATCACTGTACCAAATTTCGTTAAAATCGGTCCACATTTGACCATAGCTCCCATACAAACTTTTCCAAGGCGTTTGATAGAGTGTGGCACGGAGCACTTCTATCAAAGCTTATTGCCTTTGGTATCAGTAATAACTTCTCTCGGTTTATATCGAGCTTCCTCAGAGATCGCACTAAAGAGTGCTCTAAATAAAATTTGTAGTTGGATTTTCTTAAATAAAAATCAAACCTTTTAATATAAAAACTCTACAAAATACGCAAATATAATGACATATTATACAAAATCATTTAGCATTAAAATGTTTACTTTGCACTCGGGTTTTGCAAAATTATCGACTTTTTTCGGAAACCCTCCCATTAAAGATTTTACAGTTGCTTCTGATACCTTTTTGGAGCATGTGTTCCACCTGCGCTTAAAATCGGACATGTTCTCGGAAATCTTTCCTGTGTTCTTCAATTCCTTTTTTACCAGAGCCCAATACCTTTCCACAGGCCGAAGTTCTGGACAGTTAGATGGATTTGCCTCTCGTGGTACAAAAATGACATTATTCTTTGAGTACCACTCAAGTGCCTTTTTTCCATAATGGCATGATGCCAAATCGGGCCAAAAAATTTTGTCACTCTGTGCTCTCTTAAAAAGGGTAACAACCGTTTTTGTAGGTACTCCTTTATATAAATTTCTGTGTTTATTGTGCCAGATGCCACAAATACTTTACTTCTTTTGCCACAACTGCAAATAGCTTGCCACACGAGAAACTTCTTAGGGAATTTTGTTTGTTTTTTTGTGCGAAACTCTTGCCGAACATTGCCCCGTTTATCAGCAACATAAAAATCTTGACCAGGAAGTTGAGAAAAGTCTGCCAGTACGTATGTTTCATCATCCATCACACAACTGGTGTATTTTTTTATAAAATCAGACTTCAATTTTTTCGCTCGTTTTTTTGCTTCTAAGTTCTTTATAGCATTCCGATCTGGAAGCTTTTGGACTTTGTATGTCTTCAGTCCAGCATAAGCTTTGACTCTATGTGCAAAATTCGTAGAACATTTCACCGTACGAGCTGCTTTTCTTAAAGAAGTGTTAGGCGCTCTTCGAAAGAGTCGCTCGACTTCTTTTGCCTTACCAATATCTATAGGACCTTTTTTCCTCCCTGATCCAGGTTTTCTTTCAATGCTCAGGTTTTCCTTATACCGTCTGATGGCATTAGAAACCGTTCGAGGGTCAACTTTCAAATTTTTAGCTATTTTTTTAAAAGTCCATGACGGATTTTTTTGAAAAGTTTTAATTATATTTTCACGAACTTTTTTTTCGCAGTCCATTTTGATTGAAATAACAATTGAAAATTAATAATTTTTAAAATAATAGTATCTGACATATCTATAGAAACTAACTTGATCAAAAAATAAATTATTTCTTGCACTATGGATAAGTTTTGTCTAAAATAGTAAATGCATATATTTTTAGAACACTCTTTATACGCGTTGTTATAGATGGGTTCTCCTCAAACGAGTTCAAGATTAATTCAGGGGTACCGCAAGGTTCTGTTCTTTCTCCTACTCTATTTCTTATCTTTAGTACCTGGTTGACCGAGCCTTGCTCGGAGCTTTATGATAAGCATTTTTAGGCAAATTTTAAAAATGTTTATATATTTTATTTTATTGTATTCATTGTACAAATATTTAGTTAATTTTGAATTATTTTATTTATTTTGTCCGATCAACATCATTTTAAAAATTTTGGAAATTGGTCATACCAACAGGAACCTCTGTCGACTTATGCGCAGCAACTTTGCTAAAGATTATAGCTTGATCAAATGCACAGTTTACGATTTAATTAATTTTGAGTAATTTTCAGTAGCGCCACCTGTCGGAAATTATTTACAACAAATAGAAAGCCTTCGCCGGCTCATGCGCTCCAATTTTGCTAAAGTTCATAGCATTATCAAGTGTACAGTTTACGATTTAATTAATTTTTAGTAATTTTCAGTTGCGCCACCTAACGGAAATTAGTATTACCAACTTAAAAACCTTCGCCGGCTTATCAGCAACATCTTCGCTAAAGAGCATAACAAATTCACAGTTTACTATTCTATAAAGAACATATATACAAACATTCATTTGTTTAAAAGTTAAAACATTACTCATTTTTTCCCCTTTTTATCCCCTACTTTCAAAAAGCTCCGTATGCATACCATGGTACCAATTGAATTCGGTACATTTTATTAAAACGCAGTTAACATAATTCTTATTCATATTACATTTTGAGATGTTAAGTTATCATGTTATCCCTTTTTTTTACCAATTTTGGCCCCAAAATCAAGAAAGTACCAAATACGTGTTCAATATTTCTTTCACATCTATTGACTGCAGTACAAAGTTCCTTTCTATATTCTTGGGTTTAAAAAATAAGAGTGGGTTAAAAAAGTACAAAAAAAAACAATTTTCACCCTTTTTAATCCCCTATCGGACATAGTTTCAAAAAAGTACCAAACACCTGTCCGCTTATTTTTATAGCTGTTTGAAACGTAATTTTAATTTTGTTTCTATACCTATTACCTTAGGAGATATATCGTTTTCGATTTTTTCCCCTTTTTACCCGTTTTTACCCTCTTAGAGGCAAAGGTTACAAAAGTCCCTTCTTCTTCGACCTAAACATCAAAAACGTTACCCACTGTCAAAATTTTATGAAAATCGTTAGAGCCGCTTTCGAGATAGCCATTCTATATATATATATATATATATATATATATATATATATATATATATATATATATATAGATATATATATATATATATATATATATATATATATATACATGCAATTATTGCTCGTTTAAGAATATAAGATAAATGACCTTCTTCGTCAAACTTCCAATCCTATCTACTCTTTTGCAGATGTAGGAATCGTAGACCAAGCCTCCTTGAGGTTGACTTTATGAGACAATACATGAATGAATCATTAAACCGCGATTTAGAAACAATTTCAGAATGGGGTCGTGCGAATAGAGTTAATTTTAATGCGCGGAAAACTCAATGTTGTATGCTTACGCATAAACGCACGGCAAACCATGTTACTTCATCTGTGTTAATGGGTGGTGTACATATTGAGGAATCAGATGCTCTTGATGTTCTAGGCATGAGAATACAATGTGATGTGCGTTGGACAAAGCATATCTTTCAAGTGTCGAAAGAAGCATTCAAGTGCCTCGGTTTTCTAAAACGGTGTAAAAGATATTTCACTTCTTCTGATCTCCTTACTATTTACACCACCTACATCCGACCGAAAATGGAATACAACTCTCATGTATGGGCCGGTGCTTCAAAGTCTATTTTGGAGCTTCTCGATCAAGTGCAAGAGAGGGCGAAAGTGCTCATCGGTGACAGTAGGGTATCCAACTCTATTGATTCACTGGAGCACCGTCGCAATGTGGGTTGTGTCTCACTGCTGCTCGAACGTAATCAGGGAATTTGTTCCCGAGACTCGAACTTTTTTACGCAACACACGTCATTCTGCCTTTGTGGTCGATTGGCCGATAGACCGAACAACACACTACAGAGAAAATTCGTCCTTTAGTCGTACAGTTAGTGTGTGGAATTCGCTTCCCGCAGAAATTTTTCCTGCCAGTTGCAATATAGGTCAATTCAAATCAAATGTCCACAAACTCCATCTGTCCTCCTTCCCATAACCTATTTTCCTAGTTCCAACACAATGCATCGCATAAGTAGGGGTCATCCCCTAAGTGCTGGTCCTAAATTAAAAAAAAAAACAAGTTTTGAGAAAAAGTTTGTATGATGGCAAAATTTAGAAAATATTTGTCTTTATACAGAAAAAATAACACCTTTGACCTTAGTGGTGAAGGGTATCGTATGGTCGGGCTTGACCGACTATAGCACTTTCTTACTTGTTTTTTTTTCTCGTATTCATTGTATTTCAAAATAACCTTTTCATATTTGAATATCCGTGGAAAGAAGACTTTGCCTGCATCAATTACGCAAAATGAAATGAAAGACTAAAACAGCAGCAGCTATTGTACAACAAGTTATACGAGTAGTACTTATGTATATGGTAACGTATTCGAAAATGTATCTAAGGTACAAGTTACCAGTACAGAGGCTTTCATCAGCCTGATTCCAAGCGAATATACATACATACATACATACATACATACAAACCATCCCAGCAAAACTTTTTATTACCAAGTAATGAGTTAAGCAGCTAAACTATTGAACACGAACTACTTACACATTCACTGTTTAAGTCATTACATTAACATGGGGATGTCATTGGAGGCAAGTACTTACCAATTGCAGAAAAGTAATGACTTGGGTAAGCAATTGGAAAACAACAACAACAACTTTTTTTGTTGTTGTATTAATTAAAAAAAATTATATTTTTAAACGAAATACAAATTTGTTTTAAGACCCCATGGGGGTTCGAACCCAGACCCCTACGACTTCTAGGCGGAGACTCTTCCACTGAGCTACTTCACATGTTGAAAACTTAGCAGCTTATAAATAATATATACAATTTTTATTTTTAGATCCAAAATCATGTGACAATAACTTTGTTTTTCCCTGCTTTTTTTGCTTTGTTGTAATTTTTAGAAAAATATTTCTATACGATTTTTAATTATTTTAAAACATAAATAGTTTAAATCTTACTTTTTGGTTATATAACATTGACTCTTACTTTCTTTAAAGGCCTATAGTTACAACCTGTTAAGGTCAAAGTCCGAGCATATTTTGGAATTCCATGGACTTCGATGTTGTGCGAATATTCTACAATTTTATAGGCCAAGCTTTGAAAAATGTTCCTCTACTTGGTGAAAAATGTTCCCTGGGTGATACCACGAGGAGGTCAGTGTCCGCAGTTGAGATGACGGATGACCCAGATAATTTGGGCTTACCAAGTTAAGACCAACCAGAACTGTATTTGGTATCCAACATCCCCTACATAATAAAAATTAACTCATGATGGTATTTTTTCATTACCGTGAGTTAGTTTTCCAAAATGTTTTTTTACAGAAGGTAATATTTAAGTTCTTAAAATTCAAAAATCATTTAAAAAACTCTTTTAATAAAAAAGAATAAAAAAAATTGTTAGTCTTGGTGGGATTTGAACCGGGGCCATTCGGTTTAATTTACCATCTTAATTACAAATAAGTACTTCTGTAATGACTTATTAGTTATTTGGAGGGTATGTTGTAGTCATTACAAGGTAACCAGTTAACAGAGTACTTGCCATTACCAAAGTTTTGCTGGGATATTTGTCTGTACATGAACGAGCAACCTAAAGTATCACATTTACCATAAAGAACAATATGTGTGTGTGTGTATGTATGAATCTGCTCGTATGACAGGGTATGGTATGAAGTAAGTAATGCTATAGTATTCACATAGTTCACGTATTCTCCTCTTAGTTCTCACTTAATGAATAAAACTTTGTGTATGCTTGGTTGGCTGGATATATTTAGATGCATTGTATGGATGGATATGGATGATGGCTGGCTGGATGGATGGATAGATAGATTGTTGGATGGTTGGATAGCTGACTGGTGAATGTGTTGAATTTATTATATGGGGTCCGTATAATGCGCAACGCCTTAATGGCAACGTCAAATTTTCTGGCAAAACAGGGTAACGATACCCGACCACTTATAACGACATACAAAACAATACAATACAACACAATACATAAAATACGACTGAGTACATTCATATGATTGTGTAGTTGATATTTCAATGTATGTACAAATGTGCACTGTTGGGTTTTGTATCGAATATTTTTGCTACAATAACGATACATTGTCAAGGACAGTGGGTTAGAAATTTGTTAATTTGGTTTAAGTTTAAATAAGAAATGTATCTAAAGTTTTCAAATGTAATAGAAAACCCTATTCTACCGAAATAGCATAGCTCTACCCCAATTATCTTATCCTTATGAACTGGCTTAAATGGCCGTCACTGGCTGAAATAAATACAATCTGACCAACTATGGGTATGACTCCAACTTTTAAATTAACTTATGATGATACATTTAGGTTACTAATCTGCTAAATCCGAAAGTGACATTGTTTTTTTCGGAGTTGGGTCTAGTTTTTGAGGTATAACACAGTACGACAGTGGTTGGTACACATGAGAAATGTTAACAGAATATGAAAATAGGCTTAAAATACCGAAATACGTGTCTCGGCGTTTTGCTGTAGCACGTCAGAATTTTAAGAATATCAATTTTAACGATTCGAAAGACCGTGGAGTTTCACTTGTGACGTAATACTATTATAAAAAGTTCTATAAAAAAAGCATGGGTAAACCGATTTAAATGCTTGAGCCAGTTTTGAAAAGGGAATTCAATTTGGCTTTGTTTTTATTAAAATTTATTCATTTTTTCCGCTAGATGGCACTTTAATTTCCAAGTAAAATTTAAAAATATCTAAAAAATGTAATGTAATTCAATGTAATGTAAATGAACGATCGACCGCCATATGGTTCAAATCCCAGACGACTTGTTTTAATTTTTTCTAATTGCAGAATTGTATTTTTAATGAATTTCGTACATTTTTGGATATTTTTTAATTCATAATAAATCGGTTCACCCATTCTATTTTTATAGAACTTTTTATAATAGTATTACGTTACAAGTGAACCTCCACGGTCCTTCGAATCTTTAAAATCGATTTTCTTAAAGTACTGACGTGCTACAGCAAAACGCCAAGACACGTATTTCTTAATTTTAAGCCTATTTTCATAATCTGTTAACATTACGCATGTGTACTCAAAAAAATTTGATTTTGTCGTACTGTGTAATATATTTGTTTTTTGTCGATAAACTGATTTTTTACTAACAGTGTTAATAAACTCCAAAGCGACTTGCGATATTAAGCTAATAAGAAAAACCGAAATCCGAGAACAATTTTATCTTAAAGTCTTTATTATAGTTTTCTTTATCCGCTTAGTCGTTTTAGAGATATTATAGGATTTACCCCGAAAAAATGTTTTTCTAAAAATAAAAGGAACAACAAAAATTCAGTTTTAACAGGAGTCTGTTATAATAATTATCATATAGGTTCCAAAAAATTGTAAATGCTCTTTAACATTAGAAAACACTATTTAAAAGAATGAGCTCGTATTGGATGTCGTGTGCTACGAAGGAATACATGAGTTTTAGGAACGAGCTCCCAAATTTCGTTTAAAAACAAACCATTATAGTAACGGAATAACTGTGAAAAACAACTCAAATGTTCCAGTGAATAAATGTAGTTGGCTAGGAAATCCAAATGCGAAACAATTTGGAGATTGTAGGTTAGAATTTCTAGTGCCGCTCCTGTATTGAATCATGACATTTATCTGCAACTTTTTTGGCCTATAGGCGAACAAAAAAGTAGATATGATTTAAATTTTCACATAGATGTTCATTTAGGAAAAAGATCGGAATCGACCTTAACCTTTAACTCGTTGGATGATATATCATCTTTAATTAACTCTTCTATAGTGATCTTTGAGGAGGCGTGATATGAACAGAAAAATTGTAATTGTGGCCATGCCACTTTACTTTCGGCAAAACTGTAAACATTCTGTAGTTTAGACGGTTACTGGAATGGACGGTTATCATTATTTGAATAGCAATAACTGAAAAGTTTCAAATAAATTGATATTGGGCGGTATTTTTCGTCGTCTAATAAATTTTTTGGATCTAAGTTACTTTGCGGATAGTTTATTTTTATTTATACAAAGCATTGTATTGGACCTATTTGTGGATATTTGATTTGAACGTTCCTACACATACAAAAAGTACGTCTAAATAATAAATTTTCACTGTAATGAGTTGTACAATCCACTGGCCAGTCGACCACAAATGGATGTACCCATATAAAACGCATATTTCGTAAAGATATACGGTTTTCGGAGACGAGATGCCTAATCTCAGAATAAATGGCAGTTTAGTACCGATAGAACAGTGAAATACACTTTATATTGCGACGATGCTCCAGTGAGTCACTAGAGTTAGATAACCTACTGTCACCGATGGCCACCTTTGCTTTGTAATATATACGTTCAAGAAGCTTTAAAATAGGATTTGAAGTACCGGCCCAAACATGTCCTGTACACGTTTAAGAAACTTTAAAATAGTCTCTGAAGCACCGGCCCATACATGAGAGTTGTATCCCATTATCGGTCGGATATTGGAGATCAGATGGAAAGAAATATATTGTACTCCTCTTTAAAAAGCCGAGGCATTTAAATGCTTCTTTCGACACTTGCAAAATGTATTTGGTCCATCCAACATCAAAGAGCAAAAAAAATGTTCAAAGATATAATAATAATGTGATTAGATGCATTATTTATGCCTCTATTGCGGTGTTCAACTCATCTCAGTTTAGTCGTCGACCCACCTTTTACTTAACAAAATTATTTTTATACCCTTCACCATAGGTGGAAAGGGTATTAAAAGTTTGTGCTGATGTATGTAACGCATGGAAATATTTGTCTTAGACCCACCTTTTAGTATACCAATAAGCTTAGAATCACTTTTTGAGTCGATTTAGCAATGTCCGTCCGTCCGTTCGTCTGGCTGGCTGGACCCCCATGTAAACCTTGTAATCAAACAACAGGTAGCAATTCGCTCGTAAATCTGAAGATAATGACAATTTTTAGTTTATTTTACATAATTCTTGTAAAAACTATAATCAACTTGCCAAATTTCGAGAAAATCGGTCCACATTTGATCCTAGCTTTCATATAAGTCCAAATGACGGAAACAGCTTCAATATATAAGTTTTGAGAAAATGTTTGTATGATGGCAAAATTTAGCAAATATTTAGTTTATACAGGAAAAATAATACCTTTGACCTTAGTGGTGAAGTGTATCGTATGGTCGAGCTTGACCGACTATAGCACTTTCTTACTTGTTTAATATTGCGGAACTGAAAAACGTTGAGTTCAACCTAACTTGAGTGAAAGTTGAGTCGACTGTCGGACTACAAAACCGAGTTGAGTTAAGAACCGCAATAGGGGCATTAAGCTTTATGTTTTACATCCAATTTTATATATTTTATTTATGGTATATCAGGTTGGTCATTCGCCTAGTATATCAGAGGTCCCAAGTTCGATCTCCGGCCAGACACACTTGAAAAAAAAAAAAAAACAAAAAATAAAATGTAGGGTCCATTCAATGAGTCTAAAAAAAAAAGAGAAGTACCCCTTGTTTCAATGGGAATGTCGTGGGAATTATGTATGTAAGCTATAAGATACTATACCATTTTGCAGGGAACCGGTTATGTAAGTACATGAAATAAACGACCGATTTAACTTAATTTCAATGTCTCAGTAACTTTTTGAATACTTCACAATTTTACTATTTCTTTAATCTACATAACGAAAAATAAAGTAAATTATGTTAGCAACATATAAAAATCAGTTTAAGGTTTTAGTCTTCTAAAAATTCAATAACACATATTATAGATGGTTTTGTATCTAAGCAATCAAAAGCTAAGGTTATTTGGGGAGCTGAATCCGAATCTGAACTCCGTTTTTGTTCTAGTTTTCGAGATATTAAATAAACACATTTTTTAAATTTTTGACATTTAATCCCATTTTTTTTATTAAAAAGTTATTACTTAGGAATGAAGAGCTGTCGAACTGAGTTGCATGTACTGTTTGGGATCTGTTTTAAGCATTAACGTCAAACAGTAGACGCCTATCATATTTTCGTCCCAAAATCCTTGGAATCTTTATCAGATTTTCACCACATATTGGTGTTATCACTCTCCTTGTTCGTCGAGGGGGAAAAATTTTAGATGGGAATGCAGAAAATGTATTTTAAAAAACATTCGAGCTCCAATCCTGCAATAATTTTGCATCTTAAAATCGGAGGATTTGCGGTTACTAAGAAAGTTGTGAAAAACATCTTGAAGTGCTGCTCCTTCATTGGGCTATAGGAATTTTGTAAAATTTCTGTCGGTCTTAATAATTTTTCTAGCGACGCCAACTGCTGACTATCATAATGATAGCTCAGTGCTATCAAGATGCGCGGATTCACAAACTAGAGCCAATTTTAACACAAATAACACCAAGATTTGTTCTCATCTGCTCTGATCCAAAAGTTGACCGTAATTTGTAAACTTGTGTTATTAAATCTGTGGCAATATGGAAGAGTAGCTTAAGTTGACATAAGGTAGAATTGAGTTAAGGCGTTTATTGCATTAAAGAAGCAAGGGCACTTAAATGTGTTTAGTCCGTTTTAAAAAATTCGAGTTTTTGTCAATGATATCTCAAAACATCAATTTTCGACTTAAGCTATTCTTCCATATTGCCACAGAAATAAAAACTAAAAAATGGAAGTTGTTTACCTTTTTAAATTTTCATAAAGAGTCTCTGGCGTTAGTACCACGGTACCTGTAAATGTATCAAAAAAAAAGTACAATTGTCCCATTTTTGTCCATCCCTGACTTGTAATGCTTGAGGACGTTAGTTGCACATATTCGGTTGATGATTTTGGGACACATATGTACGACTGGTAAATTCGTACTATATTATACAATTTCCATCGATTTCGGATTTTAATGAAGTACATATTAAGCAAGCTCTATCTACGAGGCACAAGTTCCGTTTTTGAACAACTTGTCCCACCGTTTAATAACTTTAACTGTTGTATTCGTAATCCATTAATGAATTATCAAAACGAAAAGTAAATAGATCTCGCCCAGCTGAACATAATGTGGCAATAATAATACAACATAACAACAACAACAATTACGACAACAACGACGAAGGATATAATGAATACAACAAACATACATATAGTCAGCGTCACATAAAACAGAAGAACTCAGTTGTCTCACTGTTGGTTGCCACTGACTAAACGACTGTCAAACAAGCTCTAAGAGCTAAATAAAATTATGAAACATACACATACTTACATACATATACATTTGTTGTGTATGAAAGGCATGTTTGACTCTCTAACTGTCCGTCAGTCGTCTTTAGTCATATCATCATATTTAATAGCCGAAACATACATACACATACAACAGAGATATTCATACAAACAGTTATGATATGTCGGTATTGTAAAGGAAATGATACCCAAAAGAAAGACAGAGATAGAAAGAATTAATATTAGATTAAGAGTTCCAAAGTGTGAGTGTTGGACAAGGAAGGCCTCTAGAAACTGGTATAATTTTGATACTACTGTTATTGTAGTTGTTGTTGGGTATATAATACAGCTTGTTATGATATTGAAAGAGGGTATCTCTGTTGGTATAATTTACAAATGGCGGCGTGTTAGACAAGGATGTCACTAGTGCTTGCGTATACCGTTTAGATGTTAACCCTAAGGGGTAAAAGAAATGGAAACAGCACCCAAACATGAGAATGAATGGATTTTTGTTCGTTTGTTTGTTTGACTGAATGAATGAATAAATGAATGGTTGATGTAGTGAGTGCGAGTAGTGATTCGTTGACGCCTTCTTTTGTGTCTCGCTATTGTTTAGATAATTTCGTTTGATATGTGTACCCTGGGTTTCGTTAGCATCCATTTCAAAATATACTCAGATTGTATCTGCTATTGGAACGGTGATGAGTTAATTTTAAATTTGAGCGCATCGCATCATTGATACCAACCAAACAACTTTTTGCCGTCAATCTTGTCGTTTAACGTTAGTATCAACGTTTCAGTACGAAATTGTATGAACGTGTTCGCTTTTGAATTTGTGTAAAGCTTAGACGGCTAAGATTTTTTAATATTTTTTTTTTTACTTATTTTTTATATCTCGTAACTTGTTTTTTTTGGATGTTACTCCTTCGTTAATTTGTCATCATTTCGCTTTTAATAAAAAAAAAAACTTTATCTCGGTTTCATGATACCTCAAGTCTACTATTTTATAAAAGATATTTACCAAAGCTGGCACGGAAAAGTTAAAAAAGTGTAAAACGCAATCGTTATAAAGTGATATTTTAACTAAACAAGGCAGTGTTTTAACCTAAAAAGTTAAGAAAATCGAGTCATAAAGTGTAAAAATAATAAAAAAAAAGTGGATTTACAAAAACAACTTAAGTGACTCCCTCCCTAATACAACAAAGGCCGGGGCAGCCAGCCAGTTTTGCTGGTTAGTTGAGTGGCATATTGGGATGGATTGGATGATGGTTTATTACTTACACTAGTTACTCATACGTATATGAATACATACATATAAATTTCGTGGTAGTATCGTTAACAAAATCGTTGTATTGCTCATTGGCATTCAGCCACTTGGATAAAGCTAGTTTGATATTATACCCCGTCTAAGGCAGAAATCACAGCGCGCTTCTTGGACTTAATAAGGCATTAGCAGTTAAAGAGAATTTAAAATCTGGAATCTCAAGATTTCCTATTTCGGTTAAGAAACACAAAAAATATTTTATTCATTTGAAATAATTAAAACTGTGATAGAGACAAACCTAAAACAGGAAACAGTGTTAGTGGAAAAAAATTTCAAAATCATTAAAATCCCATACAAAAATATTCTTCAATAAAATAAATAACAAAAAAAAAAAAAAATTAAAACCCATCATTCAAATAAAAAATCAAAAATAATCTAAAAATGTTTTAAACAAAATTTGTAACCAAAAAAAAGTCTTTTAAAAAAAAATCTTTAGAAAAAACAACACCTTCTTAAACTCAAAACCTTTGAAAAAAAAAACGAATTTTCATTTCCCCCTTTACAAAGAAAAAAGTTCTTCAAAACGCCACTCACAATTAAACGCGTCCCCTGTATAGTATGCGATATAGTTCACAGTGGATTCAACGAATAAAATGGCCGTTGGACCGACGGAGGGCAAGCAACAACCTCCTGCTGAAACCTTCTCACCCGCACCACATCAAATTATAGCACCCAGCCCCATACTGGCTGTACCGACACTTGCCTTTTCCGCTGCCCAAGTGGAGATTGTTTGCAAAACGCTGGAGGATTCTGGTGATATTGAACGATTAGCCAGATTTTTGTGGAGTTTACCAGTGGCCTTGCCGAATATGCATGAGATATTGAATTGTGAAGCTGTGCTCAGGGCTCGCGCCGTTGTCGCATATCATGTTGGAAACTTCAGGTGAGTTATTTTGAGTAATTTTTTTGAAGATCTTACCCCACAAAATATCTCAAAGTTTGTGGTCCGTAGTATATTGCCTTGGATATGAAATTTTTAATACGGCTTCCAAAATAAGTTATAAAATGAGAATAGTTAGAGAAGTTTTACATAGCCCAATACTCAATTACCAGAGGCTAGCTGAGTTATGGGATGAACAGCCGCTTTTTTGAAAATTTATTTATTTCAGGTGGGTCTGGCCGGGGATCGAACTTGGGACCTCTGGTATGCTAGGCGGATGACTAACCTGCCCATATCACGACGGTTCATTTCTTTAGGTTTATTTAGTTAGGGTGTAAAATTTGCGGGATTACAATGATCGGAAATCGATTTGAATTATTTTGTTTTTTGTTCTAAAAGTCAATATCAATTATTGATATTGACCCGATTATTTATTTAAAATTCTATTTTAGAAATTAGTTTTTTGAGAACCTTTTATCGACAAATAATAAAGATCATTCAGAAATTTTTTAATATAGCACAAATTGTATTATTTCGAAGAAGATGTCGGTTTTTTTGTTTAAGTAAATATTATAATTAAAAAAAAGTCCATTTGTGTATCGGAAGTCTATTTAAAGATACATAGAAGTCTGAGGCCCTATGCTTCACTGGGAGTCAAGGATAACAAAAGAAGAAGAATAAGTCTGATTGATTGGACGTTGTTTATAAGTATTTTGAAGTAATTTATATTAAATCGGGAAGATTAAATCGTAGGTCATTAAAATAATTTCCCTATAATGTGTCGTTCAACGATTGCTATCTCTGAATAAGCCCCTATCGAAACATGTTCCGACGGCCTTCAATACAGTCTAATAATTTAAATAGTGCTCGTGTTTAGAAAAAGTGTATCTGTGAAACTATATCTGGAGTTGGTTTCGAAAAAGCTGAAACTGTTGAAACACAATATTTTTAATCACAAATCAATCTTGTTGAACCAATAATTCTATAGTAATACCCGCGATTTCTATGTCGTTCCCTTACTCATATATAACTAAGATTTCTGAGTTGTTCCTTATACTCATACCAGCGGCACCCTAAACGAACCTATAGGCTTTCGTTATAATAGTAACTTTTTCTTGTTTTGTAAATATGGATCTAAACTAATTATATTCAAAATTTTAAGATTTTACAAATTCCTTAACCCTCAGCAATTGACGTGGTAGTCTAGCAGCCAGCAAAGTCAGAGCAAAAGCTCTATAATATAAAGATATATGAAAGTGAAATTAAAGTGGATAATGAAGCACGTGAGCACGTGTGTGTGCCTTAGCTTTTTCTTTTTGAATAATCGTCTTCATTAGTTGTTTCCGAATTAGAGTAAAAGAGGTATAGGAAAGACATACGGCAAATCAATATATAAAAGTGAAACATCTTTCTATTGTTTAGTCTTTGATGAAAGTTTTGTTCAGAAATGAATTTACTGATAAAACCAAATTACAAAAAATTGTAATTACAATTACAAAACGGATCATGAAAAATATATATGCCATTGAAATGGTATCTGGTAGTCTACCACGTCAATAGAATTGTAAAGAAAATACCACGTCAGTCGCAGGGGGTTAAACTATTAACACTAACTTACTTAAATGGCCTATATTTACAATTTTTGAAGACAAAGGTCGAGTATATTTAATAATTCCATGCGTTTCGATCTTATGTGCATATTCTCTAATTTTGTGGGCCAAGCTTTCGGACGTCCACTTAAACAAGTTCCCTCGGGAACATATTCAAAACTTTTTTCTTGCTGAAATATTTTCATCTATTCGCACAACATGTCCCAAAAAACGCATCTGCTGCTGTTTAATGCGTTTTACTAGAAAACAGGTTATGGGAAACATATAAAGGGAGTCCAATTTTTGTTTATTCGATATCTGTTGAATTAGCTTCTAACATTTCAATACCACTTTTATCTTTTGAACCAAATTAGGACCTCGTGCAAAGTTCGTTTAACCTCAGACGACTGTCGTTTTGATTTCGAGGTGAAATGATGAGTTGAAATAATCTATTGTCATCAACATGTTTTCTTTTTTTTTTTGTTCAAAAGTGGGAAAGTTCGACACTTACTGCTATCCCTAAATAAGAGCGGCAAGCGTTTTTTAGCTGTCAAAATTTCTCATGCCAATACAATTTGTATGGAGCATACCTAAATAACGCGGCGGCAACTCTTTGCGGTTGGAAAATCCGATTTTGACAGCGCGTTTAATAGTGAAGTTGGTTGCAAAAGACACCAAATGTAAACAAAACAAAAAAGTGGGAAAACCAAAACATTAAAAAAAAAATAACAGGGTTGTTTAATTATTTTTTTAGCAATCCTGTTTTTATCGTTTTGACGTAAATTTGCCGCTTTTATTTAGGTATGGCAGCAGAGCGTTTTAAGTGAGCGGTAGAAAACGTTCCGCATGCCGTTCTTATTTAGTTATAGCAGTTACTTTGCAAAGATCTTCTATATAGTCAAATGCTGATGTAATATAAAACAGTCACGTTCTTTCGATATCTTTAAAATGTAAGCTAAATCACTAAATTCAACTTTTCGATTATTTAGAAAGATTTTGTGTATCTTTTGATATTCTCTGGTGTTGCCACCTTATTTTAACGTCCACTGGGCTTTGCAATATCGGTGTCTCTGCCTCACTTAAAGTCGAAAAACCAACGGATTGCGGTTGTTTCTGATAGAGACCCCATAACACTTTTTAAGTCATTGCTTTCATCAAGCAGCAGTGCAAAATTAACCCTCTGCAACTGACGTGTAGTCGACTACAAAGCATACCATAACATATTTTGCCTGGGTTCGATACCCGGTCTGCTTTTTATACACCTTTTTTTTCTTTGAAATTATATTCAGAGAAACAATTAACTAAAAACCCATAACCTTCACTTACACAATTACACTCTGGTACACTAAAAAAAAAACTCGGGAAATGACCTAGCTTGGATTGTAGGTCTAATTGAGTACATAAAAAATCGTGCAAACAAATTTCGAAATACGTCCAAGCTTAAGAGTTAAATGCAAAAAACTGATTTTAACGAGGTTCGTCAACTTATTGACCCATAGTTCAGCCAGTTTGCATCCGAAATAAGAAAGAGATTTAACAAATATAGCCACCATCAAAAAGAATGGGAGGTATATTAAGATTGTCATTCCGTTTGTAATTTTCTTAATATTGGCTCAAAAACCAAAATTGAAGTATATTTTGAATCCTTATGAAATTCTAAGATTGAGCCATGTCCGTCTGTTTTCGGCACGATAGGACCTGAACCAAAGGAAAATACTCTTCATTTCTTGGAAATAACTTATATAAAATTTCATCGAAATCGGTTCACATTTAACCATAGCTCCCATACAAAACACTTACGAAAACAGTCTAATTTCCACATAAAATACACTTAAATGCGATTAAATGATAAACTTTATACTAAATTTAGTACAATGTTACCCCGTTTGCAAAATTTTGTCACAATCGGTCACCATTTTACCTTAGCTTCCATATAAAAAGTTACGGAAACATAGAAATACCAAAAAGATAGGGGTTTATGTCCGTCTGTCTGTAATAGCGCCTTAACAAAAAGAGCTAAAGGGTCAAAATTTTACAAAAGCATTTTCGATATCCTGAAAAAGCTGTGTATTAATGGGCGAAATCGGTTCACATTTAGTTAGATCTCCTATACACTAGTCGGCATATTTATTTTGACATACCAGCTGTTTTTCTTCTTTTTTTATTTCCGGTCCTATGCAATTAAAAAAATAAATTAAAAATATGGAAAATAGTAAAAAAAATATTGTTATTTATTAAAAAAGACATTTCACATTTAAAATTTTTAACAGAACTTATTAAAAAAAAAAATTGGGAACTTCAAGGTCAACAAAAATTATTAATAATTATTAAAATAAATCGAAAATGTATCCTCCTTTAGCATTTAAAACTTTTTGGAAGTGGAGAATAAAAGCTTGATCCTTTGACTTTCCAAAACTGTTTAAAATTTTGAAATTGCTTTGCAAATGTAAGAGTGCTACGACCTACCCGAAAACATTTTTGTGCGAATATCTTTAAAAATGGTTTTTGTATGTCCTCACCGAGGCCTATAACCCCTATTAGGTCGCTTTTCAAGATTTTACAAAAGTTGCTCATTTGTAAGACCATGTTATTAACGCAGGGTTTAAAATGCAGGTGGCGCAAAAATAACCTTCCGATGTTTTTTGGCTGTAATTAAAAAAAAATGAAAGACTTTGATTCTTCTTGTGAATTATTTTTATTTGTTTTTTTAATTTTTTTACATCAAGTCGAGAATATGATGTCATGTAAATGGCCGCCGCCACAGTTGATTGTCATTTGAGCCCTTTTTATGGCATTTTCCATCACTTAGGCCAAAACTTCCGGCATAGATCCTCACATTCTTGACGGATATTGTCTTTGAGAGCTGCAAGAGTCTGAGGCTTGTTGACATAAACCCGCGACTTTAAAAAGCCCCACAAAAAGAAGTCTGCAGCGGTCAAATCAGGCGATCTTGCTGGCCAGTGTAACGCGCCAAAACGGGTGATCAGGCGCCCGGGGAAATGCATCCTTCAGCATATCGGTTGTGGCACGTGCAGTGTGAGCCGTTGCACCGTCCTGTTGGAAAAATATGTTTTCCAATCCCAATTCATCAAGTTGCGGCAAAAAAGAACTCGTTAATCATTGCTCTATAGCGCTCACCATTCACAGTAACGTCTTCGAAGAAAAAAGGTCCGATGACTCCTCCAGCGAAAACAGCACACCATACAGTGACTTTGAGCGGGTGCAATGGCTCTTTGTGGGTTACACGAGGATTCTCAGTGCCCCAGAAGCGTAAATTTTGCTTATTTACGTACCCGCTAAGATGGAAATGGTCCTCATCACTCATGATTATTTTTGATGAAAAATCATCTTACTCTTGGTGGTGATTAAAGATGACTTGAGCGTATGTTAGACGCGATTGGCGGTCAGCAGCTAACAGCTGATGCACCGTCTGGACTTTGTATGGAAACATCTTCAAATCTTTTACCAAAATTCGCTGTAAAGACCGTCGACTGATACCCATTTGCGTGGCACGTCGTCTGGTCGATGTCGACGGCGCTTCCATGACATCCTCGGCTACAGCAGCAATATTCTCTGCAGAACGGCTACACCGGGGTCTGCCACGCCTGGCAACATCTCGTGTTGTGCCAGTCTCTTCGAGGCGAGCGGCTAAACGTCGCAGTGTTTCACCAGTAGGCGTTGGACGTCCAGAAAATTTGCGACGAAATTCACGTTGTGCCAAAGTCACCGACCGATTATTGGTCAAATAAATAGTCACCAACATTCCGCGTTCTGGAGCAGTGTAGCGTAACATTGTTTATTAACGTGTATTTCGCAAGTGTTTACTACACAAATGTCAAAACAGAATTGATATTAGGGGCCAATCGCAAAATTTATAGCATTTTCTGATAGGAGGATTACTTTTGCGTCACCTTGTATATATGTATCGGGTGGTTAAATTTCAAGGGCCGATGTTGATTTTGAATAAAACACAAACTATTTAGGAAATTATTGTAATTTTATTTTATTATGATATATTGGTATTACTCAATTATGTATGGAGCAAAATATCGGCCAAATGGACGACACGACCACGGCGGCACACCTCCATCCGATGGTGCAAATTTTCGATGACCCTGAGCCATAATGGAGGTTCTATGTTGTTAATGTGCCGAATTATCTCATCCTTTAGCTCTTGAATTGTTGCTGGCTTATCGACGTATACTTTTTCTTTTAAATAACCCCAAAGAAAAAAGTCCAACGGTGTCAAATCACATGATCTTGGCGGCCAATTGGCATCGCCATTACGTGAGATAACACGGCCATTGAATTTGTTGCGCAAAAGAGCCATTGTTTCGTTAGCTGTGTGGCAAGTGGCACCGTCCTGCTGAAACCACATATCGTCCACATCCATATCTTCCAATTCGGGCCATAAAAATTTCGTTATCATCTCACGATAGCGAACACCATTCACAGTAACTGCCTGACCGGCCTCATTTTGGAAAAAATAAGGCCCGATGATGCCGCCAGCCCATAAACCGCACCAAACAGTCACTCTTAGTGAGTGCATTGGTTTTTCGACAATCACTCTTGGATTCTTATTCGCCCAAATGCGGGAATTCTGTTTATTGACGAATCCACTAGATAAAAATGTGCCTCATCACTGAAGATGATTTTCTTCGAAAATTGATCATCCACTGTTGCCATTTCTTGCCACCATTCCGCCCATTCACGACATTTGGAATGGTCAAGAGGCTTTAGTTCTTGAGCCAATTGCACCTTGTAAGCGTGTAAATACAAGCCTTTATGCATAATGTTCATCAACGACAAGCGTGAGAGGTGCAATTGTTGGGCACGACGACGAGTTGAGGTAGACGGCTCTTCAGCCACACTATCGCGAACAGCAGCAATATCTTCTGCAGTACGAGCATGCACTGGTGTTCTCACATCTTCTACAGACCCGGTTTGCTCAAATTTTTCCACGATTTTTGCGATTGTACGCACATTTGGACGATCAAATTGACCAAAAAAATCACGAAGTGCACGATATGCATTTTGATTTGAACGCCCATTTTCATAATAAGTCTGGATAACTTTAACACGTTGTTGGATTGTGTATCTCTCCATGGTTCAAATTGAGTAAGTCTGAAATAGGGAAATGTCAAATAAAATTTGGAAAAAAAAACTTGGCGTTTAGGTGTGTTTCACATTCAACATCGGCCCTTACAATTTCACCACCCTTTGTATAAAAATTGACTTGGTCAAATATACAACTAAAATTAATATTATTTAAGGTTTAATCAAAACCATCTAAAATATCGTTTTCTATTGACGAGTTAAGGCTTTCTCTGAACACTGGTTTATTATGTTACAAACTAAATGTCAAACTCAAAATACTCTCCATTATTTGTACTTATATTAAAAAAACTGGAATCGATTTCCAAATATTTTACCCAAAATGTGCTAAAATAACCCTCCTCCAACAGACAAATATAATTCCTATTCCTTTTATTTGCAATTAGAATAAAATCACTTTGGAAAAAATTTGCTTTCCCGTTTAACTTAAGATGCGAGTAACATGATCTTAAATAACAAAGAAATGAACTTAAATGATTAAAATGGAATTTTGCATAATGAATTAACAATAGAGAGAACAATAAAATTAAAAAACATGATCATTTTAAAGAGGATGAAGATGAAATTTTATAAAAAAAATAGAAACTGGAGTTGAGCTAAAATACAAATTTTACTAAATTAATAAACAATGTGATTAATTTACCAATTAACATTTGCATAGTTTAAAGACTCGAGTCTTTTGTTAAAGTTATTTTCAAAATAAAAAAAATGAATATTTTGGTATAATGATCTTATTTGTATATACGATCATATATTATTCAAATTTTGTTTGGTATGTATAAGAAATTTGTTTAAAAATTGAATGAATAAATGGATATTTAAGCAAATTTCTTCACTTTAATATTAAGAGTTTATAGTGGCTTAATGTTAAATCTGGCTTCTTGAATTTCTGCTGTCTCTTGTCTTCTGAAAATTATATTAAGATTAACCATTTATCCGAACCAAATTTTAGATTTATTATATTTCATTTTAATGATGAAGAAGCTGATGAAGACGGAAAGGCTTCCGTTGATTTTTCTTCTTATTTTTTTTTTTTTCAGCAAATTTAAATAAATGATCATGTTACGCTAAGGAATTTCTTAAAAAAAAAACAACAAAAAACAACAACTTTAATATTTAAATTTTAAAATTTTAATGAATTAATAAGATGAGTGTACAGAAATGCCAAAAAATGTTAAGGTATTAAATTACCCATATTAATAATAAAAGACACTTCTTTTAATATAATATTAGACATTTTTTAAAATTTTATTATATTAAATTGGTCTTGATTTATTCAGGTATGTGATGGACATTTTCGTTTTGAAATCGATCGATTTCAGAGATATTTTTTAGCTAATTTTCGGTTATTTCCGCCAAAAATAATGAAAATTTTGGCTTTAATCCTTTAGACCAGTGTTGCCAAGTAAATTTTATCAAAAAACCCCAAATCATTTCAAAAAACACTGAATTTGCTCTAAGCCAAAATAAAAAAACCCTAAAAAATTATTTTTTATTTTTTAGTAAAAATACTATGTATTCATTTCATATTACTTATTTAAATTTATATATTTGCATTACGTATACATATATATGTCTATACATGAATATACATACACTTATTGTCATAAAAATTAACAAAAATTGTTAGCATTAAAAACTTCCAAAACATTCTCGTCACTTTCATCAATAGCATACATGTTTTCATAGTTAAACAATTTAACCATTTCTGGGGAAGGTATGAAGTTTTGGCACCCATTGTCTAATGAATATTTAACTCTTAGAATTGATTCAACTGTTAAAGTAGCCATTCTATTTCGTATTTTATTTTTTATGATACTGAACATTGAGAATGCACGTTCGACAGTTGCATTTGAAAAAGGTAGTACCAGTAACGCAAATGCTAATCTCGTAATTTTCGGAAATTTTTGTGACTCGCATGCATCCTTTCTCTGGCTGACTTCATGCCAAAATTTTTCGGAGGAGCATGTGTTATTCCAGCATGAATATTGAAGATTTTTCCATTCTTCTAAAGTCCCTTCCACATCTTCAATAATATTTTTAAAATGAACTGTAATATCTGTAATATCTGGTTTATTGGCCTTTAGTGCAGTCTCTGGTGAAAAGGTTGTTATTTGTTTCATTATATTTATGTTGTCTGGAAGTCTCTGTTTCAATTGTTGGCATAATTCTACAATAAAATTTCTGCAGTTCTCTTTAATTTCAACAACGTTGGAGATTTCATCTGAAAGTTTTTGATAACTATATCCAAAATTAAAGCATTCTGATGGAATTAAAAAGTTTTCAAAATTAAAACTTGATATTGTAGAATTTTTTTCATTTTCCAAGACATCTGCATGTACAATTTTTTGCAAAAGAGCCAAATAACAATCTTTCAAATCTTCATATAATTTTAATTGATCAGCATTTTCTGCTTGAAATGTTTTATTTAATTTGATTACAGATTTTAAAATATCTTTCAGAAAAACAAAATATAATTTGTTTTCTTTGCTATACATTTTGGATAAAAGAATTGCTGTGTGGCACTTCTCGTTAGTAGCAGCTAATTCAAAATGAAGTTGCAAGGCTTCCCACTGCTCAACAATTTTTTCAATTGCTCCATATCTAGCAAGCCACCGAGTTCCGCTTAATTTATCTATCTTATTGGGATTAGAATCCATAATTAAGTTGTGTATTGTGGCATATTCGATCTGTCTTTTACTGCTGTGAGAAAACCAAAAACTTGTTTCCCGTATGATAAAATCTATTTCTGAAGGCAAAACTTTTATAGCTTTTTCTGTAGCCAAGTGCAACGAATGACAAATGCATTTAACAGTAACTAAATGGGGAACAGCTTCTCGTAGTCTGCTACTAACCGAGTTGTTTTTCCCAACCATAGAATTCGCTCCATCTACACCTATTCCGACCAAATTTTTTATATTTAAACCATTTGAGATTAAAACGCTTGTGACTGAATTGGTAATAGATTCGGAAGTTCCACTTTGAATCTCCATTAATCTATATAATGATGTTGTCACCTTACCAGTATTTATATTAAAATATTTTATCATCAGACATAACATTTTCTTGTTGTCGATGGAAGTACTTTCATCTATTATCAATGAATAGGGTCTGTCCCCGATTTCATTTAAGCATTGTTTAAAAAATACGGGAGCCATAACATTTTTTATAATCGCGGTACATTTAGTTCTATGGAGACGAATTTCTCGTAAGGATTCCGAATCATCACCTAGCTGTTTAACCAATTCTCCAAGATGATCGACACAGTTAACAGAACAATGTTCTGCAAGTTTTATTTCAGCATTTTTTCTGACAGAAGTAAGTGTAGGTTTAAAATAATTGTTTACTGAGACAATATGATCATTATTTAAGGATGCACGTTTTACATGTTTTTTCGTGTCTCTATGGGCACTTAAACCTTTTTTGTGGGCGAGAAGAACACATTTACAATATCTACATTCAGCTTTTTCTTCGTCGTCCAAGCAAGGAGCAAGCCAACCTTTTAAAAATAGTATTACTATAACACAACAATATAATTAAACTTTAAGCAATTGATCACCTTTAAACTCGTCTTCCTTTTTCCCATTCCTTTTTATATTTTTGACTGTATTTTTTTTTCTTTCGACATTTTTAACTTTTGGGAAATGTTGACTGTTAAGAAATTTAAAATAAAATGAAAACAAACTTGAATGGTTGCAATATTTAGGCATATGAAAATATTACTACTAAATCAACACAGCATATTAACCCTAAAGTACTCCTAATATTATTTATCCCACGTCTACACGTACAATATGATATAGGGAATTTTAAGATGGAAACAAATTTGAACGGTTGCAATATTTAGGCATATGTAAGCATTACTACTAAATCGGCACTGATATATTAACCCTAAAAAACCCTAAATATATTTTTAACCCCTAAATTTCCCCCTAACAAATTTTACACCCTAAAATTCACCCTAAACGTAAAAAAAACCCCTAGATTTAGGGTGAAAAACCCTAACTTGGCAACACTGCTTTAGACTGATATTTTATCTTTCATTTGGTTTGAGTTTTTTGGGGAAATAACCGAAAATCTCAAAAATATATCTCAAAAATATATCTGAAATCGATCGATTTGAAAACGATCGTTTTCCATCACATACCTGATTAACTCAAAATCTAAGAAAACACAAGATTGTTTTTTTTTTTAATTATACACAGAGAAAAAGTTTATTAATGTTATGTTAAAGAAACTTTTGGTTCATACAATGAATGCGATATCAAAAAATAAAAAATGTTTGTAACGAAAAATTTTATATAAAAAATTTTTATAACGAAAAATTTTCTATAAAAAATTTTGATAACGGATAATTTTCTATAAAAAATTTTTATAGCAAAAAATTTTCTATAAAAAATTTTTATAGCAAAAAATTTTTATAGCAAAAAATTTTCTATAAAAAATTTTTATAGCAAAAAATTTTCTATAAAAAATTTTTATGGCAAAAAATTTTCTATAAAAAAGTTTTATACCACAAAATTTTCTATAAAAAATTTTTTTAACAAAAAATTTTCTATAAAAAATTTTTATACCAAAAAATTTTCTATAAAAAATTTTTATAGAGAAAAGTTTTTATAGCAAAAAATTTTCTATAAAAAATTTTTATGGCAAAAAATTTTCTATAAAAAAGTTTTATACCAAAAAATTTTCAATAACAAATTTTTATAACGAAAAATTTTCTTAAAAAATTTTATACCCAAAAATTTTCTATAAAAAATTTTTTTAACAAAAAATTTTCTATAAAAAATTTTTATACCAAAAAATTTTCTATAAAAAATTTTTATAGCGAAAAATTTTCTATAAAAAATTTTTATAGAGAAAAGTTTTCCATAAAAAATTTTTATAACGAAATATTTTCTGTAAAAACTTTTTATCATGAAAAATTTTCTATAAAATCGAAAAATTTTCTTTAAAGAAATTTTTATAAAAAATTTTTCGTTATAAAAATTTTTTATAGGAAATTTTTCGTTATAAAAATTTTTTGTAGAATATTTTTCGTTAAAAAAAATTTTATACTGAAAAATTTTTATACCAAAAAATTTTCTATAAAAAATTTTTATACCAAAAAATTTTCTATAAAAAATTTTTATACCAAAAAATTTTCTATAAAAAATTTTTATACCAAAAAATTTTCTATAAAAATTTTTTATAGCGAAAAATTTTATATAAAAAATTTTTATAGCGAAAAATTTTCTATAAAAAATTTTTATAGCGAAAAATTTTATATAAAAAATTTTTATAGCGAAAAATTTTCTATAAAAAATTTTTATAGAGAAAAATTTTCCATAAAAAAATTTTATAATGAAATATTTTCTATAAAAACTTTTTATCATGAAAAATTTTCTATAAAAAAATTTTATAACGAAAAATTTTCTAACAAAATTTTTATAACGAAAAATTTTCTATAAAAAATTTTTATAACGAAAAATTTTCTATAATAAATTTTTATAACGAAAAATTTTCTATAAAAAATTTTTATACCGAAAAATTTTCTTTAAAAAATTTTTAAACTGAAAAATTTTCCATAAAAATTTTTTATATCGAAAATTTTCTATAAAAAATTTTAATACCAAAAAAACTTTCTATTAAAATTATTATCTGGAAAAAGTTTTTCTATTTAAATTTGTAAACCCTAAAATTTTCTAAAAAAGTCTTTTATACCGAAAAATTTTCTATAAAAAAATTTTATACCGTAAAATTGTCTATAAAATTTTCAGAAAAAGTTTCTATAAAATATTTTCTATAAAAAATTTTTATACCGAAAAATTTTCTACAAAAAAAATTTTATGCCAAAAAATTTTATACCAAAAAATTTTATCTCGAAAAATTTTCTATAAAAAATTTTTATAACAAAACATTTTCTATAAACAATTTTTATAACGAAAAATTTTTTATAAAAAATTTTTATAACGAAAAACTTTCTATAAAAAATTTTTATACTGAGAAATTTTTATACCGAAAAATTTTCTTTAAAAAATTTTTATACAGAAAAATTTTCTATAAAAAATTTTTATAACGAAAAATTTTCTAAAAAAATTTTTAAACCGAAAATATTTCTATAAAAAATTTTATAGCAAAAAATTTTCTATAAAAAATTTTTATATCGAAAAGTTTTCTGTAAAAAATTTTTATAGTGAAAAATTTCCTAAAAAACATTTTTAGACCAAACATTTTTCTATAAAAAATGTTTATACCAAAACATTTTCTATTAAAATTTTTTAAAAAAAATTTTTATACCGAAAAATTTTCTAGAAAAAATTTTTATTCCAAAAAATTTTTAATCCGAAAAATTTTCTATAAAAAATTTTTATTCCGAAAAGTTTTCTATAAAAAATTTGTATACCGAAAAATTTTCTATAAAAAATGTTTATACCGAAAAATTTTCTATAAAAAATTTTTATACCGAAAAATTTTCTATAAAAAATTTTTATACCAAACAATTTTCTATAAAAATTTTTTTACCGAAAAATTTTCTATAAAAAATGTTTATACCGAAAAATTTTCTATAAAAATTTTTGTACCGAAAAATTTTCTATGAAAATTTTTGTACCGAAAAATTTTATATAAAAAATTTTTAGAACAAAAAATTTTCTATAAAAAAATGTTATACCGAAGATTTTTCAATTAAAAATTTTTATATCGAAAATTTTTCTATAAAAAATTTTTATACCGAAAAATTTTTATACAGAAAAATCTCTTTAAAAATTTTTTTACAGAAAATTCTCTTTAAAAAATTTTTATACCAAAAAATTTTCTATAAAAAATTTTTATACCGAAAAATTTTCTACAAAAAAATTTTGATACCAAAAAATTTTCTATAAAAAATTTTTATATCGAAAAATTTCCTATAAAAATTTTTATACAAAAATATTTTCTAAAAAAAAATTTTATAACGAAAAATTTTTATACCCAAAATTTTTCTATAAATAATTTATATAGAAAATTTTCTAAGCCCAAAAATTTTCTATAAAAATTTTTAGTTTTATTTCTATAAAAAATTTATATACCGAAAAATTTACTATAAACAATTTTTATAGATAAATTTTCTAAGAAAAAATTTTATAAAGAAAAATGTTTAAACCGAAAAATTTTCAATATAAAATTTTGATAACGATTTTTTATATCGATTTTTTCAATAAAATTTTTATCGATTTTTTCAATAAAAATTTTGTATACAAATTTTTTATACCAAAAAATTTTCCATCAAAAATTTAGATACAGAAAAATTTTATTTAAAAAATTTTATACCGAAAATTTTTCTATAAAAATTTTTTTATATAAAAATTTACTATGAAAAATTTTTAACCCGAAAAATTTTCTATAAAAAATTTTTATACCGAAAAATTTTCTATAACAAATTTATATACCGAAAAATTTTTTATAAAAAATGTTTATACCAAAAAAATTTCTAACAACAATTTTCATACCGAAAATTTTTCTATAAAAAATTTTTATAATTTTTGCCACAGAATTTTAGTTGTTAATTTGTACGCATAGTTGTCAATTTAAGCTTATAGTTGTCAATTTAAGCACATGTCTTTCATAATGATAACTTATCGTGTTATTTACCTGTTAACTACTTTTTCCCTTTTTTTCTGTAAGGGCGTTCTGAGTCAATCGAATCAAATAGTAGTCAGAAGGAGCAAGGTCTGGACTATAAAGCGAGTGAGTCCAAACTTTCCATACACTAATTTCCAAATAGTTTTTGACCGGTCTTGCATAATGGAAGAATATGGTCTCGTGTCTGGTCGAATATTCTAATTGTTTTTCTTGATAGATGACGGAAACATTTAACATCGGCGACAAACCTACAACATTGACACGCCGTCGATGTAAAACAAAAAAATTGGCTGTAGAACACAAATGGCGCAACTTAGAGCAAACATTTTTTAATCGCGGAATAGCAATAATGGGTGTTTTTTTTAGATGTATAGAACTTCGAATTGAAATAAAACACAAGAAAATCGTTTTAATGTCCATTAATTTGGTTTTATTGAAAGGATAATTTTATACCATTAATGTTTAAATATGATTTCGGGCATGTGGCCGCCGCGGCTGGCTCGAATAAAGCCAATTCTACAGGTCCAATTTTCAACAACTTTTTCGAGCATATGGGGCCGTATGTTGGCAATAACGCCACGAATGTTGGCTTCCAAGTCCCCTAACGTTTCTGGTTTGTTGGCGTAGACGAGCGACTTCACATATCCCCAAAGAAAATAATCCAGTGGTGTCAAATCGCACGATCTTGGTGGCCAATTGACCAATTTGCGATGAAAATCAGCATCGAGATCAATCTCATTTTCGGCCCATACACCAAAATCACGACGCACTGCATGGTCTCGCGGCTTTAATTCTTGCACAAGCTGGATCTTGTAAGGTCGCAAGCCAAGATCTTTGCGCAAAATCTTCCATAAAGTTGATGGACAAAGCTCCAATTGCTGTGCACGGTGGCGATTCGATTCATTCGGGTCCTCTTCAACACTTTGCTCTACAGCGGCAATTGTTTCTTCGGTGCGCACTGTTCGACGTCGCTGCGGATGCGTATTATCACATAGAGTAAACGTAGTGCGAAACGATCCATGGTTAACCGAATTAATTGCTCTGATGGACGATTATGTCGACCATAAAATGGACGGAGCTTGCGGTAAACTTCGCGAACTGAACCATTATTTTCGAAATAAATTTGCACGATTTGCAAGCGTTGTTCTTTTGTCAACCTGTTCATGATGAAATGGCAAACCAAACTAAATATTAATCACTTGACAGCTGACAAAATGGCCGCCAGTTAAAAAAGTGATGCCAACTTAAAGTTCTATACCTCAATAAAAAACACCCGATATTAATATACCTCCACTTTTGTTTGGTGGTGGGTATCCAAAAGTTTTGAACTTCTAATTCAAATTACAATAGTTATTATTGTCATTGTTTACTTACATTTTTTAATATTTTGTTAATCAATAATACAAACAACTAATAAATTCTATTTCTAATAAATAATAAATCATTTTACTAAGACCCAAGTATAGCAAGTATTAATTTCTCTATTTCCTTTAAATCTGTCAATGACAGCTTAACACTCAATTTGACAGCCAGACAAAATTCTAGTGCCAAATGAAAACAAATTTGTATTAACAATAAAAAAAAGTTTTAAATCATTTCTAAAGACTTGTTGTTATATCCCGCAGTGTCATATTTTTTATATTGTATGACTATAGATTTATTTTGTAAGGTGTTATTAAGTTGTTACACTAGGGGTGGGTCAATAGCTCCCAAGGGGTAAAAAGGTACTGTTTATTTGTCATTATTATTTTTTTTTTTTTTTTATTGTAAAATCATGTTATTTGTTAACTTTTTAATAAAATTATCTTTGAATAATGTATATTTTTGTTTGCTTTCTTTCCAGGGAACTTTATGCAATAATTGAAAATCATAAATTTACAAAAGCCTCTTATGGCAAACTACAGGCCATGTGGCTGGAGGCCCATTATATAGAGGCTGAAAAATTGAGGGGACGTTCGTTGGGTAAGTTTTAATAGAATTTATTTATAAATAATTTGTTATGAATTAAAATAGGTGACAGTTTGATAGCAAAGTGAAATATTTAATACAGATATTTATAGATTTGAATTAATATGTCTAAGCCTACAAAATTTGCCGCCGTCAAAATTTTTTTTAGAAAATTACTAAAAATTAAAAAAGTTAATAGTTTTAAAGAAGTCTTCTAAAAATTTCTAAACTTTGAAAAATTTACTGAAGAAATTGAAAATTGTTGAAGACCATAATAAACCCAGCAAAACTTTGGTAATGGCAAGTACTCTGATAACTGGTTACCTTGTAAAGACTACAACATACCATCCGAATAAATAATTAGTTATTACAGAAGTACTTATTTGTAATTAAGATGGTAATTTAAACTGAATGGCCCCGGTTCAAATCCCACCAAGGGCAACATTTTTTTTTAGTTTTTTTTTATTAAAAGAGTCTTTTTAAAACTAACTCACGTTAATGAAAAAATACCATCATGAGTCAATTTTGATTATGTAGGGGATGTTGAATACCAAACACGATTCTAATTGGTCTTAACTTGGTAAGCCCAACTTATCTGGGTCATCCTTCATCTCAACTGTGGACACACAGTATCACCCGGGGAGCTATTCTCATACCCATTAATATTGTAAGTTAACATGTTCCGAGAGTTGTCCCATAAGATCGATAAAAATGGGTTAGGATTACGGGCTAGTAACCCTCTCTTGAAAAAAAATACAATGAAGAGGATAAAATTAGAATTGAAATGTCCCACTACCTAATGTTAGAGAAGGATATACCGATAGAAAGACCAAGTAGAGGAACATTTTTCAAAGCTTGGCCTATAAAATTGGAGAATATTCGCACAAGATCGAAATCCATGGAATTCTAAAATATGCTCGGACTTTGACCTTAACAGGTTGTAACATTTAAGTAAGCAAGAGTCAATCTTATGTAAAAACTTATACAAAAAAGAAGATTTAAATTGTTTAAGTTTTAAAATAATTTTAAAAAAGTTTTAAAATAATTACAAAAAATCATATAAAAATATTTTTCCAAAAATTACAACAAAGCAAAAAAAAGGAGGGAAAAACAAAGTTATTTTCACATGATTTTGGATCTAAAAATAAAAATTGTTTATATTAATTATAAGCTGCTAAGTTTTCAACATATGAAGTAGCTCAGTAGAAGAGTGTCTGCCTAGCAGTCGGAGGGTCTGGGTTCGAGCCCCCCCCATGGGATCATAAAAAAAATTTTGTATTTCGTTTAAAAATATATGTTTTTAATAAAACAACAACAAAAAAGTTGTTGCTGTTGTTGTTGTTGCTTTCAAATTGCCTACCCAAGTCATTACTTTTCTGCAATTGGTAAGTACTTGCCTCCAATGACATCCCCATGTTAATGTAATGACTTAAACAGCGAATGAGTAAGTAGTTCGTGTTCAATAGTTTAACTGTTTAACTCATTACTTGGTAATCAAAAGTTTTACTGGGAAATATAAACAATTTTGTTGAATTTAAATTGAATATAATTCTTCGGCTGTATGAAAATAATTTTTTTGATATTAATGAAAATATGTAACATTTAATTAGCAAAGACATATTTTATTAAAATATCACAATATTTATTGATGTTTATAATTTTGCATTTTCTGCTATAAAATATTTTTATACCGAAAAATTTTCTAAAAAAAAAATTTATACCGAAAAATGTTCTATAAAAAATTTGTATACCAAAAAATTTGTATACCGAAAAAATTTCTATGTATTTTATTTTAGTTGTTAATTTGTAGACGTCGTTGTCAATTTAACATTTTAATAGCAAAGACATATTTTATTGAAATATCACAATATTTATTGATGTTTATAATTTTGAATAAAAATGTCTAAGCCCACAAAATTTGCCGCCGTCAAAATTTGTTTAGGAAATTACTTAAATTTTAAAACAGATAATAACTTTGAAGAAGTCTTACAATAATTTCAAAACTTTGGAAAATTTATTGAAGTAATTGTTAATTGTTCAAGACTATATTATACAAAATTTTGCAGGCGCCGGTATAAATATAATTCAACGGCGGTTTGAAATCTTCTGGCTATAGAATTATTATTAAATATTTATAATAATGCTAAGAAATGATATTAAATAGTAAAAAGGAAAGGTTTTTTTGAAAGTGAAGTAACAATTAGGCAAATACTGTCTATACAATTGTAGGTATATAGTGTATATACGAATTGGGTTACCTTCTTTGGAAGGGGGTTGGTAGAGAGATGAAATGCTGCCGTGACCGGGGATCGAACCCAGGCTGAATATGATATGTAATGCTTAGTAGTCGATGTGCTAACCAACAAAGCCACGTATATGAATGAATATAGCATTGACATAAAAAATGCTGGTTTAGTTAAAATATTTCTGAACCAAAACACAAAATAGTATTGACGTTGCAAATCCAGCAGCGACGGCTTAAAATCGGTTATAAGTCATCTTAAAGGGATTTACTTCGTAGCCTCTTATAAAATTGATTGCTGCTCAATTAACTTCTCGATTTTTGAACTTTCCTGCATTTTATCTCTTGACGCGTGACAAGTGGTACCATCCTGTTGTAGCAACGTAGTCCCACACATCTAAATCATCAATTTTCCGTCACAAAAAGCTCTATAACGATTTTGATGATGAGCTGATTCCCAATTTTCGAACCCTTTATTTAAATTTCTCTAAAAACCGACAAAATATTGAAAAAAAAACAAGATCAGCATAAATTTGTTGAGGGGTTTTGGATTCATTTTGTTAAAAAATTATGCCAAATAAATTTTGAAAATAAAAAAGTAACTAGGAACACACAAAAAATTCTGTTAGGTTTGGAAATAAACGGCGATGCAAAGCTGCCGCCGGTTATTGATATCCTACCGCTGCCAATTTAATTTAATATTTTAACATATTTTACCGTGAAAAAAATGATATCAATAAAATATTCACACAAAAAATATGATAATTCCGTTAGGTTTGAAAATTATAGGCTATGAAAAGCTGAAGCCGGTTAGTGATTTCCTACCGCCGACAAATTAAATATTTTAATTTTTTAAGAATGAAAAAAAATTGTATCAATTAAAAAAATTTAACTAGTTACTCATAAAAAATGTACAAATTCTGTTAGGTTTGCAAATTATCGGTCATGCAAAGCTGCCGCCGGTTATTGGAATCCTAACGCCGACAATATAAATATTTAAAAAATATTTTTTTATCAAACATTTAAAAAAAAAAAAAAAAAATTATCAAAAATTGTTCTATAAAAAATTTTTTATCAAAAATTGTTTTATAAAAAATTTTTTATCAAAAATAGTTTTATAAAAAATTTTTTATCAAAAATTGTTCTATAAAACATTTCTTATAAATTTTTTTTTTATCAAAACATTTTTTTATGAAATTTTTTTATCAAAAATTTTTCTATAAAAAATATTTTTATGACAAATTTTTTTATAAAAAATTTTGTTATCAAAAATTTTTCTATAAAATTTTTTTTTATCAAAAATTTTTGTATAAAAATTTTTCTGCTGGTTATTGGATTTCTATCGCCGACAATATAAATATTTAAAAAATATTTTTTATCAAACATTTTTTTATAAAAAATTGTTCTATAAAAAATTTTTTAACAAAAATTGTTCTATAAAACGTTTCTTATAAAAATTTTTTTTATCAAAAAATTTTTTATGAAATTTTTTTATCAAAAATTTTTCTATAAAAAATTTTTTTATCAAAAATTGTTCTATAAAACATTTTATATAAAAAATTTTTTTATCAAAAATTGTTCTATAAAAAATATTTTTGTGAAAAATTTTTTTATAAAAAATTTTGTTATCAAAAATTTTTCTATAGAAAAATTTTTTATCAAAAATTTTTGTATAAAAATTTTTTATCAAAAATTTTTCTATAAAATTTCTTTTTATCTAAAATTTTTCTTGTAAAATTTTTTTTATCCAAAATTTTTCTATAAAAAATTTTTTTATCAAAAGTTGTTCTATAAAAATTTTTTTTTATCAAAAATTCTTCTATAGAAAATATTTTATCAAAAATTTTTCTATCAAAAATTGTTTTATAGAAAATTTCTTATCAAAAATTTTTCCATACTATTTTTATACGTATTTTTTACTATCAAAAATTTTTTATCAAAAATTGTTCTATAAAACATTTCTTATAAAAAACTTTTTTATCAAAAAATTTTTTGTGAAATTTTTTTTATCAAAAATTTTTCTATAAAAAATATTTTTATGACAAATTTTTTTATAAAAAATTTTGTTATCAAAAATTTTTCTATAAAAAATTTTTTTTATCAAAATTTTTTGTATAAAAATTTTTCTGCCCCCGGTTATTGGAATCCTATCGCCAACAATATAAATATTTAAAAAATATTTTTTATCAAACATTTTTTTATAAAAAATTGTTCTATAAAAAATTTTTTATCAAAAATTGTTCTATAAAACATTTCTTATAAAAAATTTTTTTATCAAAAAATTTTTTTATGAAATTTTTTTATCAAAAATTTTTTATCAATAATTGTTCTATAAAACATTTCTTATAAAAAATTTTTGTATAAAATTTTTTTATCAAAAATTTTTTTATAAAAAATTTTGTTATCAAAAATTTTTGTATAAAAATTTTGTTATCAAAAATTTTTCTATAAAATTTCTTTTTATCTAAAATTTTTCTTGTAAAATTTTTTTTATCCAAAATTTTTCTATAAAAAATTTTTTTATCAAAAATTGTTCTATAAAAATTTTTTTTATCAAAAATTCTTCTATAGAAAATATTTTTATCAAAAATTTTTCTATCAAAAATTGTTTTATAGAAAATTTCTTATCAAAAATTTTTCCATACTATTTTTATACGTATTTTTTACTATCAAACATTTTTTATCAAAAATTGTTCTATAAAACATTTCTTATAAAAAATTTTTTTATCAAAAAATTTTTTGTGAAATTTTTTTTATCAAAAATTTTTCTATAAAAAATATTTTTATGACAAATTTTTTTATAAAAAATTTTGTTATCAAAAATTTTTCTATAAAAAAATTTTTTTATTGGATTTCTATCGCCGACAATATAAATATTTAAAAAATATTTTTTATCAAACATTTTTTTATAAAAAATTGTTCTATAAAAAATTTTTTATCAAAAATTGTTCTATAAAACATTTCTTATAAAAAATTTTTTTATCAAACAATTTTTTTATGAAATTTTTTTATCAAAAATTGTTCTATAAAAAATTTTTTTATCAAAAATTGTTCTATAAAACATTTCTTATAAAAAAATTTTTTATAAAATTTTTTTATCAAAAATTTTTCTATAAAAAATATTTTTGTGAAAATTTTTTTTATAAAAAATTTTGTTATCAAAAATTTTTCTATAGAAAAATTTTTTATCAAAAGTTTTTCTATAGAAAAATTTTTTTATCAAAAATTTTTCTATAAAATTTCTTTTTATCTAAAATTTTTCTTGTAAAAATTTTTTTGTCCAAAATTTTTCTATAAAAAATTTTTTTATCAAAAATTGTTCTATAAAAAATTTTTTTTATCAAAAATTCTTCTATAGAAAATATTTTTATCAAAAATTTTTCTATCAGAAATTGTTTTATAGAAAATTTCTTATCAAACATTTTTCCATACTATTTTTATACGTATTTTTTACTATCAAAAATTTTTTTGTAGAAAATTGTTTTTATCAAAATTTTTTTTCTAAAATTTTTCTATAGAAAAATTTTAGATAAAAATATTTAAAAAAAAATGGAGTAGAAAACTTGTTCATACATTTTTTACAACGTCCGTAGTCTCTTTTCATATGGTGCCGGTCTCGACAACTTCTATTATTATAATTAATTACCACAGCATCGGCGGTAAGCCTACAGCCTACACGCCGTCGATGAAAAAAAAAACGTTGTAAGCGACAAAATTGAAATTGTTCACAATTTGTAAAAAACGTTTTAAAGTATCAGGCAATATATAGATATTTTTTTTCTAATTGTATTTTGATAGCCATAAGGTGCGTAATTTTGGCTGATTTGGTGATTGAGCAATATAAAAGAGTCAAGTTGACTGTAATCTGCAAAAAATACAGGTTTTGTAAAAATCGGCTTTAAAAACGTTATTCCCGGCTATGCTTCAATTGTAGAGCCACTATTTGCCTGAGTGTTGTTACCGGTTAGTGAACCGCCGTGGTATAGCAGGTTAGTCATCCGCCTAGCATAGCAGAGGTCCCAAGTTCGATCCCTGGCCAGACCCACTTGAAAATTTTTTTTTTTTTTTTAAAGCGGCGGTTCACCTCATAACTCAGCTAGCCGCTGGTTATTTGAGTATTAGGCTATCTAAAACTTCTCTAACTAATGCATTTGCCGTTCGGAGCCGGAGTTAAAACGTAGGTCCCTTTCAATGAGTCTAAAAATAAGATCGGATGCAGCTCATTGTCTGAGAGAAGTACCACTTGTTCCAATTGGAATGTTGTCGTGGAAATTATTATTATTATTATTGTTACCGGTTTTGTATGTATATATTAAGACTTTTATAAATGGAACCTAACATGGGAGCTTTAGGCAATATGGACCTGATTTTAATTAAATTTTGTGAAAAACAATGACGAATTGGCCCCTGAATATTAATTATTTGAATCGATTAATTCGGATCAAAATTTAATGATATTTAGATAATCAAAATTGACTTTTTATTATTAAAAATTTTACTGTAATCTAGAATGTGGGCGTGGCAACCCTTAAATTTTCTTTGTTTCAACAAGACATTTTCTTTTTCATTCCCTGAATATGAATTATTTGAATCGATTAATTCAGATCAAAATTTATTGATATTTAGATAATCAAAATTGACTTTTTATTATTAAAAATTTTACTGTAATCTAGAATGTGGGCGTGGCAACCCTTAAATTTTCTTTGTTTCAACAAGACATTTTCTTTTTCATTAAAAATTGTTTACTATACACATTTTATAATTCAAAAATTTCTCCATTTCAGGTCCCGTTGACAAATATCGTGTACGTAAAAAATTCCCCCTACCGCCCACCATCTGGGATGGTGAACAGAAAACGCACTGTTTCAAAGAGCGTACACGAAGTTTATTGCGTGAATGGTACCTACAAGATCCCTATCCGAATCCAACGAAAAAGCGAGAATTAGCCAAAGCGACGGGTTTAAATCCAACACAAGTGGGGAATTGGTTTAAGAATCGGCGGCAAAGAGATCGAGCAGCGGCGGCTAAAAATAGGTAAGTGTTAAGTTATGGAATTTGAAAATTGAAATAATAATAATGCGCTTTGAAATGTCATTTCCACAAGGTGGACAAGTGTTAAATTTAGCGCTTTGAAATTTTTTTTAAATTTTGAAAATTAAAAAAAAATAATAATTAATATTCATTGTATAAAAATAACTAATAATTTATAAAAAATTAATAAATTATAAAGCACAACAAAACCACAGAATAGTTTGTTTGGAATTGTGTGCGGTTTTAGCTCTTGACTTGATACTCGGTTTATTAAACACAATCAAACTGATCTTGTCAGCTTTTGGTGTTGTCGATCGTACACTCTTAATATCCCAGTAAAACTTTTCATTACCAAATAATGAGTTAAACAGTTAAACTATTGAACACGAACTACTTACTCATTCGCTGTTTAAGTCATTACATTAATATGGGGATGTCATTGGAGGCAAGTACTTACCAATTGCAGAAAAGTAATGACTTGGGTAAGCAATTTGAAAGCAACAACAACAACAGCAACATTTTTTTGTTGTTGTTTTATTAAAAACATATATTTTTAAACGAAATACAAAATTTTTTTATGATCCCATGGGGGCTCGAGAACCCAGACTCTCCGACTGCTAGTCAGAGACTCTTCCACTGAGCTACTTCATATGTTGAAAACTTAGCAGCTTATAATTAATATAAACAATTTTTATTTTTAGATCCAAAATCATGTGAAAATAACTTTGTTTTTCCCTGCTTTTTTTTGATTTGTTGTAATTTTTGGAAAAATATTTTTATACGATTTTTTGTAATTATTTTAAAACTTTTTTAAAATTATTTTAAAACTTAAACAATTTAAATCTTCTTTTTTGTATAAGTTTTTACATAAGATTGACTCTTACTTACTTAAATGTTACAACCTCTTAAAGTCAAAGTCTGAGCATATTTTAGAATTCCATGGATTTCGATCTTGTGCGAATATTCTCCAATTTTATAGGCCAAGCTTTGAAAAATGTTCCTCTACTTGGTCTTTCTATCGAAGTTTCGGACATCCTCCTCTAATATTAGGTAGTGGGACATTTCAATTCTAATTTTATCCTATTCATTGTATTTTTTTTCCAAAGAGGGTTACTAGCCCGTAATCCTAACCCATTTTTATCGATCTTATGGGACAACTCTCGGAACATGTTAACTCACAATATTAATGGGTGTTAAACTAGCTCCCCGGGTGATACCATGAGGAGGTGTGTGTCCACAGTTGAGATGAAGGATGACCCAGATAAGTTGGGCTTACCAAGTTAAGACCAATTAGAATCGTCTTTGGTATTCAACATCCCCTACATAATCAAAATTGACTCATGATGGTATTTTTTCATTACCTTGAGTTAGTTTTCTAAATTTTTTTTTTACAGAAGGTGATATTTAAGTTCTAAAAATTCAAAAATCATTTAAAAAACTCTTTTAATAAAAAAAAAAAAAAATAATAAAAAAATTGTTGGTCTTGGTGGGATTCGAACCGGGGCCATTCAGTTTAAATTACCATCTTAATTACAAATAAGTACTTCTGTAATAACTTATTATTAATTCGGATGGTATGTTGTAGTCGTTACAAGGTAACAAGTTATCAGAGTACTTGCCATTACCAAAGTTTTGCTGGGATATTAGATATATTGTACTGTTTTTTCAAAAGCTTTGATATTTTTTTTTTATAAATTGTTACCCATACAAAAAAAATGTTAGAGACATATTTACTGCTTAACTTGTTATGGTTAAAGATTGTTTTTATGTAACCGGATATCATTAACTTATAACGAGTAAACTGATACCTTTAGCCAAGTCATTACAACCTCTAAATCAAGTCAAAACGATTTAAAACATTTGCATTTCTTCTCGCATCTCTCTATGCCGTTCGTTTAAATGTGACGTTCGAATATCTGTAGTAGGTACATACTCTCGTCTAGAGGTAGTAGATACTACCAACAATTGTGTTATTTGTATCTGGTTTTTGGAATATGGTTAGGAACGATCGAGTGTTGGTTCGTTCGTTCGTTCATACTAAATACGTAGGTTTGTTTGTTGGTTAATCATTTGTTTGGGCCCGTTTGAAATGCAAACATTATGCCGCTGTGCCGAGTCCGTCGCTGCTGCTGCTGTGATGTGGTATAATGATGTCTTTTAAGTCTTTCCATTTCATTGATCTTATAGCGAAGCCGCCGCCGCCATTTGATAGTAGCAATGACTTACTACTAAGAAGAGTAGAGGAGTCTTACAACTAACCAGCAATTCATCCACAAATGTTAATAATGATGACGTTTTGTACGCACTCTATTACTCTTCTACTTCCTTCTGCACCCCTTCTGTAAGCATTTCATGTAGTAAAACTTAGCTGTTAAAGTTTAATATTACAATTGCGGTCTTCTAGTATTTTAGCCACATGAATAAAATGACCGACCGCTAGGAATTTGACTTTATGTTTTCTAGTTTTTTTCTTTTTTATTATCTAAACTTTGCATATTTATTCCTGGAACCCTTTTTACTTCTGCTACATTCAATTTCTTTGCCTCAGCTGAGGAGAGCTTTAAAGTAGCGTTTGAAATTTATTCCAGTTTTTTTTGCTGTTTAACTTTTTAAAAACTTTCCCATGTTGAAAGTAGCAGTTTTTTTTTTCTTCTTTGAATGCAGTTACATTTGAAATTTTGCTAACAAAAAAAATTTATATATATTTTGTGAAGATCCATTAAGTGTTTAAATGACATGGCATAATATTTCTTTTTTCCATAGCTTCTTTTCCAAAAAAATATATTTAGTAGTGCCAAAATACCGTGACGATTATGAACAGTGGGTTCGCTTAAGAGTATTAAAGGAATTTAAACAATGAAAGCTTTTAATATATGGGCAAAAATCAAATATTTTTATCCCTTTGAACCCAGTTTCAACTCGAATAACTTTTGTACTTCTAGGAGTTCCGAAAATCTGATTACAGATTTTAAATCTCAAGACTTGAGGTATATTGACCACAAAATCTTAGTTGCGCAAATTTGCACTTTTTAGAGTAATTGGCATGTAAATTTCAAAAACGTAAAAAATCGATTGAAAAATCGATTTTTCATATTTCGTTTTCTCTTTCATTCGTCTTAACATTTGGACCCAAGTTGTTGTTCTACGAAATAGACACCACACTTGGGGGATTAATCCATTGCTCTCTAAATTTAAAAATTGTCACTTCTAATACTACTTAATGGCTGCCAAAAGCACGTTTTCGCCACTAACAAAATATAAAATTTTTGGTGAGTTTTACAAAAAAAAAAAATTAAATCTAAACCTACTAAACCTCTCCATTTCCGATTTTAATTTAATTTTAATTTAATTTTAAAGATTTTTTGATCTTAAAGAGAAAAGACACCAAATTTCGTTTTTATACAATTTTTAGTGAACAAATAAAAAATGAGCTTAAGCTTTTTAATATTTTAAAAAAAAATGTTCTCATTACCTCGGCACTGAAACGACTTTATCAGGCATGAATTCCGTTCGGAATTGAAACCATTCCGTAGTTGAATTCCGATCGAAATGGTTTTAGGTTCTATAGATTCCGAAAAACTTTAAATGTCCAAAACCAGTACAAAACACGATTTCTATTGAAATCTGTAACTCTATCTTTGTTTTAAAAAATAACACTGATTTCCTCAATTAAATTGTTGAAATATTGAAAATACAAAGATAAATATACGAATTCAATTTCACTTTGAAAATAGAAAGTGGTTTCATTCCGAATTTTTTTTTCGTTTTACTTTTTCTATAGAAGTTAAATGCGGAATTTATCAACTCCTGAACGGAATTGAGTTCTGTAATAGAAGATCTTATTTTTGTTCAAGCAAAGATATAAAGTTAAAAAGCTTTTTAATAAAAAGGCATTCTGTGAACGAAGAGGTTTGGCTGAAGCTTTGAAAAGTAAATTTTAAAAGTTTTGAAGATTTTATGAGCTTCAAGATTACACATAAAATTTAAACGAAATCAAAAGAAATTTTCGATTTTCGAAATTAATTTTCGTAAAATTTTAAAATTACTCTGAACCATAAATTAAGCTTCAAGCTTTTCGGATACTTAATCAAATTATTGCTGAATTTAATACAAATATGATTATTTAGAAAGATGTCAAATTTCGTTATTGTAAAATGTTTAAAATTCTCTATATAGAAAAAAAAGCTTAAAGCTTTTTAAGTGCTTAATCAAATTGCAACTGTATTTAGAATGAAATAGTTTTTAGAAAAAAAGTTTTGTTTTAAAATAATAAATAATAAATAACATTTAGAAGTTTTTTAGTTAATAAAAAAAAGAGCTTAAAGCTTTTTACTACGTTTTTAAAAGTTTTCTCGAACTAACTAAAACGACTTTATAGCTTTAATTTTCAAAAGCAATTTAAGACCTAAGCAAAGTTTTCTCGAAACTAAAACAATTTTATAGCTTTAATTTTTCAAAAACAACTTAACCCTAAGCAAAGACTCAAAAAAAAAAGTTTAAAAGCTTTCCAATAAAATGACATTCTTCGAACGAATAGGTTTGGCTGAGGCTTTTAAACGTGAATTTTAAAATTTTTCAAGATTTTATGAGCTTGAAAACTGCAGACCAAGTTTCACCGAAATCGAGAGATGGTAGATTCGAAAAAAAAATTAAAGCTTAAAGTTTTTCGGATACTTAATGAAATTGTAGAAGAATTAAGAAAAAGTTGTTTTAAGCAAAATGAATTTAGATTCGATTATATAACTTATAACATAAACATATAACATAAAAACTTTTTGAATAAGCCAAAAATTAGCTTAAGCTGTTTCATATTTTTTTTAAATCTTCAAAATATTTGCATTCAAAGTTTTCTCGACACTAAAACGATTTTAAAGATTTATTTTTTTTTTTACAATTTAAGACCTAAGCAATGACATTAAAAAGTTTAAAAGCTTTTTAATAAAAAGGCTTTCATGAAACATATAGTTTGGGCTAAAGCTTCTAAAAGTGAATTTTAAAAGTTTTAAGGATTTTATGAGCATACAGAGTAAGTTTCACTTAAATCGTGAGATGATGAGGTCCAAATATAATTTTCGTAAAACTTTGAAATTACTCTCAATTAGAATAAAGCTTAAAGCTTTTTGGCTACTTTATCAAATTGTAGCTGAATTATTGTTTTAATAAAAAAAATGTTTAGGAAAATACATAATACTAAAAAGCTTTTGAATACACAAGAAAATAAGCTTAAAGCTTCTTAATTTAAAATCTTCAAAATATTTACATTTAAAGTTTTCTCGGCATTAAAAATGCATGTTTTGAACATATACTTACGTTGGACTTTAAATTTTATAGGCAAACATAAAGAAAAAATTCTAATTCGAAGTCGAATTTTTATAGACATTAGCTTTAAAATAGGGAGAACCTCTCCTCTTAAGACCTGAGATCCAAAAAAAGTAGTTAAGGGCTAGATCTGTAGTATACGCTGAATCTGGGTGCATTTCAAAGCCCTATTTATGTAATTTAACCATCGCTTATATTGAATTGAGATACGATGCAATGTCCTTCCTGCAAAAGATCTGTCGTAATCTCTTCTGATGGTTTTTCACTTTTCATGATAAGCGATGAATATCGCACATCCCAAAATACCGGTTCAAAACGTTCAGTCCACTCGAATGACCGTCATTTAAAAAACTATTTTTTTTGAAAGTCATAATAATTTTTTGCCAAAAAGCTTTCTTCTGCTTTTTTCTTTTAGAAATAAACATGGCTAAAGGTTAAAAGCTTTTTTCTTATATCTCTAGCTTTTATAAGTATTTAAGGAACTGCATTTATTTGCATTTTTAGACCAAAATCAATAAAAAAAAACTATGATCTAAATTATGAAATTTTTTTTAAAAAGCTTTTTTAAAGTAAGCTGTATACAAAAAAGCTATATAATTTGTGTCTCCAAAGCCCTTTATCTTAAGATATGAAAATTTTGAAATATTTTCTTAGGAATTTTCCAAGTTGTTAACACTGGTTTTTTGTTTGTTATATGTTTGAACAGTTTAAAATGAATGAATTGGAAAAAGGGTTTAGTTACTTTTGTAATGGGAATATTTTTGTTAAGAAGCCAGTCTGAGGCCATTCAATAGTTACAAATCTTAAAACCAATATCAGTTCATCAGAGCTCAAATTTCATTCATATTAATCCTTTATGAGAAAAAATAAAAAGCTAGAGGAAATAACGGTAATTGTTCTATGTTTTTCGTGCAAAAAAGTAATTTTATAATGAATATACATTTCGAAAAATAATTTTTATAAGGTTATATCTCAAATTATTGATTTTAGGCGAAATATGCAAATATATGCAGAATATCTATTTAACATTACAAAGCTGAGATTTAAAACTTTAATTTAAAGTACATAAGATACATCATTTGTTATTGATTTTAGTATAAATCTACTTTAACCATTAATTGGAGGAAAAAAAAAATTACATAAAAAATTAATTCCCAAATAAAAAATTTTTATGGAAAAAATTTCTATAAAAACTACTATTTGAATACAAATTTTTACATCTAAAATTTTCTATAAAAAAAATTTTATATGAAAATTTTCCTATAAAAATTTATATCGAAAATTTTTCTATAAAAATTTTGCATCAAAAATATTTTCTATAAAAATTTTATATCGAAAATTTTTTTGTAAATATTTTCATATTGAAAAGTTTTTTTTTTTTACAAGTTTTTATATCAAAAAATTGTATATTAAAAACGTTTATATAAAAAATTTTCCATAAAAAAATTAAAAACAAAAAATTTTCTATAAAAAATTAATATCAAAAAATTTTCTATAAAAAAATTATACGAAATTTTTTTTTAAAAAGCTTTAGAGCTTTATGAATTTAATGAACATCTTTAGTACACAACAACTTTTAGTTCAATTTTATTAAACAAAAACATTTACTTAAAAACTTTAAAGCTATATAAGATGAGAGCTTTTTCCCAAAAAAAAAACTTTTTTATAAAGTAAGCTTTATAAAAAAAGTTATCTAATTTGTGTTTAATTTAAATCTCCAAAGCCCACTGTAATATTTTAAACTACCAAACATTTTATCATATTTCATCTTTAACTAGTGGCATCAACAGACAAAAATTTTCAACAAAAAAACAAAAAAAAAAAAAAGAAAACTTAATGTGACTCCTGCAAAAGCTTCAAAGAAAAAACTAAACTTCTGATCATACTTCAAGATCATTCTTTGAAGTAGAAAATCCAGTAAATAACATGAAACTTAACGAAAAACAAGATGAGTTGGTGTTTATTGAGTTTAAAATTTTCTCCAAAAGATCTTTTTCTTTCTTTCGATTTCTTCATGACAGTGAAGACATGGGCACAATAACTCAATGATTCCAAATGTAATATCAAGAAATACAAAATAAAATTTTATGAAAAAAACAGAAGCTTTTTATTAAGCTTTTTTTTTGCTTCAATAAAAATCAAAAGTAAAATCTCTTAAGTTTCATATTCATATTTTACGATTTTTATCAAAAATTCATCGGTTCTTTGTTGTCGATATTTTTGGATGTAGCTGTTGCCTTGGATCATCATTAGTCCAGTAATAATTGTGATTATAATTTAATGGCGGTGGCGGCAGTTAGCCGCAGTCTTCAATTTCTTTCTTCTACCATTAAAAAGCACTTTTTTTCCACTCATTTGGCTTATAAAATTGCTTAAGCATTAAGTCATACTCGTACGAGTAGGTATATTGTAGCCATGTTTTATACTTATGTACTTATGTCTGGTCATATTCAACGGATTCATTCTCGTATGTAAAAAGCAAACAACACCTAACAACCTGTGTTTTTCGAATTTTCTGATTTCATTTCAATATTCCCCTTATTTTCTGTCTAGTCATGGTTTAAGTCTCTACATTATATATTTCCAACTAAGGACAATCTCTTTCCCATCTTTTGGTTTTAGTTTTTTTTTCCGAAATAAAACTTTTGTTAAACAACTCTTCCATGATACTTGAGTTGTGTTTTTGATTTACGAAATGCATTCAAAATTATTTTTACAAATTGATTTTTTTTTTATTTCATTCAATCGTGTTTGAGAAAATTTTTGATTTGTATTACTTACATACAAACGAGTATAATACACTTAAGAGGAATTGTTAACATTTCGGCTACTACCTATTGACGGTTTCCCTTATATTTAATGGGAATACAAATTGCACTCAGCTGCCATATTTTCTTAGGAATTTTCCAAGTTGTTAACACTGGTTTTTTGTTTGTTATATGTTTGAGCTGTTTAAAATGAATGAATTGGAAAAAGGGTTTAGTTACTTTTGTAATGGGAATATTTTTCTTAAGAAGCCAGTCTGAGGCCATTTAATAGTTACAAATCTTAAAACCAATATCAGTTGATCAGAGCTCAAATTTCATTCATATTAATCCTTTATGAGAAAAAATAAAAAGCTAGAGGAAATAACGGTAATTGTTCTATGTTTTTCGTGCAAAAAAAGTTAAAGGGTTATTAATTTTATAATGAATATATATTTCGAAAAATAATTTTTATTAGGTTATGTCTCAAATGATTGATTTTAGGCAAAATATGCAAATATATGCAGAATATCTATTTAACATTACAAAGCTGAGATTTAAAACTTTAATTTAAAGTACATAAGATACATCATTTGTTATTGATTTTAGTATAAATCTACTTTAACCATTAATTGAAGGAAAAAAAATTTACATAAAAAATTAATTTCCAAATAAAAAATTTTTATGGAAAAATTTTCTATAAAAACTACTATTTGAATACAAATTTTTACATCTAAAATTTTCTATAAAAAAAATTTTATATGAAAATTTTCCTATAAAAAATTATATAGAAAATTTTCCTATTAAAATTTATATAGAAAATTTTTCTATAAAAATTTATATCAAAAATTTTTCTATAAAAATTTTGTATCAAAAATATTTTCTATAAAAATTTTGTATCGAAAAATTTTTTGTAAATATTTTCATATTGAAAAGTTTTTTTTTTATACAAGTTTTTATATCAAAAAATTGTATATTAAAAACGTTTATATAAAAAATTTTCCATAAAAAAAATTAAAAACAAAAAATTTTTCTATAAAAAATTAATATCGAAAAATTTTCTATAAAAAAATTATTTTGAAAATTTTTCTATACAAAATTTAATATTAACAATTTTTTTTATAAAAAATTTAATATCGAACATTTTCTATAAAAATTTTGCAATTAAAAATTTTCTATCGAAAATTTTTCATCGAAAAATTTTGTATAAAATTTTTTTTTTTCAATAAGAAAATTTACATCGAAAATTTTGTATAAAAAATTTTACATCGAAAAATATTTCCCAAAAAATTTTACATCCAAAAATTTTCTGTAAAAAATTATAAAGAGAAAAATTATCTTTCAAAAATTCTAAGTCGAAAAATTTTCCATAAAAAATTTTTCATTGAAATATTTTCTATAAAAAATTTTACTTCGAAAATTTTTTTTAGAAAAAATTTTTCATCGAAAAATTTTCTATAAAATATTTAACATCGATAAAATTTAACACCGAAAAATTTTTCTATAAAAACATTTTACTTTAAAAAATTTTCTATAAAAAAATTTTACATGAAAAATTTTTCTATAAAAAATTTTACATGAAAAATTTTTCTATAAAAAATTTTCTATATAAAAATCTGAAAAACAATTTACATTGAAAAATTTTCTTTCTAAAATTTTACATTGAAAAATTTTCTTTCTAAAATTTTACATTGAAAAATTTAATATGTAAAAATTGTCTACAAAAAAATTTACATCAAAAAATTTTCTATAAGAAATTTTACATCGAAAATTCTCTACAAAAATATGTATATCGAAAAATTTTCTATTAAAAATTTTATATCAAAAATTTTCTATAAAAAATATTGCAATGAAAAATTTTTCATACAAAATTTACATAGAAAATTTTTCTTTGTTTGTTTCAAAAATTTCCTAGTAAATTTTAATTTCAAAACAAAAATTTTATATCCAAAAATTTTATATAAAAATTCTTATACAGAAAAATTTTTTATAAAAAATGTTTATACAGAAAAATTTTTATATCGAAAAATTTTCTCTTTTAATTTTTATTAAAAAATTTTTTAGAAAAGTTTCTATATCAACAAATTTTCAATAAAAATTTTCATACAAAAATTTTATATAAAAATTTTATATAAAAATTCTTATACAGAAAATTTTTTTATAAAAATGTTTATACAGAAAATTTTTTTGGAAAAATTTTTATATCGAATAATTTTTTCTTTTATCGAAATTTTTTTTTTAAATATTATTGAAAAATTTTCTACAAAAGTTTTCATATCAACAAATTTTCAATAAAAATTTTCATACCGAAAAATTTTCTATAAAAATTTTTATATCAAAAAATGTTCTATAAAAATTTTTATATCTAAAAATTTTCTATAAAAATTTTTATATTAAAAATTTTTATATTAAAAATTTTTCTATAAAAACTTTTGTCGAAAAATTTTCAGTATAAGAACTTTTATAGAAATTTTTTTGGTATAAAAATGTTTAAAAAGATAATTTTTTGATATAAAAATTTTTATATCGAAAATTTTTGGGTATAAAAATAATTCGTTATAAAAATTTTTATACTGAAAAATTTTCTATAAACATTTTTATACAGAAAAATTTTTTTATAAAATTTTTATACAAAAAAAATTTTCTTTAAAATTTTTATAACGAAAAATTTTCTATAAAATTTTTTTTATCGAAAAATTTTCTATAAAAATTTTTATACCGAAAAATTTTCTATACGAATTTTTATAGCGAAAAATTTTCTATAAAAATTTTTGAACAGAAAAATTTCTATACTAAACAATTTTTTCTAAAAATTTTTATACCGAAAATTTTTTCTAAAAATTTTTATACCGAAAATTTTTTTTCAAAAATGCTTATATGTAAAAATTTTTATACCAAAAAATTTTCAATAAAAATTTTCTGTGTATCAATAATTTCTGTATATCAATAATTTTATATAAAAAATTTTATACTGAAAAATTTTCTATAAAAACTTTTATACCGAAATATATTCTATAAAGATTTTTATACTGAAAATATCGAAAATTTTTGGGTATACAAATTATTCGTTATAAAAATTTTTATACCGAAAAATTTTCTATAAACATTTTTATACAGAAAAATTTTTTATAAAATTTTTATACAAAAAAAAATTTCTATAAAATTTTTTATAACGAAAAATTTTCTATAAAATTTTTGTTGATCGAAAAATTTTCTATAAAAATTTTTATACCGAAAACTTTTCTATACAAATTTTTTATAAAAATTTTTGAACAGAAAAATTTCTATAAAAAATTATTTTCAAAAAATTTTTATACCGAAAAATTTTTATACCGAAAATTTTTTTTCAAAAATGTTTATATAGAGAAATTTTCTATAAAAATTATACCAAAAAATTTTGTGTAAAAATTTGTATGCCAAAAAATTTTCAATAAAAATTTTTGTAAAAATTTTTATATCGAAAAATTTTTACTAATAAAAATTTTCTATATTCTATGTTCCAAAAAAAATTTCATCAATATTTATATCAATAATTATAAAAAATTTTGTACTGAAAAATTTTCTATAAAAACTTTTATACCGAAATATATTCTATGAAAAATTGTCTACAAAAATTTTTATACCAAAAAATTTTCTATAAAAATTTTTATATCGAAAATTTGTCTACAAAAATTTCTATAACAAAAAATTTTCTATAAAAAATTGTATGTCCAAAAAATTTCTGTAAAAATTTTTATATCAAAAAATTTTCTATAAAAAATTTTATATTGAAAAAATATTAAATAAAAACTTTTATACCAAAAAATTTTCTATAAAAATTTTTATACCGAAAATTTGTCTACAAAAATTTCTATAACAAAAAATTTTCTATAAAAAATTGTATGTCCAAAAAATTTCTGTAAAAATTTTTATATCAAAAAATTTTCTATAAAAAATTTTATATTGAAAAAATATTTAATAAAAACTTTTATATCGAAAAATTTTCTATAAAAATTTTTATACCGAAAATTTGTCTACAAAAATTTCTATAACAAAAAAAAAACATAAAAAAAATTTTCTATAAAAAATTTAATATTGAAAAAATATTTAATAAAAACTTTTATATCGAAAAATTTTCTATAGAAATTTTTATATCGAAAATGTTTCTTTAAAAATTTTTATATAGAAAATTTTTTTATAAAAATTTTTATAAAAAAAAATTTCTAGAAAAATTTTATAGCGAAAAATTTTCGAAAAATATTTTATAAAAATTTTCGGTATAAACTTTCTATAAAAATTTTTTATATCGAAAAATTTTTATATCAAAAAATTTTCATATCGCAAAATTTTCTTTAAAAAATGTTTATAACGAAAAATTTTCTAAAAAAATTTTTAATATATACAATTTATCTACAAAATGATTATATCAAACAATTTTATACAAAAAATTTTTTAAATTTTTAATAAAAATTTTGATATCGAAAAATTTTCTATCAAAGATTTTACATCGAAAAATTTAAATTTGTTAATTTTTTTAAAACGACCCACCCTAATAAGCAGCATAAAATGCGCCTTACTAAAGGCCTAAAAATATATTAAATAAATTTTTTAATAACATTTGCAAATATTGATTCAAAACTTTAAAAGTGAATACAACCCTTATTTTGTAACCTTTTACTTTGTAAAAATATTAACATGACAAGAAAAAACCTAATGAACTTCCAGAAACCTTCGGAAAACACAAGCTTCCAAAAAAAAAGGGAAGAAAAGAGGAAATTAGGGAAAAAGGGCAACAAATTTGTTTTACAACTAAAATCAAATCAAACAAATTTGATAAAGACCCAACAAACGACAACATCACAAAAAATATTGTATTCAAATCAATTGAATTTAAACTAAAGGAATAATCATTTAAATGAGCAAAATGTGACAAAACAAAGGTGACATGAAATAATTCTATTCAAACATCCGTCCGCCTGTATATCAGTCCCTTAAGGGATGATTTCATTTTAGATTTTCAAAAACAAATTTTTGTTTATTTACTTAATTTTTCTCACTTCATTTGTTAAGTGTTTTAAAAAGCCAAAAAAAAAAAAAGAAAATGATCAAATTTGAATATTTGTTGGATACAAGATACAATGCAAATAACGTTTGATATTTATTATTGTTTTTAACAATTTAAGTCTATTTGTTCGCTGAAGCAGGGGAATGGGAAATAAGTGTCAATTTGTTTATTCAAAGAAAAGCTCTTTAGACTTCTATGAGTTTGTCTAGAAATTCTTACTTTAAGGGGCTTTAAGTTGTTTATTTATGTTGTTTTGCACTTGTACTCGTGTCTTTTACTTTTAACATTTCATATCCCTTTACACTTGTAAATTGTCTAAAAAAAGTTTTATTTGAAGTCTCATGTGACCCCCCACTTAAAAATTTTAAATATAGATTTTTTTCTGTTGAATATATTTTGTGGAACAATCAAACGGTAGTTGAAAAAATCAATAATATTATTTGATAAGTACTTCAGAAGTTATAAAATATTGAAGTATTTTTGTGTATTTATTGAGTAATTATATTAGTTGGGAGCAAAAGTATTTTCGCTGACAATAATTTAACATAATTGATAGGGCAAGACTGTGCTAAAGTTTGCATTTAACTGTATACACTACTTAGGTTCCATACCCGGAACACAGTTAAAGCAGTTAAAAATTATTTAGCCATAACAGAGTCCTTTTATATAATAAAATAATAAAAAAGTTTTATCTAAAATATGTATAACTACACCATTTTCAATTGTAATTGAGAAATTTTCAAATTGAATTGAGAAATTTTCAATTGAAATTGAGATTTTTCAATTGAAATTGAGAAATATTCAATTGGAATTCAGAATTTTCAATTGAAATTGAGAAATTTTCAATTGAAATTGAGACTTTTCAATTGAAATTGAGACTTTTCAATTGAAATTGAGAATTTTCAGTTGAAAATCAGAAATTTTCAATTTAAATTGAGAAATTTTCAATTGAAATTGAGAAATTTTCAATTGAAATTGAGAATTTTTTAATTGAAAATGAGAATTTGTAAATTGAAATTGAGAAAATCCCAATTGGAAATGAGGAATTTTCAATTGAAATTGAGAATTTGTAAATTTAAATTGAGAATTTTCCAATTGAAATTGAGAAAAGCCCAATTGAAAATGAGGTTGGTTTTTTTAATTGAAATTGAGAAATTTTCAATTGGAATTGAGAAATTTTCAAATGAAATTGAGAAATATTCAATTGGAATTGAGAAATTTTCAATTGAAATTGAGACTTTTCAATTGAAATTGAGAAATATTCAATTGAAATTGAGAATTTTCAGTTGAAAATGAGAAATTTTCAATTTAAATTGAGAAATTTTCAATTGAAATTGAGAACTTTTCAATTGAAAATGAGAATTTGTAAATTGAAATTGAGAAAATCCCAATTGGAAATGAGAAATTTTCAATTGAAATTGAGAATTTGTAAATTTAAATTGAGAATTTTTCAATTGAAATTGAGAAAAGCCCAATTGAAAATGAGGTTGGTTTTTCTAATTGAAATTGAGAAATTTTCAATTGGAATTGAGAAATTTTCAAATGAAAATGAGAAATTTTTAATTGAAAATGACAAATTTTCAATTTAAAATGAGAAATTTTCAATTGAAATTGAGAATTTTAGAATTGAAATTGAGAAAACCTAAATTGAAAATGAGGTTGAAATTCCACTTGGGGTGTTCTCAATTTCAATTGAAAAATTCTCAATTTAAATTTAAAATTTCTCAATTTCAATTGAAAATTTCTCAATTTCAATTGAAAATTTCTCATTTTCAATTGAAAAATTCTCATTTTCAATTGAAAACTTCTCAATTTCAATTAAAAAATTCAACCTCATTTTCAATTGTGCTTTTCTCAATTTCAATTGAAAAATTCTCAATTTCTATTTAAAAATTCTCAATTTCAATTGAAAATTTCTTATTTTCAATTGGGCTTTTCTCAATTTCAATTCAAAAATTCCCAATTTCAATTGAAAATTTCTCAATTTCAACTGAATGTTTCTCATTTCCAAATAGGGTTTTCTCAATTTTAATTGAAAATTTCTCATTTTTAATTGAAAATTCTCAATTTCAATTGAAAATTTCTCAATTTCAAATGAAAATTCTCAATTTCAATTGAAAATTTCTCATTTTCAATTGAAAATTCTCAATTTCAATTGAAAATTTCTCAATTTCAATTGAATATTCTCAATTTCAATTGAATATTTCTCAATTTCAATTGAAAATGGTGTATATAAGCCCTTATATGTTGCGTTAGTTATGAGGAATAGACAATAGCACAACTTTTTGAAAAAAAGGTCAAATCGGTTTGGTGGTTGCAGAGATATAAGCAACAGGCTCCCATCTGTATTCAACTTTTTTTCAAAACGATTCCAGTTTTAGATTTTTGTTACTAAGAATTGTTCCGAAAAATTTTATAGAAAATTTTTTCATCTAAAAATTTTAGATCGAAAAATTTTCCATAAAAACTTTATATCGAAAAATTTTCTATAAAAATATTAATACCCAAAAATTAAAAAAAAAAATTATATCGAGAATTTTCAAAGAAAAAAATCGAAATAAAAATTTCATCAAAAATTTTGAATTAAAATTTTTTTATAGAAAAATTTTATTTAAAAATTTACATTGAAAAATAATCTTTTAAAAATTTAACATAGAAAATTTTTCTTTAAAAATTTTCTTTAAAAAATTTTCTATAAAATATTTTACTTTGAAAAATCCACATCAAAAATTTTTCTATAAATATTTTTTTTTCTTTAAAAATTTTCTTTAAAAAATTTTCTATAAAATATTTTACATTCAAAAATCCACATCGAAAATTTTTCTATAAAAAATTTTACATCAAAAAATTTTCTAAAAAAGTTTTCCATCAAAAAATTTTCCATTAAAAATTTTCTATAAAAAATTTTACAACAAAAAATTCTCTATAAAATTTACATCAAAAATTTTCAATAAACATTAAATCGATAAATTTAAAAAGAAATTTTATATAGAGAAATTAAAAAAAAAAATGAAGGAAAAAATTTTCAATAAAAATTTGTACATTAAAAAATTGTTTATAAAAATATTTACATTGAAAAATTTTACTTAAAAAGTTTTGCATTAATATTTTATCTTACATTGAAAAATTTTCTAAAAAAACTTTTCATATTGAAAATTTTTCTATAAAAAATTTTACATAAAAAATTTTGTATAAAAATTTTTCTATCCGAAAATTTTCTATAAAATATATCGAAAAATTTTGTATAAAAATTTTTACATTCAATAATTTTCTTTTAAAAATTTTTACATTCAAAAATTTTCTTTTAAAAATTTTTCTTAAAAAAATTTTCTATAAAATATTTTATATTAAAAAATCCACATTGAAAATTTTTATATAAACAATTTTACATAAAAAATTTTCTAAAAAAAATTTAGCTTCAAAAAATTTTCTATAAATAATTTTACACCAAAAATATTCTATAAAAAATTTTGCACCAAAAAATTTTCTTTAAAAAATTGTGCATCGAAAATTTTCAATTAAAAATTTATATCGAAAAATTTTCTATAAAAACATTTTATCGAAAAAATTAAAAAGAAATTTTATATAGAGAAATTTAAAAAAAATAATTATAGCGAAAAATTTTTATTTATAAAAATTTTCTATAAATTTTTTTTTTTATAAAAATTTTCTATAAAAATTTTTACATTAAAAAATTTTCTTAAAAAAAATTTGGGTAATAAAATTTTTTCTTTAAAAAATTTTACATTGAAAATTTTCAATAAAAATTTTAATATCGAATTTTCTATACAAATTTTTACATTGAAAATTTTTCTTAAAAAATTTTATATTAAAATTTTCTTAAAAAAATTTTACATTAACATTTTTTTTTTTCAAAAAGAGTGACTATTCGCATTTGATCCCAAATCTGTTACATTTATTTATTAATGTAACAGACCAATTTATTGATAAAAAGCCAAAAATTGTTTGAGGAGAAACCAAAATTCCTCGGCGCATTTCGATGGTTGGTTAGGCCATCTCTTCAGGAGGATTATCCCTAATTTAGACAGATCGAAAATTGGTCTATTACATTAATAAATAAATGTAACAGATTTGGGATCAAATGCGAATAGTCATTCTTTTTGAATAATATTTACATCCCGACAATTTTGTTATTTTTTTATTAAAATTTTTTCTTTAAAAAATTTTGCATCAAAAATTTTTTATAAAAAATTGTCTAAAAAACTTTTTAATTTTTCTATAAAAAAATTTACATCAAAAAATTTTCTATAAAAAATTTATATTGAAAATTTTTCCACTAAAAATTTATATCGAAAAATTTCAATGAAAAAATTTTCATCGAAAAATTTCAAAAACAAATTTTACATCGAAAAATTTTCAACAAAAATTTTTATATCGAAAAATTTTCTATATAAATTTTTACATTGAAAAATTTTATTTAAACAAATGTACATAAAAATTTTTTCTTTAAGAAATTTTACATCGAAAAATTTATATAAAAATTTTTTCTTTAAGAAATTTTACATTGAAAAATTTTCTTTAAAAAAAAATTACATCAAAATTTTTCTCAAAAATTTTCTATAATAATTTTCATCGAAAATTTTCTATAATAATTTTCATCGAAAATTTTCTATAAAATTTTCATCGAAAATTTTCTTTAATGGATTCATACGGAAAAATTTATATCCAAAAATTTTCCAAAAAAAAAATTATATCGAAAATTTTCAAAAACAAATTTTACATCGAAAATTGTTCAATCAAAATTTTTATATCGAAAAATTTTATATAGCAAAATTTTCTATAGAAATTTTTACATTGTAAAATTGTTCATAAAAATTTTTTCTCAAAAATTTTCTATAACGAATTTATCCGAAAAATATAACAAATTTTCTTTAAACAAATGTACATAAAAATTTTTTCTTTAAGAAATTTTACATTGAAAAATTTACATAAAAATTTTTTCTTTAATAAATTTTACATTGAAAAATTTTCTTTAAAAAAAATTACATCAAAATTTTTCTCAAAAATTTTCTATAATAATTTTTATCGAAAAATTTTCTATAGAAAATTTATATCGAAAAATTTCCTATAAAAAATTTATATCGTAAAATTTTCTTTAAAAAATTTATATCGATACTTTTTTTATAAAAAATAATAACAAATATGATATTTTCGAGGTCAAAAATCTGTCATTATAATTCGTAAGAGGTTAATGTGTAAGCACAAAATCTTAAGAGTAGTCGCTTTAAAAATTTTTTAAGTTATCAACATAATTTAATTTTCAAAAAAATATACTTTTTGAATAGCACAAGTTTTTCATAAGAATCAAATTTTAACAAAATATATATAATTAAAAAATCTAAAAAAATAGATTTTTTAAATTAAAAATATACTTTTTTTGATAAAGATTGAGTTAAACATATATTTACAATTCTTATAAATAATATAAGAATATTTTATTCAAAAAGCGTTAAATTCCAAAAAATTCCATTACGTTTTATTTTCAATCAATATCTCGTGCGTTTTTTTTTTAACACCAATCAACAACACCTTTGCAATTAAATGCCACGATGATTTTGATAATTTTTGAATACAAAATTTGTTTTAAAATCATGTTATTTCAAAGTGAATTTCTTGGTAAGACCAAATTGAAACCAAATAAACGTTTTTCCAATGACTGATTAGGTGTCTCCGTGTACGTTAGAGCCGTCGTAGCGACTGCTACAGCTGCTGTTTGTGACGCTACTTGACAGCATTTTAAGACTTCGGCAGCAAAACCCATTTGAGAGGCCGCTGCACCTTTATTTGATTATATTTAACCAAACACGACAATGATACAGTAGCAGTAGCAATACACACGCATCCGTCATACAGTCGGTAATTCATTCCGTCACTCATTCACTTATTCATTGATTCCACTTACGGCGGCGGCGGCCCACATTTATATGGAAATATTTAATCGAAAAGACAAAAGAGTGTGTTTGGATTGCGTGAGTCTTTTTGGACAAATTTTTTATTATTGTATAAAAATAATTGCGTTGCCAAAACACGAGCCATACAAGTAGCAATTTAATCAGTTTGAGCAAAAACTTATTTTAAAATATATTTTATTTAAACAAAATTGAATTGGTTGGTGAAAAAAAGTTTAATTGATGAATGAACATAGGCAAAGAAACATTCAACCAATTAAAACTTTTAGTAAACTTATCTTGTCTAGTGTAAAAATAGCAAAATTACAATGAATCATTAGAAAAAAAATCAATCAAATTTTTGTATGCAGGTGAATGATCTTATGATCACTTAAGTTTTTAACACAAAAACTGTCCATATATATTTTGGTACGTACAAAATTCAGAATTCAAGTGTCATTTGTTAAAGTTTTTATTTGTCTCTATATCTTCTAATTTTCAATATAAAGTATTTTTATATAGAAATTCATTCAAAACGGATGTCCAATCAATATCTCAAAAAACTAAATCCAAATCAATTACAACTTTTTTTTTGACATTTCTTTGATTTTCAAGCAGCAATCAACAATTTATTATTCAATATTTTTTAATGTTAACAATAACTACCGATAAATTGATTGAATTATACAAGTACTTGAAAAATAACTAAAAACTAATGACAAAAGTAACTAAACAATTTTTATTGAACCCCTTAGCAATGCTTAATTTATTAGTGAAGGGAAAACATTATTTCGAAATAAGGTAGAAAACAAGGGCGATCGCCAACATTTCTATAAAAAAAAACAAGGCGATCGCCAACATTTCAATAAAAAAAAAAACAAGGGCGATCGCCAACATTTCTATAAAAAAAAAACAAGGGCGATCGCCAACATTTCTATAAAAAAAAAACAAGGCGATCGCCAACTTCTACATATATAGAAAACTAGGGCGATCTTTAACTGTTCTAAAGAAAAATAAGGCGATCGCAATCTTTTCTAAAGAAATAAAAGGCTTTTCTAAAGAAAACTAAAGTGATCGTCAACTTTTCTATAGAAAACTAAGGCGATCTCAAACTTTTTTATAGAAAACTAAGACGATCGCCATCTTTTCCATAGAAAACTAAGGTGATCGCCAACTTTTCTAAGAAAACTAAGACGATCGCCAACTTTTCTAAGAAAACTAAGGCGATCGCCAACTTTTCTATGGAAAAATAAGACGATCATCAACTTTTCTATGAAAACTAAGGCGATCGCCAACTTTTCTATAGAAAACTAAGACGATCTTCAACTTTTCTATAGAAAACTAAGACGATCGTCAACTTCTCTATAAGAAATTAAGACGAAAACTAAGACGATCGTCAACTTTTCTATAGAAAACTAAGACGATCGTCAACTTCTCTAAAAAAAACTAAGACCATAGTCAACTATTCTATAGAAAACTAAGACGATCGCCAACTTTTCTATAGAAAACTAAGACAATCGTCAACATTTTTATATAAAACTAAGACGATCCCCAACTTTTCTATAGAAAAATAAGACGATCTTCAATTTTTCTCTAGAAATCTAAGACAATCGTCAACTTTTCTATAGAAAACTAAGTCGATCGTAAACTTTTCTATAGAAAACTAAGACGATCGTCAACTTTTTTATAGAAAAATAAGGCGATCACCAACTTTTCTTTAGAAAACTAAGACGATCGTCAACTTTTCTATAGAAAACTAAGACGATCGTCAACTTTGCTATAGAAAATTAAGACGATCGTCAACTTTTCTATAGAAAACTAAGACGATCATCACCTTTTTTATAGAAAACTAAGGCGATCGTTAACTTTTCTATAGAAAACTAAGACGATAGTCAACTCTTCTATAGAAAACTAAGACGACCGTTAACTTTTCTATAAAAAACTAAACCGATCATCAACTTTTCTATAGAAAACTAAGACGATCGTCAACTTTTCTATAGAAAACTTAGGCGATCACCAAACTAAGACGATCTTCACTTTTCTATAGAAAATATGGCGATCGCCAACTTTTCTATGGAAAACTAAGACGTTCGTCAACTTTTATACAGAAAACTAAGGCTATCGTCCACTTTCCTATAGAAAACTTAGACGATCATCCACCTTACTATAGAAAACTAAGACGATCGTCAACTTTTCTATAGAAAACTAAGACGATCGCCAACTTTTCTATAGAAGACAAAGACGATCGTCCACTTTTCTATAGAAAACTAAGATGATCGTCAACTTTTCTATAGAAAACTAAGACGATCTTCTACTTTTCTTTAGAAAACTTAGGAGATCTCCAACTTTTCTATAGAAAACTATGAAGATCTGCAACTGTTCTGTAGAAAAAAACTGCGATTGTCAACTTTTTTATTTAAAATATAATAAAAGTCAATACAAAAACAATCACTTGAAATAATTATGTGTTAAAAAAATATTTAATGAAAAATTAATTGATTCCAATTTGTAAAGCAGCAAAATTTATATAAAATAAAATTTAAAACAAAAAAAAAACAATACAAAAAAAAGGGTAGATGAACATTAAAACAATACAACTTATTTTTATTCAATAACAAAAGAAGCAAAAAGAGGGACTATCGATCATATTACCACACGAACGAGATCTTTTACTTTTGAAATGTGATTTCTGTTTTTTTTTTTTTAATTTTTGCCAATATTATTTTCATTAAATCTCAGAAGTAGCAGGCAAAAAGCAGCAGCAGAAGCAATACGAGACTATCAAAAACAAAATCATATAAAAATATTAAGTAGAAAGGTACAATATCACCATCATCGTCATCATCATCATCATACACTTCATTAAATAATGAATATAACATATACTAGAGTTCATTATATGTAAGAATGAATGTTTGATCTTGAATAAGAAGGTACCTTTTTGTGATATGAATATACATATTTTTACTTTTCCGTATAATATGGCTGACATGAGCCGATTAAGAATTTTCTAAGGCATTGAATTTCAATGGCAAAATGACATAAAATCAAAAAACTTAAATATGAAAAAAAAAGTTCTATAAACGAATCATTCAGTCATTCATTCATTCGTTCGTTAAATATGAGTATTCATAAGAACATTTTTCGTAGCTATAATATAAATATGAACTTATTGTCGTATAATTACGTGTCACTTAAGGTAGGTGCCAGTGGATCGTATTACAGAAACATACAAACATATTAAATCAACAATAAACCTGAAACAAAAAAAATTGTTTTTTCTTATTTAAAAACCCTTTTTTTCATAAGCTTTGCTGAACTTCTGCCTGGTTTTTTATGGTATAAATCGTTTGTGGATAAAAATATTGACAAAATAAAATTAAGTAGAAGAAGGCAACAAAAAATTAACCTTAGCCGCATAAAATGTTGTTAAATCAATTGTGTGGAAAAATATTAAAAGTTTTTCATTCAAGCGTGCTTTAAGCACAAGGGACAAGTAACACAGAAAAAAAAAGTTGAAAGAAAAAGCTCATTAACTTGAAATACAGGGTAAAATGTCTAAGGATTTTTAAAGAGAAAGTCAGCTCAAAAAAATTTTAAGTTTTTTATACCCACCATTAAAAAAATGGGGGGGTATATTGAGATTTTCGTTCCGTTCATAATTTCCTTAAAATTGGCTCAAAGACCAGGGCCAAAATTACCGCATTCGATATCGATCGAGAGCTCAAACTTTTAAGCGAATATTGTGAAGTATACTTTAGGGATGTTCAAAGTTACTTCGATGCAAAAAGTTTATTGAAATTTAGTATCCATTTTGATTCGTTTTTAAAAATATATATTGTTCAATTAAAACTCTTTTACTATTGTTCATCTTTTGGCAAATAACATCAAAAAAATAAAGTAAACTGTGCATCTTTTAAATAATTTTGATTATCCTTAAAGTATGCTATATAAATATTTTGAAAATATCTAACATTTCGATCGATATCGATTGCCGTAATTTAGCCCCAGAAGTCCTAATGAAATTTCAAGACGATTGAGAGATGTCCTGTTTTCTAGGGCACTGAAACTTGGCAAATATATTCTTCATTTCTTGAAAAATTTAGTATGGAAATTGGACGAAATCGGTTTACATTTCACCATAGCTAAAACTAAAGCGATCGCCAACTTTTTTATATAAAACTAAAGCGATCGCCAACTTTTTTATAGAAAACTATAGCGATCGCCAACTTTTTTTATGGAAAACTATAGCGATCGCCAACTTTTTTGTATGGAAAACTATAGCTATCGCCATTTTTTCCATAAAAAACTAAGACGATCATCATCTTTTCTACATAAAACTAAGGCGATCGATAACTTTTCTATAGAAAACTAAGGCGATCGCCAACTTTTCTAAAGAAAACTAAGACGATCGTCAACTTTTCTATAGAAAAAAAGACAATCGTCAACTTTTCTATAGAAAACTAAGGCGATCGTTCACTTTTCTATAGAAAACTAAGACGATCGTCAACTTTTCTATAGAAAACTAAGGCGATCGTCAACTTTTCTATAGAAAATTTAGGCGATTACCAACTTTTCTATAGAAAACTAATACGATCTTCAAGTTTTCTATAGAAAACTACGATGATCTTTAATTTTGCTTTAGAAAACTAAGACTATCTTCTACTTTTCTTTAGAAAACTTAGGCGATCTTCAACTTTTCTATAGAAAACTGAGACGATCTATAACTTTTCTTCAGAAAACTATGAAGATCTTCAACTGTTCTGTAGAAAAAAACGACGACATTTCACCATAGCTCCCTTATAACTTCGCCTAGGCTAATCGCTTATTTGCCGATAAATTACAAATTTTAATAGCTATAATGATAAAAAAAGTTTTACATAAGCACAAGGCAGCATATCGCTGGCATAACATGAAAAGGCACTAAGTCCACTTTTTCTAGAAATGTAGATTTTGATATAGAAAAGTACAATAAGTAAAAATACATATATTACAATCATAAAATTGCAGTAGCTCGTTTTTATACCCTTCACCACCATAGGGGGAAAGGGTATTAAAAGTTTGTGCTGATGTATGTAACGCATAGAAATATTTGTCTTAGACCCATCTTTTAGTATACCAATAGGCTTAGCATCACTTTCTGAGTCGATTTAGCGATGTCCGTCCGTCCGTCTGGCTGGCTGGACCCCCATGTAAACCTTGATAATGGGACCATGGCTATTGAAATTCGTCAAAATCGCAATATTTATGGTACCTCCCATAGGTCGCACTTCGCGGAATTGATATATTGGCCGCAAATATCAATATTTTTTCATGAAATTTAAATCAAATACTGCTTATGTAAACTAAAATCACTGTACCAAATTTCGTTGAAATCGGTCCACATTTAACCATAGCTCCCATACAAACTTTTCTTTAAAAACGCACTAAATGAGACAAAAATCACTAAAACGTAAGTCTGAAGATAATATGAATTTTAAGTTTATTTTTTGCATACATAATTTAGCAAATATTTGTCTTTATACAGGAAAAATAACACCTTTGACCTTAGTGGTGAAGGGTATCGTGTGTTCGGGCTTGACCGACTATAGCACTTTTTTACTTGTTTTACTTGTTTCCTAGTCCCTAGAAAAATTATATTTTAAAACCAAAATTCAAAAATTTTCAAACAATAAAGTTTGACTGTTTTTTGTCTCGACTGAACTTCTTTAAGATATGGACTATATACAGTTTCATTGAAATCGGTTCACATTTAACCATAGCTCCCATACAAAACACTTATGGAAACTGCCTAAATTCCACCTAAAATATACTTAAATGGCAATAAATGATAAATTTTAATACAATACCAGCCAGTGTGAATAATTGTGTCACAATTGGTTACCATTTGATCATAGCTCTCATATAAAAAACTTCCGGAAACACAAGAATACAAAAAAGAAAGGGGGTTGTTTTCATCAAATAAAAGCTCGATAGCGTCTTAACTAAAAGAGATACAATATTACAAAAGTATTTTCGATATGTTGAAAAAGTTGTATATAAAAAATGGGCGAAATCGGTTTATATTTAGTTAGAGCTACCATATAACCCCACCCCGGGAATCATAATAATACTGATAAATTAAATCCATTTGTAATATATATGACAACTTAAATAAGAACTAAGAAGTTTTATGCATTTATTGGTCAGTATATCAAAATTTATAGGAGTCGGTCCATATTTGACTAGCTTTCATAAAAAACAACTCCCGAAAGCCACTAAAATGCCACAAAGGCCTGTTAAAAGCTATTAAATTATAAACTATGACAGCTATGGACACTAAATTTTGCAATTTTACCAACTTGATAACAATTTTTTTTCGAATTTGGTCCACATTTTGTATTAACTGCACCCTCCTAGATATGTGAGATATGTTCCTTAATTTAATATTTAATTTAATAGATATTAGTGGGTATATTAGATTCGCCGAAGCCGAATAAAACATTCTTACTTGTTCAACTTATTTTTATTTTCCTTTCTAACACTGCAGAAATCGAGGAGTACTCCATTGACCTGTAATCCATAAATATATAACATCTAAGTAATCATAAAACTAGTCCATGTCATTACTTCTAACATTATAATCAGAGGTCGGCACAAAGAAAACAGAACAAAAATATCATCGGCAGAGTTGCCGTTTTTTATGCTATTAATTAAAATAGCTATTTATACCCTTCACCACCATAGGTGGAAAGGGTATTATAAGTTTGTGCTGATGTATGTAACGCATAGAAATATTTGTCTTAGACCCATCTTTTAGTATACCAATAGGCTTAGAATCACTTTCTGAGTCGATTTAGCGATGTCCGTCCGTCCGTCTGGCTGGACGGCTGGACCCCCATGTAAACCTTGTAATCAAACTACAGGTCGCAATTCTAAAGATAATTTGATTAAATTTGGCACATATAATTTTTTTGATAATGGGACCATGGCTATTGAAATTGGTCAAAATCGCATTATTTATGGTACCTCCCATAGGTCCCACTTCCCGGAATTGCTATATTGGCCACAAATATCAATATTTTTTCATGAAATTTAAAACGGATATTGCTTATGTAAAGTTAAATCACTGTACCAAATTTCGTTGAAATCAGTCCACATTTGACCATAGCTCCCATACAAACTCTTCTTCAAAAACGCACTAAATGAGACAAAAAATCACTAAAACGCTCGTAAATCTAAAGATAATGAAAATTTTGAGTTTATTTTTCACTTACATAATTTTTGTAACAACTGTAATCAGTTTGCCAAATTTCGAGATAATCGGTCCACATTTGACCCTAGCTCTCATATAAGTCCAAATGACGGAAACAGGTTCAATATATACGTTTTGAGAAAATGTTTGTATGATGGCAAAATTTAGCAAATATTTGTCTTTATACAGGAAAAATAACACCTTTGACCTTAGTGGTGAAGGGTATCGTATGGTCGGCTTGACCGACTATAGCGCTTTCTTACTTGTTTTTATATTGCAAGGTTTTAGTTTTATTCAACTTAAAGCAACTACATATTTAATTCGATACACTCTTTATTTGTCATTCATGTTTCCATGAAAAAATAATATAACATACTTTCTGAGGAAATCAAGATTTTATAAACAATATTTCAACGGTCTAAATAGTCAATTTTCACCTGCAATAGTAATGTTATGAAAAATACAATTAAAGTTTCAATCTGTGTTGAAATATTTTTTTAATAAACTTTTCTCACATTTCCTTACCCTGTATTTTAAACATATAACGTTAAGTCTAAAGTGTTTTACAAAATCAAATAAACCGAAATTTTTCATTAACTTAAAATTTGGCATAAAATTTAACAATGAACAAAGCCAAGAAATCTAATATCAAAAATTTTATAAAAAAAAAAACTTAAATTTAACAATAAAACGGAAAAAAAAGTAGAAAAAAGTTAGAAATGGATGATTATAAATTCATTGAGTTAAATAAGAATTTTATGGGAAATAAAATTAATAAAAAAAATCAATAATTCAAAATTACACAGATTTTTAAATCGAAGAAAATTAAAAAAAAATTCCCAGGAAATTTTACAACTTTTACATAATTATCACAAAAATGGTTTACAATCTATTTTTACTCGTATATATTATATTGTTATATGTTATATGTATTTATATGAATAAGAAGCTGGAGTTTAACAAAAGTAACAGTAACATAGAGGAAATTTAGGATTCGCTATGGCTGTCTAAAACATTTAATGCCTATTTAAGACAAATTAGTAAAATGTGAAAAAAAAATCAACGTTAACAAATTTTTTGGTTTACTGCCAAGATTTTCCTTTTGGCCCAAAGGTGTTTTCAAAGGACGGACGAAGTTAAAAAACAACTCAATTTAGAAAATACTTACTACTACCATTTAGATTATGATATCCAACTAATCTTACACAGCTGGAGTGTTATGAAAACTAAACCGTTTTAAAGGGCTATTTTTTTTTTTGTTTTTTTTTCAAAACTACAAATCCATCTTTGTGACCATAACTATTATACATAAGTCCGTCCATCCGTCTGTCACACAGTGTTTTGAAACCAAACAAAAAATTGTAATAAATTTCTATCTTTTAAACTATAAGTCTGAAAAAGTATATTTTTGCAAAATTTTAGTTGAAATTTGACTTTAAATATCTCAAAAACTGTACAAGCTACATAAATAATTTTTTGCACTTATAAAGTTTATTTGGTTGTTTATGTAAAACAATTTAAAAAAATTTAAAAAATTAAACCCAATTGACCTTTTTTTGCAATTAAAATTTTATTATATAGAAATTTTTCATTTTTTATAAAATTCGATTTTCTGGATTCGTTTATGAATTAGTGTTACTTTTTATTTTTGAAATCTAAAGAGAATATATGGGACTATATAACTGCATTTCAGAAAGTTACAAAATCGTTTAGACTTTTTTGTTATATGTTCGAAAACACAAAAATTTTCTTAAAAATTAGACAAATTTCATTCAATGCTGTATGTAAACGGAATGTTTTACTGATATGAATTTTGGATTAGAATCTTCTTATAACCCCATTCTCTATGAATATAAAATAAAATATTAACTTTCAAAAAAAAATTTCTTTGTAAAAACTAAAATATCGATACCATTTTTTGAGAAAAAAATTCTCTTTTTTCGATCAGCAAAAAATATTTGACTTTGGAAATTTTTCAACACTAAACGGTTTGAGATATTTCAAAACAGTTTTTATTTTTTTATTTCCTGAACTATTGGCTATATATCAGTATTTTTTTAAAAATTATGGTTTTAATATCAAGTGCACAATGGGTCAAAAACTAAAAAAAGTCGAAGAAAAAAATTCTTTTTTATATTTTTGAAATGAAATAACTTAAAACCCATAACAGTTATTATAGTAAGATAAACATGTTTTTTCTTCGTTTGTTCAAGTTCATTGCAAAATGTAAAAAATCAGCCATATTGGACAATAATTGAAAGAGCTACACGGTCTAAAACTTAGATTACTTCTGAGGGGGTGTACTTTAACGCTTAATAATTCGATCTGTTTTTTGCAAAATTTTACATTAAATATCTCAAAAACTGTACAAGCTATGTAAATAATTTTTAGCAATTATAAAGTTTATTTTATTGTTTATGTAAAACAATTTTAAAATTTTAAAAAAATTAAACCCAATTGACCTTTTTTTTTTAATTAAAATTTTGTTATATAGAAATTTTCCATGTTTTATAAAATTCGATTTTCTGGATTCGTTTATGAATTCGCGCTAGCTTTTATTTTTGAAATCTGAAGAGAATATATGGTAGTATATAACTGCATTTTAGAAAGTTACAAAATCGGCTCGAGTTTTTTGTTATATGTTCGAAAACACAAAATTTTTCTTAAAAATTAGACAAATTTCATTCAATTCTGTGGTTAAACGGAATTTTGCACTGACTTGAATTTTAGATTAGAATCATCTTAAGACCCCATTCTCTACGAATATATAATAAAACATTAACTTTCAATAAAAAACTTCTTCGTAAAAAGTAAAAAATTTATACCATTTTTTTGAAAAAAAATCGCTTTTTTTCGATCAGCGAAAAATATTTGACTTTGGAAATTTTTTAAAATTAAACGGTTTGAGTTATTTCAAAACGGGTTTCACTTTTTTATTTCCTGAAAAATTGGCTATATGTTAGTATTTTTTAAAAATTATGGTTTTAATATCAAGTGCACAATGGGTCAAAAACCAAAAAAAGTCGAAGACAAAAATTATTTTTTTAATTTTTGAAATAAAATAACTTAAAACCCATAAAAGTTTTTAAAGTAAGGTAAACTTGTTTTTTCTTTGTTACTTCAAGCTCATTCCAAAATGTAAAAAATTAACCATATTGGTTAATAATTGAAAGAGCTACACGGTCTAATAACTTGTTTGCTTCTGAGGTGGTCTATTTTGATGCTCAATAATTCGCCCTGTGTAAAGACAGGGTAACCCTAAAACAAAAATTTAGAAAGCCTGGGTTCTTCTTAAAAATTCTCTCATACATACTGATGCAATCGGACTTACAGTTTAGAAGATACAGATTTATTAACATTTTTTTTTTTCAAACCGCTGCACTGTGCGTCAGTTTGTCTTAAATCCCTAAAACTTAAACATTTTCATTTCAAAAGGTTTTTATTGTGATTTTAGTGTTTTTTAAGTGATGTTTGTATTTTATACAAAATACCCATCTGAACCTATCCATCCAAACACATTTTATGGACTTAAAATGTGAATGCTATTAATCACTCAACACGAACATTAAATGCTACCAAGGCGGTAAAAGTAACAAAAACAGAGACTAGTAGAAGTGAGTACAAGTGAAAGACAAGACTTCATCAAAAATCAAAAAAAAAAAAAAAAACTTAAGATGATCACAACTCACACGAGCCTAAATGATTGCGTTAAAGTTAAAGTAGATCTCATAGGAACAAAACAAAAAACCGAAGAAGAAACTAAAAGTGAATGATGGGATTAGGCCACACCATTGAGGGCAGACAGACGTTTAACTAACAGACGAACGTACATAAGTAACCACACGAACCACAGAAGATAATTATGACAATGTAAGGAAAACAGCATGAGGCCATCAACTCATCATCCAGAAAATTTTAGTATAATATTTGAAGCGATATCTGTTGCCTGGCAGTCTAAGATAAATGAACGACATTAGTAAAGTTCACACAGCCAAAATGACCAAATGACCATTCACTTAAATTCCCTTCCAAAACAAAAAATAAAACCCAAGAAAAACACCTCAAATATGATCAAAGACCAAAAAAACTACTCCCAGCATTTCTTGAAGTAGTTCGTTCCTTTTGATGACTAAATTTTTTTTCCTTCTTTTTGTGAAAAGTGAGACGTTACGCCAGACTTTGAGGCGAAATTTTAAACGTTTAACTTATCATTAGTCAGTCTCTTTCACTCTTTCCTCAAAAAAAAAACTCTTGCAATTATTTAACTGTTTCACTTGTAGTTCCACTTTAAAGACTTAATACCGCCAATACCGTCTCAGCATTTGGCAACAAATGTGGCAAAAATGATTAAACGGGGTGAAAGATCTTAGTTAGACATTCGTTTTTTTTAGATTTTGCTTAATGAACAATTACTTTTGATAGTTTTTTTTTTTTTAAAGAAGGGAATAATAATTAAAAAATTGTAAAGGGTTAGATGAAAGGTTAAAAATTTTATTAAAATGAGATTAAAAGTAATGAAAACTAATGAATATCCAGCTTTAAAGAGTGCTCTAAATAAAATTTGTAGTTGGATTTTCTTAAATAAAAATCAAACCTTTTAATATAAAAACTCTACAAAATACGCAAATATAATGACATATTATACAAAATCATTTAGCATTAAAATGTTTACTTAGTACTCGGGTTTTGCAAAATTATCGACTTTTTTCGGAAACCCTCCCATTAAAGATTTTGCAGTTGCTTCTGATACCTTTTTGGAGCATGTGTTCCACCTGCGCTTAAAATCGGACATGTTCTTGGAAATCTTTCCTGTGTTCTTCAATTCTTTTTTTACCAGAGCCCAATACCTTTCCACAGGCCGAAGTTCTGGACAGTTAAGTGGATTTGCCTCTCGTGGTACAAAAATGACATTATTCTTTGAGTACCACTTAAGTGTCTTTTTTCCATAATGGCATGATGCCAAATCGGGCCAAAAAAATGTAGTCACTCTGTGCTCTCTTAAAAAGGGTAACAACCGTTTTTGTAGGCACTCTTTTATATAAATTTCTGTGTTTATTGTGCCAGATGCCAAAAATAATTTACTTCTTTTGCCACAACTGCAAATAGCTTGCCACACGAGAAACTTCTTAGGGAATTTTGTTTGTTTTTTTGTGCGAAACTCTTGCCGAACATTGCCCCGTTTATCAGCAACATAAAAATCTTGACCAGAAAGTTGAGAAAAGTCTGCCACTACGTATGTTTCATCATCCATCACACAACAGGTGTATTTTTTTTATAAAATCAGACTTCAATTTTTTCGCTCGTTTTTTTGCTTTTAAGTTCTTTATAGCATTGCGATCTGGAACCTTTTGGACTTTGTATGTCTTCAGTCCAGCATAAGCTTTGACTCTATGTGCAAAATTCGTAGAACATTTCACCGTACGAGCTGCTTTTCTTAAAGAAGTGTTAGGCGCTCTTCGAAAGAGTCGCTCGACTTCATTTGCCTTACCAATATCTGTAGGACCTTTTTTCCTCCCTGATCCAGGTTTTCTTTCAATGCTCAGGTTTTCCTTATACCGTCTGATGGCATTAGAAACCGGTCGAGGGTCAACTTTCAAATTTTTAGTTATTTTTTTAAAAGTCCATTACGGATTTTTTTGAAAATAACTATTGAAAATTAATAATTTCTAAAATAATAGTATCTGACATATCTATAGAAACTAACTTGATCAAAAAATAAATTATTTTTTGCACTATGGATAAATTTTGTCTAAAATAATAAATGCATATTTTTTTTAGAACACTCTTTATTTCAATCAAGGTTCGAAAAAATACTCTAAAGTACTGTATTTTATGGTACCGTACTTTACTTAGGCAAGTTTGGTACATAGCCACATACATAACAAAGTGATCAATACACTGTTTAAATACACAAACTTTATTATAAAGAACTTTCGCGAAGTACACTAAGAATAACGTACTTCGTTGAAAAACAGTATTGCTAAAAGTGAAATTTAAAAAAATCATGATGTCGTTTGGGATGGAAACCCCTTACCTGGCAACACTTTTTCGGTTTTAAGTACTTAACCGAACTGAATCTGTAACTTTCAAAACCTTAAAGAAAAATTTTCTAAATATAAGAAACTTTTTTAACGAAAAATTTTTATAACGAAAAATTTTTATAACGAAAAATTTTTTATAGAAAAAATTTTTTGTGAAAAATTTTCTATAGAAAAAATTTTTAGTGAAAAATTTTCTATATAAAAAAAATTTTTACCAAAAATTTTCTATTGAAAAAAATTTTTAACAAAAAATTTTCTATAGAAAAAATTTTTTTACCAAAATTTTTTTAAGAATAAATCTTTAAAGAAAATTCTCTACAAAAAAACTTTTTAAGGAAAATTTTACTATAAAATTTTTTTTTAACGAAAAGTTTTCTATTTAAAAAAAATTTAACGAAAAATTTTCTATTTAAAAAAAAAATTTAACGAAAAATTTTCTATAGAAAAAAATTTTTAACGAAAAATTTTTTATTAAAAAAATTTTCTATAGAAATATTTTTTTAATGAAAAATTTTCTATAGAAAAGTTTTTTTAATGAAAAATTTTCTATACAAAAATTTTTTTATAGAAAATTTTTTGTAACGAAACATTTTCTATAGCAAAATTTTTTAACTAAAATTTATAGAAAAATTTTGTATAGAAAAAATTTGTTAAAGAAAATTTTTTTATAGAAAAATTTTTTAAAGAAAAATTTTCTATAAAAAAATTTTCTATAGCAATATTTTTTTAACGAAAATTTTTTATAATTAAAAAATTTCTATAGAAAAATTTGTTTAACGAAAAATTTTTTTTAACAAAAATTTTGTATAGAAAAATTTTTTTTAACAACAAATTTTGTACAGAAAATCTTTCTATAAAAATGTAATTTTAATAAAAAAAATTTCCCTCGAAAAAATATTTTAAATTTTTTTAACGAAAAATTTTCTATAGAAAAATTTTTTTAATGAAAAATTTTCTATAGAAAATTTTTTTAACGAAACATTTTCTATAGCAAAGTTTTTTATTGAAAATCTATAGAAAAATTTTATAACGAAAAATTTTGTATAAAAAAATTTTTACCGAAAAATTTTCTATTGCAAAATTTTTTAACGAAAAATTTTGTATAGAAGAATTTTTATAATAAAACATTTTTTAAAGAAAAACGAAAAATTTTCTATAGAAAAATTTTTTTAACAAAAAATTTTGTATAGAACATTTTTTTAACGAGAAATCTTCTATGAAAAGTTATTTTAACAAAAAATCTTCTATAAAAACAATTTTTAAAATTTTTTTAACGAAAAATTTTCCATAGAAAAATTTTTTTAGCGAAAAATTTTCTATGGAAAAATTTTTTTACGAAAAATTTTCTATAGAAAAATTTTTTTAACGAAAAATTTTCGATTTAAAAATTTTATTAACGAAAAATTTTCTAAAGAAAAATTTTTTTAACGAAAAATTTTCTATAGAAAATTAAGGAAAAATTTTCTATAGAAAATTTTTTTTAACGAAAAATTTTCTATAGAAAATTTTTTTTAACCAAAAATTTTCTATAGAAAAATTTGTTTAACCAAAAATTTTCTATAGAAAAAATTTTTTAACGAAAATTTTTCTATAGAAAAAATTTTTTGACGAAAATTTTTCTATAGAAAAAATTTTTTAACGAAAATTTTTCCATAGAAAAAATTTTTTTAACGAAAATTTGTCTATAGAAAAGATTTTTTAAGGAAAAGTTTTTAACGAAGAATTTGCTGTATATAAATTTTTTTAACAAACAATTTTTTATAGAAAAATTTTTTGAACGAAAAATTTTGTATAGAAAAATTTTTTTTAACGAAAAATTTTGTATAGAAAAATTTTTTTTAACGAAAAATTTTCTATAGAAAAATTTTTTTAACGAAAAATTTTCTATAGAAAAATTTTTTTAACGAAAAATTTTCTATAGAAAAATTATTTTAACGAAAAATTTTTTATAAAATTTTTTTTAACATAAACATTTTTTAACAAAAATTTTTCTATAGAAAAAAATTTTTAACGAAAATTTTTCTACTGAAAAAAATTTTTTAACGAAAATTTTTGTATAGAAAAATTTTTTAACGAAAATTTTTATATAGAAAAAAATTTTTAACAAAAATTTTTCTATACAAAAAATTTTTAACGAAAATTTTATAGAAAAAATTTTTAACGAAAATTTTATAGAAAAATTTTTTTTACAAAAATTTTTCTATAGAAAAAATTTTTAATGAAAATTTTTAAACGAAAATTTTTCTATAGAAAAAAAATTTTTAACGAACATTCTTCTATAGAAAAAATTTTTTAAAGAAAATTTTTCTATAGAAAAATTTTTTTAAAGAAAATTTTTCTATAGAAAACATTTTTTATCGAAAATTTTTCTATAGAAAAACTTTTTCATCGAAAATTTTTCTATAGAAAAAATTTTTTAACGAAAATTTTTCTATAGAAAAATTTTTTAACGAAAATTTTTCTATAAAAAAATTTTTTAACGAACATTTTTTATAAAAAAATTTCTTTAACGAAAAATTTTCTTTAGAAAATTTTTTTTAGCGAAAAGTTTTCTATAGAAAAATTTTTTTAACGAAAAATTTTCTATAGAAACATTTTTTAAAGAAACATTTGCTTCAGAAAAATTTTTTAGAGAAACATTTTCTACAGAAAAATGTTTTAAGTATTCTATAGAAATTTGTTTTTAACAAGAAATTTTCTATAGAAAAAATTTTTTAACCAAAAATTTTCTATAGAAAGATTTTTTTAACAAAAAATTTTCTATAGAAAAATTTTTGTAGCCAAAAATTTTCTATAGATTAATTTTTCAATAAAAAAAATTTCTATAGGAAAAGTTTTTTAACGAAAAATTTTTTATCGAAAAATTTTCTATAGAAACACTTTTTTAATAAAAAATTTTCCATAAAAAAATGTATATAGAAACTTTTTTTCATTAAAATTTTATATAGAAAAATTTTTTAAATTTTTAAAATTTTCTATTTTCTCTGCTTTACTAACTTCTTTCTTTCTTCTCCTTTCAGATTACAACACAACCAAAACTCTGGCATGGGGCGTAGACGTCCCGATGGTGCTGTTTCTCCCACACCCTCCGATACCTCGGACTCGGATATTTCACTCGGCACACACTCACCCGTACCCAGTAGCTTGCATTTACAGCACAGTCCCGGTTCCACCTCAAACGGAGCCAACGATCGTGACGAGAGTTTAAGTGTGGACGATGATAAGCCGCGTGATCTCTCTTCATCGCTGTCATCAACGAGTATACCTGCATATCCATCAACAGCTTTGCCGCCCTCCTGCTTGCCCGCCTTTAAGCTAGATGCTGCAGCTACGAGTCTGTTTAGTGCGGGCTATTTGCAAAGTTTTGCTAATTTCAAAGAAATGACACAACAATTTCCCATACAACCCATGGTCATAAGGCCACATCCGCAATTACCACAGGCTCTGGCCAGTCTTAATGGCAATCATTTACATCCCAGTTATGGTGCCACGGCTTTTGCGGTAGATTGTTCTACTCAAGCTTCGGGACAACCACCAAAAATACGCGTCAATTCACCGGAAAAACTTAATTCGGCCGCCAATTCTATAGCAGCCACTTTAACGGCGGTCGCACATCCTCATCTGGCCCATCACCATCTACATAATCATCATCATCATGCAAATCACCCCCCACCACCCTCGACAATTCAAGAGCACCGTAGTAGTCCCTCGGCCCCATCAGCCACCACGACCAGTTATCATCCTAACGCACAATTGCTACATCGACCTTTTTCAACATCGCCTGATATTAGTCATAGCGCCACCGAAATAACATGATATCGTGCAAGGGTTTAATAACGAGATCGCTCTAGTGTATAGGTAGGAGAGTGTAAAAAAAGTATGAGAGTGATAAAGAGAATGATGGAAATTTGAGAAAATTTAACTGAACTTGCAAAACCGAAATCCTGAAATCCTTATTAGAAATTCAATTCAATTAAAATTAAAAAGATCCTCAAAAAAAACACAAAAGATTTAAAGCAATCATTGTTAGTTAAAAAAATAACAAAAAATTAAAATTATTAAAAAAAAAAAACGAAAATTAATTTGTAATACACTCGCTGGAGAATTAGGCAAAAATATAATTTTTTATGAATATGATGTATACGATGTAAACACATTTAAAGCCGCAGGCGCTAAATTTACAAACAAATACATTTTATCAATATTTTGTTAATACTTCTCTATTTTATCTTTAAGATTATTTTCATATTATTTAAAAATAAATATGTCTTCATAGCTAAATACTAAATAATAAAAAATTAACAAAACCAAATCGCCTGCCGCTTTTATTGTGTTTGCGCTTTATGGAATATCCATATTTAATTAACAGAACTGTATTCGAATGATTAACTTGGGCTTTAATTTATAAAGAAGGTAATTTATTTAAACCAAAATTTGATTTGAACTGAAATTTTAATTTAATTATTGAAACAACACAAGAAAGACCATTTTTTTATTTAAAAATGTTCCCATAGAATATTTTTCATTTAAAATATTGACATTTTTTTATTATAAAAAATTTGCTTTAAAAAAATTTCATGAAAATTTATCATTATTAAATTTTTTTAATAGAAAATTTTTCATAATAAAAATTTTTCTATTGTAAACTTATCATTATAAAAATTTTTCTATAGAAATTTTTTAATTAAAAAATTTTTTTCTATAGAAAATTTTTCATAATAAAAAATTTTTTAAAGCAAATTTTTCATTACAAAAATTTTGGTATAAAAAATTTTTCATTTTAAAAATTTGTCTATAGAAAATTCTTTTTCAATTTTTTTTTTCATTATAATAATTTTCCATTTTATTTATAAACTTTTTTTTTAATTTTTCGTTATAAAAATTTTCTATAGAAAATTTTTAAAAATTTTTCATAATAAAAATTTTTCATAATAAAAATTTTTCATAATAAAAATTTTTCTATAAAAAAGTTCTTATTGTAAACATTTTTCTATAAAAAAGTTCTTATTGTAAAAAGTTTTCTATAAAAAAGTTCTTATTGTAAAAATTTTTCATAACACAAATTTTTCTATGAAAAATTTTTCGTTATCAAAATTTCTCTATAGAAAATTTTTCATTATAAAAATTTTTCTATAGAAATTGTTCGTTATAAAAATTTTTCTTTAAAAAATTTTTAATTGTAAAAATTTTTCTATAGATAATTGTTCATTATAAAAAATTTTCTATAGAAAATTTTTCATTATAAAAATTTTTGAATAGAAAATTTTTTACTATAAAAATTTTTCTATAGAAAATTTTTAAATATAAAAATTTTTTGATAGAAAATTTTTTAATATAAAAATTTTCTATAGAAAATTTTTTAATATAAAAATTTTCTATAGAAAATTTTCTATAGAAAATTTTTTATTGTAACAATTTTCTATTGAAAAATTTTCATTATAAAAATTATTCTGTAGAAAATTTTTTATAATAAAAATTTTTCGTAATAAAAATTTTTCGTAATAAAAATTTTTCTATAAAAAATTTTTCCATAGAAAATTTTCTATAGAAAATTTGTCATTATAAAAATTTTCTATAGAAAAATTTTCATTATATAAAAATTTTTTATAATAAAAATTTTAATAAAGAAAATTTTTTATTGTTAAAATTTTTCTATACAAAATTTTTCATTTTAAAATATTTCTATAGAAAATTTTTTGTTATAAAAATTTTTCTATAGAAAATTTTTCCTGATAAAAATTTTTCTATAGAAAATTTTTTCTTATACAAATATTTCTATAAAAAATTTTTCGTTATAAAAATGTTCCTATAGAAAATTATTCGTTATAAAAATTTTCTATAGACAATTTTTCGTTATAAAAATTTTTCTATAGAAAAAAAAATTTGCGTTATTAAAATTTTTCTATAGAAAACAAATTTTTCTATAGAAAATTTTTCGTTACAAAAATTTTTCGTTACAAAAATTTTTCTATAGAAAATTTTTCAATATAAAAATTTTTCCATAGAAAATTTTTTGTTATAAAAATTTTTCGTTTTTCCATAGAAAATTTTTTATTCTAAAAATTATCTATAGAAAAAAAATTTTGTGTTATAAAAAATTTCTCAGTATAAAAATTTTTCTATAGAAAATTTTTCGTTATAAAAATGTTTCTATATAAAGTTTTTTGTTATAAAAATTGTTCTAAAACATGTTTCTATAGAAAATTATTCTTTACAAAAATTTTTCTATAGAAAATTTTTAATTACAAAAATTTTTGTATAAAAAATGTTTTATTTTAAAATTTTTCTATAGAAAATTTTTCGTTATCAAAATTTTTCGTCACAAAAATTTTTCAGTATAAAAATTTTTGTATAGAAAATTTTTTATTATAAAAATTTTTCTAAAGAAAATGTTTCGTTTTAAAAATTTATCTATAGAAAATTTTTCGTTTTAAAAATTTTTCTATAGCAAATTTTTCGTTATAAAAATTTTTCTATAGAAAATTTTTCGTTATAAAAATTTTTCTATAGAAAATTGTTCGTTATAAAAATTTTTCTATGGAAAATTTTTCGTTATAAAAATTTTTCTATGGAAAATTTTTCGTTATAAAAATTTTTCTATGGAAAATTTTTCGTTATAAAAATTTTTCTATGGAAAATTTTTCGTTACAAAAATTTTTCTATGCAAAATTTTTCGTTATAAAAATTTTTCTATGGAAAATTTTTCATTATAAATATTTTTCTATAGAAAATTGCTCGTTATAAAAATTTTTCTATGGATATTTTTCGTTATAAAAATTTTTCTATGGAAAATTTTTCGTTATAAAAATTTTTTTATGGAAAATTTTTCGTTATAAAAATTTTTCTATGGAAAATTTTTCGTTATAAAAATTTTTCTATGGAAAATTTTTCGTTATAAAAATTTTTCTATGGAAAATTATTCGTTATAAAAATTTTTCTATGGAAAATTTTTCATTATAAATATTTTTCTATAGAAATTTTTTCGTTAAAATTTTTTTTTTATAGAAAATTTTCTCAAAAAATAACAAAATTTTTTCCATAGAAAATTTTTCGTTATAAAAATGTTTCTATAGAAAATTTTTCATTATAAAATTTTTATTTATAGAAGATTTTTCGTTATTAAAATTTTTCGTAATAAAAATGTCTCGTTATAAAAATTTTTCTATAGAAAGTTTTTCGTTATAAAAATTTTTCTATACAAAATTTTTCGTTATAAAAATTTTCTATAGATAATTTTTCATTATAAAGAATAGAAAATTTTTGATATAAAAATGTTTCTATAGAAATTTTTTCGTTATAAAGATTTTTCGGTAGAAATTTTTTATATACAATTTTTCTTTATAAAAAATTTTATATAGAAAATTTTCCATCAAAAAAACTTGTTCTATAGAAAATTTTTCATTTCAAAAGTTTTTACACAGAAAAATTTTTATATTGAAATTGTTTTTATAAGAAAAATTATTTCAAGCGAATTTTTGTATTAAAAATATTTCTATAGAAATTTCTTTTAAAATTTTATATAAAAAATTATTCTGTACAAAATTGAGTATCAAAAATATTTAAAATATGGAAAACTTTTTAATAGGAAAATTTTTCTACAGGAAATCTTTATATGGAAAATTTTTTAATAATTTCATAAAATTTAATAATTTCATAAAATTTGAAAATTTTTTAATCAAAAAATTGTATATCCAAAATATTTTCAAGAAAAATTTAATATCAAAAATACTTCTTCAAAAATTTCTAATATCGGAAATTTTTCTATAGGAATATTTTTTTATCAAATATTTTTCTTTTCTTTTCGAAAATTTTTCTATCAAAAATGTTTTTAAATTAATCATTTGTTGCAGAAAAAATTTTTTTATAAATATAAAATTTATTATTTATTATTTTTTTTTTTAATTTCATATCAAAAATTATTCTATAAAAAATGTTTCTACAAAAATTTCATATAACAAAATTTTCAATAAATATCAATAAATTTTTAACAGAAAAATTTCGATATTGAAAATGTTTTTATAAGAAAAATCTGTTGCAAGAAAACTTTTATATCAAAATTATTTCTATGGAAAAAAATTTATAGCGAAAGAAACTTTTTCGATAGCTAATTTTGTAATTGTAATGAAATATTTTTTTTATCAAATTTATTCTAAATATTACAATTACTGAATTTCAGAATAATTTATTAAAAAAAATCATTCTTTTACAGCTCTGTTAATTTATTTATTGAGTAAATAATAGATAAACCTAAAATATTAAAAATTCCTTATTTTCTTTTTAAAAACTATATATAAAAATTTATATAATTAAGCAACTTTTGTACATTATATTTGCGTTTTATTATTATTACATAGTTTTAAAGACATTATTTTGCTTTAGTTTTTTAAGTCTAAAAAAAAGCACTTTATTCTAAATAAATTTAAATTTCTCAACGATATTTTCAATATTTAATATAAACAATATTTTTAAAAATATTTGCACTCAATGAAAAATATAAAATAAAAACCAAAATAAAATCGTTTTTATAACTTTTGAATCGTCTTTAATTAATTATAATTAGTTCCCATTTTAACCATTTTTATTTTTTTGAGTGTATGAATTGTAAATAGGTTGTAAGATTTATTACATTAAAATATAAATATTTAGTAAATAGAAAAAGCTTATTATTAGAATGCAATACGATTAATAATAAATAATTAAAAATGAGTTAAAGATAAATATAAATATATAAAAAATACAAAATTAAAAAAATAAATGAAAAAAAATGTGTTTTTATTCTAAAATTAAATGAATGGGAATTGGGATCTTGTATTTTTTCTGAAATTTGTTTTGTGATGTCGTTTTCAAAATTACTAAAGTTACAAAAAACCATAAAATTTAACAAATTGTATGGTTTTTAGTGGACTTCAGTCCACTCTTAGCTTTGGCTATAAGCACAGAAATTTTAGTCGCTTGACTTTTTGATTTACCAATATTTTTGTGCGTTATAAACGTAGGCAGAAATTCAATATAAACTTCCCACCTGATATTGGATATAAAAAGATTTTCATTACAAATTTATAAAAAAAGAAAACTTCTTGGAGATGCGGGGCATCGATCCCCGTACCTCTCACATGCTAAGCGAGCGCTCTACCATCTGAGCTACATCCCCATGTTGAGAAACACTGGCCGAAGAGCTCATGTTAAAGAAAACATTCACACAAAACAAAATCACGACATAAATAGAATCCATCACTAACAGTTGGCTCAATGGTCTAGGGGTATGATTCTCGCTTTGGGTGCGAGAGGTCCCGGGTTCAAATCCCGGTTGAGCCCACAATTTTTTTTAATATTTTTTTTTAATTAATTAATACATATTTATAAAAAATTTAATCAAAAAAATGGTTAACAAGTTTAATTTGCCAAACCAAAACAACCTAAGAAATTATTCACACAAAATGAGAAAAACGTCAAGTCCAAAAATTTTCCTTTTGAAAATTATAAATTTTTCAAAATCTTTTTTTAAATTTCTTTGATTTTTTATATTATAAAATATTTTTTAAAAATTGGACCATAAGCTTATAACAGCAATTTAGCAGCTCCCTAATCAGACGGCTCAATGGTCTAGGGGTATGATTCTCGCTTTGGGTGCGAGAGGTCCCGGGTTCAAATCCCGGTTGAGCCCGATGACTTTTTTTATTGGAAATTTTTCAAAAATTTACTTTTATAGGAAATTTTTCAAAAATTTACTTTTTATAGGAAATTTTTCAAAAATTTACTTTTATGGGAAATTTTTCAAAAATTTACTTTTTATAGGAAATTTTTCAAAAATTTACTTTTTATAGGAAATTTTTCAAAAATTTATTTTTTATAGGAAATTTTCCAAAAATTTACTTTTCATAGGAAATTTTTCAAAAATTTACTTTTTATAGGAAATTTTTCAAATATTTACTTTTTATAGGAAATTTTTCAAAAATTTACTTTTTATAGGAAATTTTTCAAAAATTTACTTTTTATAGGAAATTTTTCAAAAATTTACTTTCTATAGGAAATTTTTCAAAAATTTACTTTTTATAGGAAATTTTTCAAAAATTTACTTTTTATAGGAAATTTTTCAAAAATTTACTTTTTATAGGAAATTTTTCAAAAATTTACTTTTTATAGGAAATTTTTCAAAAATTTACTTTTTATAGGAAATTTTTCAAAAATTTACTTTTTATAGGAAATTTTTCAAAAATTTACTTTTTATAGGAAATTTTTCAAAAATTTACTTTTTATAGGAAATTTTTCAAAAATTTACTTTTTATAGGAAATTTTTCAAAAATTTACTTTTTATAGGAAATTTTTCAAAAATTTACTTTTTATAGGAAATTTTTCAAAAATTTACTTTTTATAGGAAATTTGTCAAAGATTTACTTTTGATAGGAAATTTTTCAGAAATTTACTTTTTATAGGAAATTTTTCAAAAATTTACTTTTTATAGAAAATTTTTCAAAAATTTACTTTTTATAGGAAATTTGTCAAAGATTTACTTTTGATAGGAAATTTTTTCAAAAATTTACTTTTTATAGGAAATTTTTCAAAAATTTACTTTTTATAGGAAATTTTTCAAAAATTTACTTTTTATAGGAAATTTTTAAAAAATTTATTTTTTAGGAAATTTTCCATAAATTTACTTTTTATAGGAAATTTTTCAAAAATTTTCTTTTTATAGGAAATTTTTCAAAAATTTACTTTTTCTGGGAAATTTTTCAAAAATTTACTTTTTATAGGAAATTTTTCAAAAATTTACTTTTTATAGGAAATTTTTCAAAAATATACTTTTATAGGAAATTTTTCAAAAATTTACTTTTTATAGGAAATTTTTCAAAAATTTACTTTTTATAGGAAATTTGTCAAAGATTTACTTTTGATAGGAAATTTTTCAGAAATTTACTTTTTATAGGAAATTTTTCAAAAATTTTCTTTTTATAGGAAATTTTTCAAAAATTTACTTTTTATAGGAAATTTTTCAAAAACTTATTTTTTATAGAAAAATTTTCAAAAATTTATTTTTTATAGGAAATTTTTCAAAAATTTACTTTTTATAGTAAATTTTTCAAAAATTTACTTTTTATAGGAAATTTTTCAAAAATTTACTTTTTCTGGGAAATTTTTCAAAAATTTATTTTTGATAGGAAATTTTTCAAAAATTCACTTTTTATAGGAAATTAAAAAAAATGCGTTTTAAAGGAATTTTTTCGAAAATTTACTTTTTATAGGCATTTTGCTATGAAAAATATTTTTTTATAGGAAATTTTTCAAAAATTTCCTTTTTATAGGAAATTTTTCAAAAATTTACTTTTTATAGGAAATTTTTCAAAAATTTACTTTTTATAGGAAATTTTTCAAAAATTTACTTTTTATAGGAAATTTTTCAAAAATTTACTTTCTATAGGAAATTTTTCAAAAATTTACTTTTGATAGGAAATTTTTAAAAAATTTACTTTTGATAGGAAATTTTTAAAAAATTTACTTTTTCTGGGAAATTTTTCAAAAATTTATTTTTGATAGGAAATTTTTCAGAAATTTACTTTTTATAGGAAATTTGTCAAAAATTTACTTTTTATAGGAAATTTTTCAAAAATTTACTTTTTATAGGAAATTTTTCAAAAATTTACTTTTTATAGGAAATTTTTCAAAAATTTACTTTTTATGGGAAATTTTTCAAAAATTTACTTTTTCTGGGATATTTTTCAAAAATTTACTTTTTATAGGAAATTTTTCAAAAATTTACTCTTTATAGGAAATTTTTTCAAAAATTTACTTTTTATCGGAAATTTTTCAAAAATTTACTTTTTATAGGAAATTTTTCAAAAATTTACTTTTTATAGGAAATTTTTCAAAAATATACTTTTATAGGAAATTTTTCAAAAATTTACTTTTTATAGGAAATTTTTCCAAAATTTACTTTTTATAGGAAATTTGTCAAAGATTTACTTTTGATAGGAAATTTTTCAAAAATTTACTTTTTATAGGAAATTTTTCAAAAATTTACTTTTTATAGGAAATTTTTCAAAAATTTACTTTTTATAGGAAATTTTTCAAAAATTTTCTTTTTATAGGAAATTTTTCAAAAATTTACTTTTTATAGGAAATTTTTCAAAAACTTATTTTTTATAGAAAAATTTTCAAAAATTTATTTTATATAGGAAATTTTTCAAAAATTTACTTTTTATAGTAAATTTTTCAAAAATTTACTTTTTATAGGAAATTTTTCAAAAATTTACTTTTTCTGGGAAATTTTTCAAAAATTTATTTTTGATAGGAAATTTTTCAAAAATTCACTTTTTATAGGAAATTAAAAAAAAATGCGTTTTAAAGGAATTTTTTCGAAAATTTACTTTTTATAGGCATTTTGCTATGAAAAATATTTTTTTATAGGAAATTTTTCAAAAATTTCCTTTTTATAGGAAATTTTTCAAAAATTTACTTTTTATAGGAAATTTTTCAAAAATTTACTTTTTATAGGAAATTTTTCAAAAATTTACTTTTTATAGGAAATTTTTCAAAAATTTACTTTCTATAGGAAATTTTTCAAAAATTTACTTTTGATAGGAAATTTTTAAAAAATTTACTTTTGATAGGAAATTTTTAAAAAATTTACTTTTTCTGGGAAATTTTTCAAAAATTTATTTTTGATAGGAAATTTTTCAGAAATTTACTTTTTATAGGAAATTTGTCAAAAATTTACTTTTTATAGGAAATTTTTCAAAAATTTACTTTTTATAGGAAATTTTTCAAAAATTTACTTTTTATGGGAAATTTTTCAAAAATTTACTTTTTATAGGAAATTTTTCAAAAATTTACTTTTTCTGGGATATTTTTCAAAAATTTACTTTTTCTGGGATATTTTTCAAAAATTTACTTTTTATAGGAAATTTTTCAAAAATTTACTCTTTATAGGAAATTTTTTCAAAAATTTACTTTTTATCGGAAATTTTTCAAAAATTTACTTTTTATAGGAAATTTTTCACAAATTTACTTTTTATAGGAAATTTTTCAAAAATTTACTTTTTATAGGAAATTTTTCAAAAATTTACTTTTTATAGGAAATTTTTCACAAATTTACTTTTTATAGGAAATTTTTCAAAAATTTACTTTTTATCGGAAATTTTTCAAAAATTTACTTTTTATAGGAAATTTTTCAAAAATTTACTTTTTATAGGAAATTTTTCAAAAATTTACTTTTTATAGGAAATTTTTCAAAAATTTACTTTTTATAGGAAATTTTTCAAAAATTTACTTTTTCTGGGATATTTTTCAAAAATTTACTTTTTATAGGAAATTTTTCAAAAATTTACTCTTTATAGGAAATTTTTTCAAAAATTTACTTTTTATCGGAAATTTTTCAAAAATTTACTTTTTATAGGAAATTTTTCACAAATTTACTTTTTATAGGAAATTTTTCAAAAATTTACTTTTTATAGGAAATTTTTCAAAAATTTACTTTTTATAGGAAATTTTTCAAAAATTTACTTTTTATAGGAAATTTTTCAAAAATTTATTTTTTATAGGAAATTTTCCAAAAATTTATTTTTTATAGGAAATTTTCCAAAAATTTACTTTTTGTAGGAAATTTTTCAAAAATTTTCTTTTTATAGGAAATTTTTCAAAAATTTACTTTTTCTGGGAAATTTTTCAAAAATTTACTTTTTATAGGAAATTTTTCAAAAATTTACTCTTTATAGGAAATTTTTTCAAAAATTTACTTTTTCTGGGAAATTTTTCAAAAATTTACTTTTTATAGGAAATTTTTCAAAAATTTACTTTTTATAGGAAATTTTTCAAAAATTTACTTTTTATAGGAAATTTTTCGTCAAATTTACTTTTTATAGGAAATTTTTCAAAAATTTATTTTTTATAGGAAATTTTGCAAAAATTTACTTTTTATAGGATATTTTTCCAAAATTTACTTTTTATAGGAAATTTTTCCAAAATTTACTTTTTATAGGAAATTTTTCAAAAATTTACTTTTTATAGGAAATTTTTCAAAAATTTACTTTTTATAGGAAATTTTTAAAAAATTTATTTTTTATAGGAAATTTTCCAAAAATTTACTTTTTATAGGAAATTTTTCAAAAATTTACTTTTGATAGGAAATTTTTCAAAAATTTACTTTTTATAGGAAATTTTTCAAAAATTTACTTTTTATCGGAAATTTTTCAAAAATTTACTTTTTATAGGAAATTTTTCAAAAATTTACTTTTTATAGGAAATTTTTCAAAAATTTACTTTTTATAGGAAATTTTTCAAAAATTTACTTTTTATAGGAAATTTTTCAAAAATTTACTTTTTATAGGAAATTTTTCAAAAATTTACTTTTTATAGGAAATTTTTCAAAAATTTACTTTTTTATAGGAAATTTTTCAAAAATTTCCTTTTTTATAGGAAATTTTTCAAAAATTTACTTTTTATAGGAAATTTTTCAAAAATTTATTTTTTCTAGGAAATTTTTCAAAAATTTACTTTTTATAGGAAATTTTTCAAAAATTTACTTTTTATAGGAAATTTTTCAAAAATTTACTTTTTATAGGAAATTTTTCAAAAATTTACTTTTTATAGGAAATTTTTCAAAAATTTACTATTTATAGGAAATTTTTCAAAAATTTACTTTTTTATAGGAAATTTTTCAAAAATTTCCTTTTTTATAGGAAATTTTTCAAAAATTTACTTTTTCTAGGAAATTTTTCAAAAATTTACTTTTTATAGGAAATTTTTCAAAAATTTACTTTTTTTAGGAAATTTTTCAAAAATTTTCTTTCTTATAGGAAATTTTTCAAAAATTTACTTTTTCTAGGAAATTTTTCAAAAATTTACTTTTTCTAGGAAATTTTTCAAAAATTTACTTTTTCTAGGAAATTTTTCAAAAATTTACTTTTTCTAGGAAATTTTTCATAAATTTACCTTTTATAGGAAATTTTTCAAAAATTTACTTTTTATAGGAAATTTTTCAAAAATTTACTTTTTTTAGGAAATTTTTCAAAAATTTTCTTTTTTATAGGAAATTTTTCAAAAATTTACTTTTTCTAGGAAATTTTTCAAAAATTTACTTTTTCTAGGAAATTTTTCAAAAATTTACTTTTGATAGGAAATTTTTCAAAAATTTACTTTTTATAGGAAATTTTTCAAAAATTTACTTTTTATCGGAAATTTTTCAAAAATTTACTTTTTATAGGAAATTTTTCAAAAATTTACTTTTTATAGGAAATTTTTCAAAAATTTACTTTTTATAGGAAATTTTTCAAAAATTTACTTTTTATAGGAAATTTTTCAAAAATTTACTTTTTATAGGAAATTTTTCAAAAATTTACTTTTTATAGGAAATTTTTCAAAAATTTACTTTTTATAGGAAATTTTTCAAAAAATTTACTTTTTATAGGAAATTTTTCAAAAACTTATTTTTTATAGAAAAATTTTCAAAAATTTATTTTTTATAGGAAATTTTTCAAAAATTTACTTTTTATAGTAAATTTTTCAAAAATTTACTTTTTATAGTAAATTTTTCAAAAATTTACTTTTTATAGGAAATTTTTCAAAAATTTACTTTTTCTGGGAAATTTTTCAAAAATTTATTTTTGATAGGAAATTTTTCAAAAATTCACTTTTTATAGGAAATTAAAAAAAAATGCGTTTTAAAGGAATTTTTTCGAAAATTTACTTTTTATAGGCATTTTACTATGAAAAATATTTGGCAAAATTTTTGAAACAAATTTTTTCGTTTTATTGTTTTGAAAGTGGATACATTTTTCAATTCAAACATATAATTTTTTTTCAAACAAAACCAACAAAGATTTAAATTTTTATTTGTTTTGAAAACAGTTTAAGTCTCATACATTTTTCAATTAAAACCAGTAAGAAAGTGCTATAGTCGGTCAAGCCCGACCATACGATAGCCTTCACCACAAATGTGTTATTTTTCCTGTATTAAGACAAATATTTGCTAAATTTTGCCATCATACAAACATTTCCTCAAAACTTATATATTTAAGCTGTTTCCGTCATTTGGACTTATATGAGATCTAGGTTCAAATGTGGACCGATTATCTCGAAACTTGGCAAATTGATTACAGTTGTTACAAAAATTATGTGTGCAAAAAATAAACTTGAAATTCTCATTATCTTTAGATTTATGAGCGTTTTAGTGATTTTTTTGTCTCATTTAGTGCGTTTTTAAAGAAGAGTTTGTAAAGGAGCTAATGGACCGATTTAAACGAAATTTCGTATAGTAATTTTAGTTTACATAAGCAGTATTTGTTTTATTTCATGAAAAAATATCGACATTTGTGGCCAATATATCAATTTCGGGAAGTGGGACCTATGGGAGGTACCATAAATAATAGACCGATTTTGATGAAATTCAATAGCCATGGTCCCATTTTCAAAAAAATTATCTGTGTCAAATGTCATCAAATTATATTTAGAATTGCGACCTGTAGTTTGATTACAAGGTTTACATGGGGGTCCAGTCAGCCGTCCAGCCAGACGGACGGACTTACATCGCTAAATCGACTCAGAAAGAGATTCTAAGCCTATTGGTATATTAAAAGGTGGGACTACGACAAATATTTCTATGTGTTACGTACATCTGCACAAACTTATAATACCCATTCCACCTATGGTGGTGAAGGGTATAAAAATGAATAAAATGCATTTCCAAATGTTTTTTTTTTTTAATTTATTTTTATGAAAGAAAAAATTTGATAGGTTCTGATCAAAACTTAAGATTTAATTTACTAAAAAAACGCAAAGCCCTTTAAATCTCGATTTGAAAATAAATGGACTTAATCCATTTTCAAAATAAGGTCTTCTAATATTTATGCAATTGAGTGTATATAGATTTCCAAAACTCTGCTAAGTTTTGTGCAAACCTCCATTTACTTGGCCCTATATCGTATATGCAATCTAAACCATCAAATGCTCATAGATCCCTAAAAATCTACAATTTAAGTCATTGATGTAGAGTATATTATGGTCGAGTTGACTGATTTCTTAGATCTCACTTCTTAATATGCCCGTTCATCTATGCTAGAAAATTATATTAGCTTCTTTTCATACATTTAATATGGTTTATGTTTTCCGCATCTTCATGGAATTAATTTGAAATATGCACTCAAAAATTATTTAGAATACCTGAAAATGACTTCAAATTTCATTTGAATTCTCGGAAATGTTTGTAAAACTCTTAAGGATTTGCAAAATTTTGTCTAAAATTTGTTTTTTTTTTTTAAGAATGACTAGGATATTCTTAAGTTAGGCGCCATCTACATGGATACGGATATTATGGGATAGGTAAACTTGTTATTTTATGTCTTTCTTTTACTGTTTATTTTCAAAACATACAAAAAATATCAATTTCTGTGTAAACATGTTGCAAGATCAGACAGACGGACGATCGAACGAACGAACGGGCGGATAAATAAGCAGCAACGAGCCGAGCCATTCAACCAACAACTAAATACAAGAAGTCAAATACATAAAAATAACAATCAAACATACAAACATTAATATCCGAATAACGAAATATAGTATCTAGATACTTAAGTATTTACGGGTAAGTACACTCATAAAAAAATGACGTTGCAAAATCGTCACTGGTCGTTGCCAAATTGAAAACAATTGGTATATATATTTTTGATACCGATGTTTTTAAAGTTGAAAACATGCGTTTACCTAAAAAAAACCTATGTTACTTAGTCATTTATCGACACGTGTCTCTAAAGTCATAGCCAGATAAAGTTTGGAAAACAAGAAGTCAGTGGACGACGCCAAGTTATAAATAATTAAAAGCAGGAGTAACCTTTAAGTTCTTGAGGTACCTAAAAAAGAGGACTTTATTAAAAAAAGAGGACTTTACTAAAAAAGAGGACATTACTTCACTTTTCTTAAATCCTAATGGCTTCATTTACCATCAGGATTTAATGAACAGTATTTTTTGGAAGAAGTCGAAGGTAAGTTTAATGATTTTATCCAACACAACTTACTTAATGGTAACGAAAAGTCATTGTTAAATGTTACTATTAAGGGCCAATCTCGTTTTCAGAATACAAATAAGTCTTTCAATCGCAAACAAAGTCTTTTTCATTTGACCACGACGTGTTTTAAAATTGAAAAAAATATATTTTTAGTTCAACCCCGTTCGGTAAAAAAAATTTTGATTGAAATTGAAAACAAAGTGTTTTCATATCAACATCATATGTTTACAATTTGAAAACGAAGCGTTTTCAACTCAAAACCCTTCGGTATTGAGCTGGTACATTAACGGTATACATTTTGTGTTGCAATATTGAAAACATTAGTTTTTAATTTGTAAACATACGGTGTTAATTCACCATTGACCCCGAATGGTGTGATTTTAAACACGAATGTGTTCAATTTTTCTATGAGTGTATAGAATTTTGTGTTTTTCTAATGAAAACACAAAAACGAATCAACACCAGGCAGGCAACTGTTAGCCCAATTTTCCTAAAAACAAAACGATGGCTGGCGCCAATGATGACACGTCCGGCTCTAAGCAAATGAGTTCTTACAACAAAACCATCGAAAACCACAAACAACAAATGGACACACAGACGGATGGATGGATTGGTGGATGGTTAGATGTACGAAGAAAAGAACTACACTCACACTATAAGATACAGAAGAGAAAAAAGAAAAAAAGCGCAACGCTAAAATGATCATGCTGCTGATGATCTTGTGGTTTTTGTTGCTGATTCTCTTACGATGATGTCCTACTTGAGTGGTTTACTTAGCTGCCTTATGAAAATATTTCGGATTTGTATGGCAATGACAACAGCAAAAACAACAACAACAACAAGTAGGACCTGCCATTAATAGCAACGGGAACACGACACTAAATGTTGTTATTACAAGATCTTAAGAAAATATTTGAAATGAAAACACAAACTATAGCAGCAACTGCATTTGCAACGACATCAGTCGCCTAAGAAATTTAATGCATTGATGGCCCAGTCCATAATACCAACAACACCAATAGAGAACTCACAAAAAAACCAAATATTTATAAAGATCATATCGGATGATCATCAAGATTGTGAAAACAGCAGAACAATTCCCATTTTACAAAAAACAAATTATTAAAATACCTAAAGATCTGATGCAAATAGAGGAAGAGGCTGGAACTCAACCGAAAAGAGTGAATGTAAAATTGACTTTAACATTCATCCAACTACTCAGTCACTCTGTTTTTAATAACAATAACTGACTGGCGATCTGTCTTTTTGACCGTCCCTAGGTCCGCTGTAAAAAAAGCGTTTTGTATAGAATTTATGCCAGCAATGAAATGCATTTAACTTATTTTTTACATCTTTAAGATACAGTAAAAAGTGACGAGTCACTGTCAATACTTTGATTCTTTAAGATACAAAATGATTAAATGGGAAAAAAACATTTTTTTATTACAAATTCTACAATACTTTGTTTAAAAGTTGGAGAAAAAAAACAATTTTGAAAAATTTAACACTAGAAAATGTTCCAAATATTAAATGATCGAAAAGTTTTGATTAAAAATTTTATTTTTTTTTTCAGAGATTTTTTTTATCATAAACTAAAGTTTTTTTCACAGAATTAAGACAAACAAATAAGAAAGTGGTATAGTCGGTCAAGCCCGACCATACGATCAAAGGCGTTATTTTTCCTGTATTAAGACAAATATTTGCTAAATTTTGCCATCATACAAACATTTTATTAAAACTTGTATATTTAAGCTGTTTCCGTCATTTGGACTTGTATGAGAGCTAGGGTCAAATGTGAACCGATTATCTCGAAATTTGGGAAATTGATTACAAAAATTATGTATGCAAAAAATAAACTCAAAATTCTCATTATCTTTAGATTTACGAGCGTTTTAGTGATTTTTTGTCTCATTTAGTGCGTTTTGACAGAAGAGTTTGTATGGGACCTATGGTCAAATGTGGACCGATTTCAACGAAATTTGATACAGTGATTTAAGTTTACATAAGCAGTATTTGTTTTAAATTTCATGAAAAAATATTGATTTTTGTGGCCAATATATCAATTCCGGTAAGTGGGACCTATGGGAGGTACCATAAATAATGGACCGATTTTGACGAATTTCAATAGCCATGGTTCCATTATCAAAAAAATGATATGTGCCAAATTTCATCAAATTATCTTTAGAATTGCGACCTGTAGTTTGATTACAAGGTTTACATGGGGGTCCAGCCAGCCGGACGGACGGACGGACGGACATCGCTAAATCGACTCAGAAATTGATTCTAAGCCTATTGGTATACTAAAAGGTGGGTCTAAGACAAATATTTCCATGCGTTACATACATCAGCACAAACTTATAATACCCTTTCCACCTATGGTGGTGAAGGGTAGAATTACAAATTTGGATTTTTATTCCATTTGAAAACTTTTTGAACAAAAATATTTTTTTTTACTATAAAATAATTTTATCAAAAAATAACAAAATAGTCGGGATGTGAATATTATTCAAAAAGAAGAGTATTCGCATTCGATCCCAAATCTGTTACATTTATTTATTAATGTAACAGACCAATTATTTTCAAAGCTGTTTAAAACGTAATTTTAATTTTGTTTCTATACCTATTACTTTAGGAGACATAGCATTTTCGATTTTTTCCCCTTTTTACCCGTTTTTACCCTCTTAGAGGTAAAAGTTCCAAAAGTCCCTTCTTCTTCGACCTATACATCAAAAAAGATACCCACTGTCCAAATTTTATCAAAATCGTTAGAGCCGTTTTCGAGATAGCCATTCTATATATATATACATATATATATATATATATATATATATAAAGTACCTGGTAGACCGAGCCTTGCTCGGAGCTTTATGATAAGCATTTTGAGGAAAATTTTAAAGTTTTTATATATTTTATATTATAAAGTGCTAAAATAAATTTAGAGGAAAGACATTGTAGAAATATTCAGTTAATTTTGAATTATTTGATTTATTTTGTCCGACCAACACATAGTTTGCATAGTTTACAGTTTAACTCATTTTGAATAATTTTGTAAATTATTCATATCAACAGAAACCTCTGTCGACTCATGCGCAACAACTTTGCTAAAGATTATAGTCTGATCAAATGCACAGTTTACGATTTAATTCATTTTGAGTAGTTTTCTGTGGCGCCACCTGTCGGACTTTGCTTATTCCAATTCATAAACCTCTTCGGCTTATCCGTAACAACTTTGCTGAAGATTATAGCATGATTAAATGTACAGCATACGATTAAATTGACTTTGAGTAAATTTCAGTAGCGCCACCTGGCGAAATTTCTTCATACCAACTAAGAAACCTTCGTCGGCTCATGTGCAACAACTTTGCTAAAGATTGTAGCATGATTAAATGTACAGATTACGATTAAATTGAGTTTGAGTAAGTTTCTGTAGCGCCACCTGTCGGAAATTATTCATACCAACTAAAAAGCCTTCGTCGGCTCAAGCGCTACAACTTTGCTAAAGATCATAGCATGATCAATGTACAGTTTACGATTTAATTAATTTTTAGTAATTTTCAGTGGCGCCATCTGTCGGAAATTAGTCTTATCAACTTTAAAACCTTCGCCGGCTTATCCGCAACATCTTCGCTAAAGAGCATAACACAATCAAATTCACAGTTTACTATTCTATAAAGAACATACATACAGACAAACATTCATTTGTTTAAAATAATACTAATTTTTCCCCCTTTTTATTCCCTAATTTCTAAAAGTTCCATATGTATATTTGGTACTTTTTTGGTGCCAATTGAATTCGGTACATTTTTTTAAAACGCATTTAACATAATGTATAATGTTCCTATTCATATTACTTTGGAGATGTTAAGTTATCATTTTATCCCTTTTTTTACCCATTTTGGCTCCAAAATCAAAAAAGTACTAAATAAGTGTTTCATGTTTTTTTACATCTATTGATTGCAGTACCAAGTTTCTTTCTATATTCTTTAGTTTAAAATATAAGAGTGGGTTAAAAAGGTGCCAAAAAAACTATTTTCACCCTTTTTTACCCCCTATCGGACATAGTTTCAAAAAAGTACCAAACACCTGTCCGCTTATTTTCAAAGCTGTTTAAAACGTAATTTTAATTTTGTTTCTATACCTATTACTTTAGGAGACATAGCGTTTTCGATTTTTTCCCCTTTTTACCCGTTTTTACCCTCTTAGAGGTAAAAGTTCCAAAAGTCCCTTCTTCTTCGACCTATACATCAAAAAAGATACCCACTGTCCAAATTTTCTCAAAATCGTTAGAGCCGTTTTCAAGATAGCCATTCTATATATATATATATATATATATACAATTATTGCTCGTTTAAGAATATAAGATACATACTGCTCGTTTAAGAACCCAGTAAAAAATATATGGATTAATCCATAATCGAGCAACAAAGGAGTAATGACTTGTTCATCTATTTGGAATAATAAGCGAGCTATCGAAACTTTTTATTTTGTTTTGTTGTTTATGCCTCGCTTAATACTCCAAATGGATCAACAAGGGATGCATCAGTTAGTTTTTTTTTTTTTTCTTTGACATAACAAAAAATATTTTGCTCAAATTAAATTGGAATGGATCAAAAAATAAACAAATACAAATTTTTTACTTTTTTTGTTTCGGTAATTGGTAAATTTTTTATTGCATGTTTTAAATAATATATTACGCGTTGTCTTTTCTTTAATTTTCTTGCAGAAGCACTTAAAGACACATTTCCAATATAAATAAAAATCAATTTTCTTATTTTTGTAAAAAAAATAACCAAATTTGTATTTTATATGATGTTTACTCCCTTTATGCTCCTTTAGGAGACAAAAACGATTACTCCCTCTGTCGTCATTTTCAAGACTAAAGGGAGTACTCCATAATAAGTTTAAAAGGAGTACTCGTGTCTGCGGACATGCTGTGTTAAAAATCCTATGAGTTTCGGAATTTTATGGAGTAATCCATTATTCGCAAAGGAGCGCTCCGAGAGTACTCTTTGGATGATCCTATTTTTTACTGGGAATATAGAAAAATTTCATAGAAAAATTTTTCAGTTCACAAAATTTTAATATAATTTTTTTCCGGTTCAAATAGTGTTAAAACTGGTCATATTGATGAATAAAAAGTGTAGGCAGCAGCTTCTGTATATCTAATTGTTATTGTTGTTATCCGTTATTGTTGTTGCTGTCACTATTCAAAAAAAGTCTATAATAAGTGGTTGTTGTTTCGGAATAGTCGTCTTGTTTCGTCGTCTGTCTATGATGGGGATAACATTATCAAACATATTGAATGCATCACAATATCTTCACAATCTAGACAATCTGTGACGATTAGATGAGTTGGCAAACGTGCAAATGAGGAGGAGATGAGAACAAAAAAAGAAGAAGAACATCATCATCACACCAGTTTAGAACGGAGACAGAGCAGAAATGAGTCCAGACTACAGAAACAACAGCAACCAACAGCCAACGTCAATACAACAACACTTTACTTCGATGCTTAACAATATAATTATTGACTTAACATGAACGGATGATGGTTCAATGGATGGAAGTACGGACATATGGATGGATAGATGGATAGATGACCGTATGATATGGGAAGAGATTTGTGGCTCTGTCGAGTTAAGTGCTTTTGTTTAAAATTAAAAGTATATGTTATAATTTTAACATATTTTTTTTTTTTTTGTTTTGTCTAAAACTTTGGTTTCAAATTACAAGGTGAGTTGCATTTAAAATACTTACAAGATGTACAACAACCTAAATTAATACAACTCCCCCTCCAAAATTTTGGGATCTTTTGCTTTTAACGCAAACAAAACAAAATTCTATCTTCCTGTTATGCATCTTCAGACTGACAAGTACTTAATTATTTCGGTGATGAATACCAAAACTCAATACATATTCGTTCAACTGGTGGCGCAGGGAAAAAGTTTGTTTAAGGGCCTTTTCAAAGGGTCTTCTTTGTAAAACTATTGCTGATCCCAAACAATGTTCTCTGAAAAGTTTACGATCTTACAGGTTTTACTTGAAAAATTTTGAAATCTTTTATTAAAAGATTTCAAAATTTTTCTTTTATTAAAAGATTTCAAAATTTTTCAAGTAAAACCTGTAAGATCGTAAACTTTTCAGAGAACATTGTTTGGGATCAGCAATAGTTTTACATAGAAGACCCTTTTGAAAAGGCCCCTTAAACAAACTTTTTCCCTGCGCCACCAGTTGATCGGGATCGCACAAATTTATATAAAAAGTTTGTGATCGCACAAACTTTCGAAACAAATTTCGTGATCATAGAATATTTTTCTATGAAAATTTTGTGATCGCACGAACTTTCCTAGAAATTTTGTAGTCATACAAATTTTTCTATGAAATTTTTACAATTGAAGACAATCTATGATAATTTTGGGATCATACAAATTTTTCTATAAAAAATTTTTAACTGAAGAAATTTTTCTTTGAATATTTTGTGATCCCACAAATTTATATAAAAATTTTGTGATCGCACATACTTTCTATGGAAATTTTGCGATCATACAAATTTTTCTACGAAAATTTTATAACTGAGAAAATTTTCTTTGAAAATTTTGAGATCGCACAAATTTTTATTAAAATTTTTGACGGCATAAACTTTCTATGGAAATTTTGTAATCATAAATTTTGTAATCATAAATCTATGAAAATTTTGTAACTGAATTTTTTTTCTTAATTTTGTGATCGTGAGCTTTCTATGAAAATTTTGTCATTATATAAATTTTTCTATAAAAAATTTATAATTAAAGAAATTTTTCTTTCAAAACTTTCTCTAGAAATTTTGTGATCATACAAATTTTTCTATGAAATTTTTGTAATTGAAGATAATCTATGAAAATTTTGTGATCATAAACTTCACAAACTTTCTATAGAAATTTTGTGATCATGCAAATTTTTGTATGAAAACCTTATAAGTGAGAAAATTTTCTTTAAAAAATTTGATACCGCACAAATTTATATCAAAATTTTTGGTGTCATAAACTTTCTATGGAAATTTTGTGATCATACAAATTTTTCTTCTGTAATTGAAGAAAATTTTTATTGAAAACTTTGTGATCGCTCAAACATTCTATGAAAATTTTGTGATTAACAAATTTTCTATAAAAAAATTATAATTAAAGAAATTTTTCTTTCAAAAAAATTTCTGTTTTAAAACATCCAGAGAATGTTGATCAAATTTATAATTACAGAAATTTTTCTTTGAGTATTTTGTGATCCCACAAATTTATATGAAAATGTTGTGATCGCACAAACTTTCTATGCAAATTTTGTGATCATGCTAATATTTCTATGAAAATTTTATAATTGAGGAAATTTTCTTTGAAAATTTTTTGATCTCACAAATTCTTTTCTTTGAAAATAACTTTATATAGAAATAAACTTTATATAGAAATTTTGTGATCATACATTTTTTCTAAAAAAATTTTATGATCACAAAAATTTTTTTATAAAAATTTTGTAACTGAAGAAATTTTTTGGAAAATTTGGTGATCGCACAAACTTTCTATGAAAATTTTGTGATCATACAAATTTTTCTATAAAAATTTTCTAATGGATAAAATTTTTCTTTGAAAATTTTGTGATCGCACATACTTTCGATAGAAATTTTGTGATCATACATTTTTTTCTATGAAAATTTTGTAAGTAAAGAAATTTTTCTTTGAAAATTTTGTGATCGCACAAACTTTCTATTTAATTTAAGTGATTATACAACTATAAAAAATTTTAATTGAAGAAATATTTTCTATGAAAATTTTGTAATTGCAGAAATTTTTCTTTGAAAATTTTGTGATCGCAAAAACTTTCTATGAAAATTTTGTGATCATATAAATTTTTCTATGGAAATTTTGTGATCTATGAAAATTTTGTAATTGAAGAAATTTTTCTTTGAAAATTTTTTGATCGCACAAACTTTTTATAGAAATTTTGTGATCATGTAAATTTTTCTTTGAAAATTTTTTGATCGCACAAACTTTTTATAGAAATTTTGTGATCATGTAAATTTTTCTTTGAAAATTTTATAATTGAGGAAATTTTTATTTGAAAATTTTGTGATCGCATATATTTATATAAAAATTTTTTTGATCGCACAAACTTTCTATAAAAATCTTATGATCATGCAAATTTTCTATAAAAATTTTATAATTGAGGAAATTTTTCTTTGAAAATTTTGTGATCGCACATATTTATATAAAAAATTTGTGATCACGCAAACTTTCTATGAAAACTTTGTGATCGTACAACTTTTTCGATAAAAATTTTGTAATTAAAGATATTTTTCTTAAAAAATTTTGTGAACGCAGAAATTTATATCAAAACTTGTATTATAATCTTGTATAATAATTTTTTCATAAAAAATGTTGTAATATCACAAATTTCTATTATTAAAAATTTGTTGTTAATTTTTAAAATCCTTAAAATTTTTCTTTGAAATAATTCATTAGAATCTTCTAAATTCATTATTTTAAAATATAAAGGCCTTTAAAGTGAATTATTTTTACCGTTCGTCATTCTTAAATATTGAAAACTTTTTAAACGGTGTCAGTGAACGGCAACGTCAGGCAATTTTCGGCGCAATTATCAACAAATGAAAGCATCACCATTAATCCTCAGCGTCATCATCTACATCCTCATCACCTTTATCATAACCATACTCATATCCAACATTATTATTATTGTCAAAATCCCGATGATGATGATGATGAGGTAGATTTTAAATGTGAGAATAACTTAAGGAAAAAAATGTTTTAACGCCATTACAGACAGACAGACGGTACTCGGTACATTCACTCACTCTCTACACCGACAGTCACACACATCAATTCGAATGATGTGACACTTTTGAGGTGAATTTTACACAGAAAAGTTTGCGATGCATCAACATTTTGTTGAACATTCACTCATTTCATCGTTGGCTGGCGTCTTGTCATATGATTTCATTTAGGTTTTTACAGCCATTAAAACAAATAAACCAAAAAGAAAGATATATTTTGAAATACTAAAAAAAATACGGACAAAAAGAATAGGCTTATTTCTATTGGTTTGAGGACGGGGTGACAAATGCTTACATGACACAATTGCCACTTCCTCCGTTTTTAAATTTTCCATATGTTTTTCAAATATTTTCATTTGTTTTTCACATTCAATTTTCTAATGTTTACTACTTGAGTTATTTAGAGAGACAATAACATGGCCCAATTAGCCATGTTTTCGAAAAATTTAAGACAATTCCCATTTAAATAAAAAGGCGTCAATTATTTGTGTCTTAGCGGTCGGTACCTGTATTTAATGTAACGCATGATGTTTTGTGTCATAATTCGAAATAATAAAAAAATAAAATGAGTAATTGAGGACTACTGTAAACATATTTGAAAAAATATTAGGTATTCAAAAAAGTTATATTAGAAATTGTCGATAGATGTTCTTAAAATAACATGAATATGAGTAAATATTTCGATACTTTACCCTAAAAAAGGTTGAAAGTGTCACAATTTTTGTTTCAATTTTCCAGTGAACTTTTTTTAATGCCTAATATTTAGTATGTGAGTTTGAGTTTTTGAAATTTTGCTACCAAATCCAATTCAACACCTCAAATGTTGTTGTGTAATGTTAAATAATTGATTTCATACTTTCAAAATATTTTCAAAATGACATTTAATCGCTGCTGCTGTCATTACTGGTACTACAAAAAGTTTCAAATGCACAACGAGTGCCTTTTGTTAAACAAAGCTGAAACGAAATTATCGGTTTGAGAAGGCTGAATTGAGAAGGGGTGCGAAAGGTGCACAAAGGAAACTCCTCTTAATTCGTATAAAAAAAGCTAAAACAAAGAAAGACAGACAATAATTAGCAAAAAAAACTTAACACTTTTCAGCAAATACCTTAGTCTATGTCTTAGTCTATACCTTAGTCTATACCTTAGTCTATGTCTTAATCTATGTCTTAGTCTATGTCTTAGTCTATGTCTTAGTCTATGTCTTAGTCTATGTCTTAGTCTATGTCTTAGTCTATGTCTTAGTCTATGTCTTAGTCTATGTCTTAGTCTATGTCTTAGTCTATGTCTTAGTCTATGTCTTAGTCTATGTCTTAGTCTATGTCTTAGTCTATGTCTTAGTCTATGTCTTAGTCTATGTCTTAGTCTATGTCTTAGTCTATGTCTTAGTCTATGTCTTAGTCTATGTCTTAGTCTATGTCTTAGTCTATGTCTTAGTCTATGTCTTAGTCTATGTCTTAGTCTATGTCTTAGTCTATGTCTTAGTCTATGTCTTAGTCTATGTCTTAGTCTATGTCTTAGTCTATGTCTTAGTCTATGTCTTAGTCTATGTCTTAGTCTATGTCTTAGTCTATGTCTTAGTCTATGTCTTAGTCTATGTCTTAGTCTATGTCTTAGTCTATGTCTTAGTCTATGTCTTAGTCTATGTCTTAGTCTATGTCTTAGTCTATGTCTTAGTCTATGTCTTAGTCTATGTCTTAGTCTATGTCTTAGTCTATGTCTTAGTCTATGTCTTAGTCTATGTCTTAGTCTATGTCTTAGTCTATGTCTTAGTCTATGTCTTAGTCTATGTCTTAGTCTATGTCTTAGTCTATGTCTTAGTCTATGTCTTAGTCTATGTCTTAGTCTATGTCTTAGTCTATGTCTTAGTCTATGTCTTAGTCTATGTCTTAGTCTATGTCTTAGTCTATGTCTTAGTCTATGTCTTAGTCTATGTCTTAGTCTATGTCTTAGTCTATGTCTTAGTCTATGTCTTAGTCTATGTCTTAGTCTATGTCTTAGTCTATGTCTTAGTCTATGTCTTAGTCTATGTCTTAGTCTATGTCTTAGTCTATGTCTTAGTCTATGTCTTAGTCTATGTCTTAGTCTATGTCTTAGTCTATGTCTTAGTCTATGTCTTAGTCTATGTCTTAGTCTATGTCTTAGTCTATGTCTTAGTCTATGTCTTAGTCTATGTCTTAGTCTATGTCTTAGTCTATGTCTTAGTCTATATCTTAGTCTATGTCTTAGTCTATGTCTTAGTCTATGTCTTAGTCTATGTCTTAGTCTATGTCTTAGTCTATGTCTTAGTCTATGTCTTAGTCTATGTCTTAGTCTATGTCTTAGTCTATGTCTTAGTCTATGTCTTAGTCTATGTCTTAGTCTATGTCTTAGTCTATATCTTAGTCTATGTCTTAGTCTATGTCTTATTCTATGTCTTAGTCTATGTCTTAGTCTATGTCTTAGTCTATGTCTTAGTCTATGTCTTAGTCTATGTCTTAGTCTATGTCTTAGTCTATGTCTTAGTCTATGTCTTAGTCTATGTCTTAGTCTATGTCTTAGTCTATGTCTTAGTCTATGTCTTAGTCTATGTCTTAGTCTATGTCTTAGTCTATGTCTTAGTCTATGTCTTAGTCTATGTCTTAGTCTATGTCTTAGTCTATGTCTTAGTCTATGTCTTAGTCTATGTCTTAGTCTATGTCTTAGTCTATGTCTTAGTCTATGTCTTAGTCTATGTCTTAGTCTATGTCTTAGTCTATGTCTTAGTCTATGTCTTAGTCTATGTCTTAGTCTATGTCTTAGTCTATGTCTTAGTCTATGTCTTAGTCTATGTCTTAGTCTATGTCTTAGTCTATGTCTTAGTCTATGTCTTAGTCTATGTCTTAGTCTATGTCTTAGTCTATGTCTTAGTCTATGTCTTAGTCTATGTCTTAGTCTATGTCTTAGTCTATGTCTTAGTCTATGTCTTAGTCTATGTCTTAGTCTATGTCTTAGTCTATGTCTTAGTCTATGTCTTAGTCTATGTCTTAGTCTATGTCTTAGTCTATGTCTTAGTCTATATCTTAGTCTATGTCTTAGTCTATGTCTTAGTCTATGTCTTAGTCTATGTCTTAGTCTATGTCTTAGTCTATGTCTTAGTCTATGTCTTAGTCTATGTCTTAGTCTATGTCTTAGTCTATGTCTTAGTCTATGTCTTAGTCTATGTCTTAGTCTATATCTTAGTCTATGTCTTAGTCTATGTCTTAATCTATGTCTTAGTCTATGTCTTAGCCTATGTCTTAGTCTATGTCTTAGTCTATGTCTTAGTCTATGTCTTAGTCTATGTCTTAGTCTATGTCTTAGTCTATGTCTTAGTCTATGTCTTAGTCTATGTCTTAGTCTATGTCTTAGTCTATGTCTTAGTCTATGTCTTAGTCTATGTCTTAGTCTATGTCTTAGTCTATGTCTTAGTCTATGTCTTAATCTATGTCTTAGTCTATGTCTTAGCCTATGTCTTAGTCTATGTCTTAGTCTATGTCTTAGTCTATGTCTTAGTCTATGTCTTAGTCTATGTCTTAGTCTATGTCTTAGTCTATATCTTAGTCTATGTCTTAGTCTATGTCTTAGTCTATGTCTTAGTCTATGTCTTAGTCTATGTCTTAGTCTATGTCTTAGTCTATGTCTTAGTCTATGTCTTAGTCTATGTCTTAGTCTATGTCTTAGTCTATGTCTTAGTCTATGTCTTAGTCTATATCTTAGTCTATGTCTTAGTCTATGTCTTAATCTATGTCTTAGTCTATGTCTTAGCCTATGTCTTAGTCTATGTCTTAGTCTATGTCTTAGTCTATGTCTTAGTCTATGTCTTAGTCTATGTCTTAGTCTATGTCTTAGTCTATGTCTTAGTCTATGTCTTAGTCTATGTCTTAGTCTATGTCTTAGTCTATGTCTTAGTCTATGTCTTAGTCTATGTCTTAGTCTATGTCTTAGTCTATGTCTTAGTCTATGTCTTAGTCTATGTCTTAGTCTATGTCTTAGTCTATGTCTTAGTCTATGTCTTAGTCTATGTCTTAGTCTATGTCTTAGTCTATGTCTTAGTCTATGTCTTAGTCTATGTCTTAGTCTATGTCTTAGTCTATGTCTTAGTCTATGTCTTAGTCTATGTCTTAGTCTATGTCTTAGTCTATGTCTTAGTCTATGTCTTAGTCTATGTCTTAGTCTATGTCTTAGTCTATGTCTTAGTCTATGTCTTAGTCTATGTCTTAGTCTATGTCTTAGTCTATGTCTTAGTCTATGTCTTAGTCTATGTCTTAGTCTATGTCTTAGTCTATGTCTTAGTCTATATCTTAGTCTATGTCTTAGTCTATGTCTTAGTCTATGTCTTAGTCTATGTCTTAGTCTATGTCTTAGTCTATGTCTTAGTCTATGTCTTAGTCTATGTCTTAGTCTATGTCTTAGTCTATGTCTTAGTCTATGTCTTAGTCTATGTCTTAGTCTATATCTTAGTCTATGTCTTAGTCTATGTCTTAATCTATGTCTTAGTCTATGTCTTAGCCTATGTCTTAGTCTATGTCTTAGTCTATGTCTTAGTCTATGTCTTAGTCTATGTCTTAGTCTATGTCTTAGTCTATGTCTTAGTCTATGTCTTAGTCTATGTCTTAGTCTATGTCTTAGTCTATGTCTTAGTCTATGTCTTAGTCTATGTCTTAGTCTATGTCTTAGTCTATGTCTTAGTCTATGTCTTAATCTATGTCTTAGTCTATGTCTTAGCCTATGTCTTAGTCTATGTCTTAGTCTATGTCTTAGTCTATGTCTTAGTCTATGTCTTAGTCTATGTCTTAGTCTATGTCTTAGTCTATATCTTAGTCTATGTCTTAGTCTATGTCTTAGTCTATGTCTTAGTCTATGTCTTAGTCTATGTCTTAGTCTATGTCTTAGTCTATGTCTTAGTCTATGTCTTAGTCTATGTCTTAGTCTATGTCTTAGTCTATGTCTTAGTCTATGTCTTAGTCTATATCTTAGTCTATGTCTTAGTCTATGTCTTAATCTATGTCTTAGTCTATGTCTTAGCCTATGTCTTAGTCTATGTCTTAGTCTATGTCTTAGTCTATGTCTTAGTCTATGTCTTAGTCTATGTCTTAGTCTATGTCTTAGTCTATGTCTTAGTCTATGTCTTAGTCTATGTCTTAGTCTATGTCTTAGTCTATGTCTTAGTCTATGTCTTAGTCTATGTCTTAGTCTATGTCTTAGTCTATGTCTTAATCTATGTCTTAGTCTATGTCTTAGCCTATGTCTTAGTCTATGTCTTAGTCTATGTCTTAGTCTATGTCTTAGTCTATGTCTTAGTCTATGTCTTAGTCTATGTCTTAGTCTATGTCTTAGTCTATGTCTTAGTCTATGTCTTAGTCTATGTCTTAGTCTATGTCTTAGTCTATGTCTTAGTCTATGTCTTAGTCTATGTCTTAGTCTATGTCTTAGTCTATGTCTTAGTCTATGTCTTAGTCTATGTCTTAGTCTATGTCTTAGTCTATGTCTTAGTCTATGTCTTAGTCTATGTCTTAGTCTATGTCTTAGTCTATGTCTTAGTCTATGTCTTAGTCTATGTCTTAGTCTATGTCTTAGTCTATGTCTTAGTCTATGTCTTAGTCTATGTCTTAGTCTATGTCTTAGTCTATGTCTTAGTCTATGTCTTAGTCTATGTCTTAGTCTATGTCTTAGTCTATGTCTTAGTCTATGTCTTAGTCTATGTCTTAGTCTATGTCTTAGTCTATGTCTTAGTCTATGTCTTAGTCTATGTCTTAGTCTATGTCTTAGTCTATGTCTTAGTCTATGTCTTAGTCTATGTCTTAGTCTATGTCTTAGTCTATGTCTTAGTCTATGTCTTAGTCTATGTCTTAGTCTATGTCTTAGTCTATGTCTTAGTCTATGTCTTAGTCTATGTCTTAGTCTATGTCTTAGTCTATGTCTTAGTCTATGTCTTAGTCTATGTCTTAGTCTATGTCTTAGTCTATGTCTTAGTCTATGTCTTAGTCTATGTCTTAGTCTATGTCTTAGTCTATGTCTTAGTCTATGTCTTAGTCTATGTCTTAGTCTATGTCTTAGTCTATGTCTTAGTCTATGTCTTAGTCTATGTCTTAGTCTATGTCTTAGTCTATGTCTTAGTCTATGTCTTAGTCTATGTCTTAGTCTATGTCTTAGTCTATGTCTTAGTCTATATCTTAGTCTATGTCTTAGTCTATGTCTTAGTCTATGTCTTAGTCTATGTCTTAATCTATGTCTTAGTCTATGTCTTAGCCTATGTCTTAGTCTATGTCTTAGTCTATGTCTTAGTCTATGTCTTAGTCTATGTCTTAGTCTATGTCTTAGTCTATGTCTTAGTCTATGTCTTAGTCTATGTCTTAGTCTATGTCTTAGTCTATGTCTTAGTCTATGTCTTAGTCTATGTCTTAGTCTATGTCTTAATCTATGTCTTAGTCTATGTCTTAGCCTATGTCTTAGTCTATGTCTTAGTCTATGTCTTAGTCTATGTCTTAGTCTATGTCTTAGTCTATACCTTAGTCTATACCTTAGTCTATGTCTTAATCTATGTCTTAGTCTATGTCTTAGTCTATGTCTTAGTCTATGTCTTAGTCTATGTCTTAGTCTATGTCTTAGTCTATGTCTTAGTCTATGTCTTAGTCTATGTCTTAGTCTATGTCTTAGTCTATGTCTTAGTCTATGTCTTAGTCTATGTCTTAGTCTATGTCTTAGTCTATGTCTTAGTCTATGTCTTAGTCTATGTCTTAGTCTATGTCTTAGTCTATGTCTTAGTCTATGTCTTAGTCTATGTCTATGTCTATGTCTACGTCTACGTCTACGTCTACGTCTACGTCTATGTCTTAGTCTATGTCTTAGTCTATGTCTATGTCTATGTCTTAGTCTAAGTCTACGTCTATGTCTTAGTATATGTCTTAGCCTATGTCTTAGTAAATATCTTAGTATATATCTTCGTTTATATCTTAGTCTATGTTTTAAGTTAAAATCTTTTAAGTTAAAATCTCTCTCAAATACTTTAAAGCTTTAATTATTTTAACAAATTACTTTGTGATAAAAGCTTTTTGTTTAAATATCACAATTTAAAAGTTGATTGCTTTCAATGTGTAGTCCAAGCTTTTAAGGTTGTTTAGCATATTTCACTTTGTTAATGCTAAAAGGCCTTATCCTGGTTTTAGCATTAATATTGTGATTGACAAAGAATTACTCTTTGTTTTAATATATATAATTGCTGAATTCCTTGAGAATATTGCTGTCCCTTTCTAAATTAAGTCCGAATCTAATTGTCAAATCGGCTAAGAGGTCTAAGATGAAGTTTCCGGTTTTTAGCCTAATAAGATTTTTCCTTCTTCTTAACATAGCTCTTCAAGAGAAAGGTAACGTCCAAATAAAGCTCCATTTTCCTACTCCACATTACAATAATTGCCTTTTTATTTCATATTGCTACAACTTTGGTTGGTATATTGGTTGAGAGTAATTTACCCTAATTTGGATCCAAAAGTACAAATAGTTTTTCTTCTACCAGTACTAAAGTTCCTCATCCCAACATTTGGTCCTTCGAACCGGATTTTGAAGGAAACATATAGATTTGATCTCTGGGAATTCTATCGAGTGGTTACTCTTTTGCCATACAACTCTTGTCATCAACATTTTCTCAACTTCTCAATATATCATTAACATAAATCAGGTACGTTTACATTTTGCTTGTGACATTCCATTAGTTCTAAAAGTGCATTCAGGAAAGCGAAAGGGCATTTTTTTTAAATCGTGTTAAAATTACATTTGCTGCTATATTGATAGCCAACATGTGTAAATGAAATCAAATCAAAAAAAAAAAAAAAATCAAAAGTGCTTAATAAAATAAATTTCTATTTATTGGTTAATAATTTAATAATTTTTGATATTCCTATTAAATAATATTACATATTTGAATAATTAAAAAAAAAAAAAAGAATTAACAAAACCAACAAAAAATTTAAGAAATAAAGAAACAAAGAAATAAAGAAGAAATAAAGGAAACTACAAAGAGAAGAAACGTGGATTTACTCCTGTCAAAAAAACAACGTGATCACTACCAGCACCCGTAAGTCCGTTTGATATTTTTTTTAATTCCTACGCATTTTTAATTCCTACGATATTTAAAAGAAATTCCAAAATTATTTGTTCAATAATTTTGATAGAAAAAGTTAATAATTGGTCACTAAGTTTACGGCGAATTGTCTTTATTCCACAATCCCCTCTGGTTCCCCCTTTTGCAAATTCTTTTACAGAATTATATTCGTATGGTAATGCAGTTCTCCTTTGCTGTATTACTTTATTTTACATCACACTGTTAAATTATTTTTATTCCTGCTAATACAATTCTCTTGAGTAATTTAAGACTATTTTTTTCACTCGCTCTGTGATATTGATGATCTCTTTAATTTGAAAATATATACATCTCTTTAAGTTACAACAATCGATCTCTTAACCTATAGTTCTTTGTCGTTAAGTTGAATTTGCTTACAGCTTTTGTTTCTATTAAAGTGTTGCCGAGAGGATGTATGTTAGGAAATCTTTTTAACCAAATTTAGTAAAGTTATTTAAAATGTTGCAAAATATATATACAATTTTTAAAAGTACTTATATAAATATAAACAAATAAAACAATACAAAGTGCTACTTAATTCTCAATTGGTTAAAGAACTACAATTCATTCAATTCCTAAAGTAAATCAAATTATCTAAAATAAATAAATTAAGCTTAATTCTAAATTTATTAAATTTTACTACTACTATAAATAATCCTACATCATACAAAAAAAATATTATAACAAATTTTTGTTAAAATAATTATTCATAAATAATTCGTTTTATTATAATTTAATTTTTTCGTGCTCCTAATTCATAAATAATATTCAAAATTTTTCATCCATAACAATTTTGGAAACATTTTCAACAAATTCGATAGTATTTATGCAAAGTTTAAGATCTGCACGACAACACTGTTCCTTTTGTTTAATTTTTCATAATTACATCCCAAACCAGCACATATTCTAGTTGAATATTTGGAAAATATAGAGCTTCTTCAATAAACCAAGCAAAACAATATATCTTTTTATGTATTAATTCAATATATAAACAAAAGAGTTTTTTCCAAATTTAATATTTGAATTAAATTAAAAAAGAGTTTTTTCCAAATTTAATATTTGAATTAAATTAGAAATTTTTTAAACTAATTTAAATACGAATGTTACCATTCTCTAAAACATTTAATAATTATTTTTAATATATGATATGAAAATTTGCTGTTATATTTTCAAATGAAAATTACATACATTAATAACAAAAAACATAAATAAGTTTCAAAATTTTTTAATAACAAAAAGTATAAATAAAAAGCTAGTTCTTTAAATAAACGATTGCATCCTTTTACTCGTTGGTTCAGTGATATAGTGGTTCGGTGATTTCAAAAATTTCAGTATTATTGAGGGTACAGACCTAATGAATATTTAGTCCCTTGAAATAATACTAGGTTTGTAATATATTAAAGTTCAGTTTTACGAAATTTATTTGACTTCTTCCTGTTTTTATTTCTGTTACTATATATGAATTCAATACAATAAATATTTAACAATTGAATTTTTTCAAAAATCTTTTGAATTTCGGTTGGTTCGAGCAAAGTTTTTTGAATAATTTATCAAAATATCTATATATTTTGGCGATTTTTCATAACTTTTTGACATTTACAAATTTTCTATTGGGATCTTGATTAAAACTTTTATTTGTTATCATAGTTTTCGAAATTGTTTGCTACATTCGGTAATTTTGCGATATTTTCTCATCCATTTAATCCGAATTTCTCCATCGGTGGTAACATTTTTAAAAGTTTCAAGATTATTTCCTATCCTAGTTACTATAGCGACAAAATTTTCAAACTTTTAATAAATTTAGAGTTGCTATTTTAGTACCAAATTGATTTGTATTGCTCTTCAATTCGAATCATTCGTTATTTTTCAATATTTGTAGTTCAAAGATTGTCTAAGATATACAAATAAATTTCAAAATGTCGTTGGACAATTTTATTCGCTTATCCGATAGCATGGTTGAATTTGAGGCAGACCTTAATGACAACCAATATCCGTTGACTTCGCTACATACCCTTGAAGTACATCGTCAGGAGTTAAGGTCAAGTTGGAATAGAATTAAGGGTGCCTATGAGAAGTTCATTTTGGAAATTGAAAAGGAAGCTGATGCTGAAGACCCTGTAGATATTGAATCATTTAAACTTAAATACAAAAGCACATATATTACCTATTGTAATTGTTTAACGAAATTGTCGGAAATGTCAGATTCGTTATCAGTGCATCCTGTTTCCATTCCTCCTCTTTTCGGGTCTCCGGTTTCCGTTCGCCCTGCTTCTGTTCCTGAAACTATTGTACATCCCATTGATAATCCTGGACAGCCAAGTACCTCTAGGGATATCGGGCCACAATATCGCGCTTCTAATAGCCTCCACTTGCCGCCAATTGACATCGATATTTTCTATGGTGACTACGCTTCCTGGCCCACTTTCAGAGACATGTTTACTGCGATAGTGTCCAACTCTAAAGCCAGCAATGTTGAAAAGCTTTTCTTCCTAACACAAAAGACAAAAGGTGAGGCCAGGGAGATAGTTAAAAAGAGTCCCCTTACCAACGATGGGTTTGATATGGCTTGGCGTGATTTATGCGTCCGATTCGAGGATAGAAGAGTCCTTGTAAATGGTCAGTTGAAGATCCTTTTCAACCTCCAGACCATTAATGGTGAAAATAGCAAGGCGCTTAAACAAATCCAAAGAGACATCAACTCCTGCATTACTATTCTTAAGCTTTACAATATCGATGTGTCCAGCTGGGATCCGATCTTCGTATTTATCTGCACAAACAAGCTTCCGGAGACAACATTAACACTTTGGGAACAGGAATTGCGAGATAAAACGGCTATTCCAAAATGGCCGGAACTCAATGAGTTCTTGACCAATCGGTACCGCACCTTAGAATCGGTTTCCGAGATTCGAGGTCCAACAAGTTCTAAAAATAGTACTTTCAAATCCAACAATGTCCCCAATTCAAATCCAAAGTCCAAGGTCCATAGCTTCCAAACCAATATCTCTAGTCCACAGTGTCAATTGTGTCCAAAAGAGAGTCATGCGATACGCAAATGTCCGAAATTCTTGAAGATGGATTACCAGAGGCGCTTTAATGAAGTCAAGAAGGAAGGATTGTGCCTTAACTGTTTCTCTAAAACCCACTCCGTGAGAAACTGTTCAAGCAAACACACATGTTTTAAGTGCAAAAAGCGGCACCACACATTGCTTCACAAGGAAGAAGAGAAACCAAATTTGTCATCAGCAACTAGTAACAATAATGCCTCATCGCTAAATCCTAACTCAACCCCGTTTAATAGTTCGAATTCCAATACAATACAGTCCACAAGTAATCCAGGTCCAAGCAGAGTCCAATCTTGTTTTGCGTCAAATTTTAAAGGAGTTTTATTAGGAACAGCATGGGTCAACATTTGCCACTTAGGCACAAAATACCAGGTGCGTGCATTAATCGATTCAGGTTCGGAAGGTACGTTCATTTCCGAAAACATTTTCCACAGGCTTAAGCTTCCGTCGCAGACCACTAGCGCGCAGATTTCGGGACTCAATAATGCAGTTTCAGCGAAGGTACAATACCAATGTTCTTTCACATTAAGTTCGCAGTTAGATAGTGATGTTTCTATTCCGGTTACGGCACTGGTTGTTCCACAGTTGTCAAATAACCTTCCATCTCAGATTATACCAAGATCCCAATTTTCTAATCTCCCTCAAATTCCACTGGCCGATCCTAAATTCTATATAAGTTCAAAGATAGACATGCTCATCGGTGGTGATATTTTCCCTTCCATTGTTTGTTCAGGTATTAAACACAATGTTTGTCAGTCCCTCGTCGCACAAAAAACCATCTTTGGATGGATACTTACAGGTCCTGTTTCCAGTCTTCCCGGTCCAAGTCCCACAGTTACTTCCTACTTCTGTGAAATTTCCTTAGATAAGGAAATTTCACGCTTTTGGGAGGTGGAGAATCTTCCTAGGAAGAACATCTTGTCTCCATCAGACCAGTATTGTGAGGATTTATATCTTAGGACTACAAGGCGAAATTCAGAAGGGAGATATGTCGTATCACTACCTTTTAAAGAGGAGTTTCCAAACACTATTAATATCGGACATTCCAGGTCCAGTGCAATGGCACAGTTCTTTCGGAATGAGGCTAGGTTGATTCGAACCCCAAACTTTAAACTCGAGTATGATAATGTGGTTAAGGAGTATGAAGAATTGGGGCATATGATCCAAATTCGATCACCTAATAGCCCACTAGATCCAAACAGCTATTATTTACCACATCATGCTGTCATAAAGCCGGATAGCGTTTCCACAAAAGTTCGAGTTGTGTTCAATGCGTCTGCTCCTTCTTCCAACGGACAGAGCTTGAACTCATTACTCCATATAGGGCCTGTTCTACAAAATGATTTAACGCTGCTGATATTAAAATGGCGGTTCTTTCGTTTCGTTTTCAACGCCGATATTCAGAAGATGTACAGGCAAATTTTAGTCGATCCAGAGCAAACTCGTTTTCAACGAATCCTATTCCGAAACAATCCAAATGATCCGATTTGTGATTATGAGTTGAAAACTGTAACTTTCGGTGTAAATAGCGCACCATACCTCGCAATTAGAACATTAATCCAGCTATCGGATGACGTTAAGTCCATTTTTCCAATTGCCAGCAATATTCTAAAGAATTCCATGTATGTTGATGATGTCCTTGGAGGAGCACATACAAAACATGATTCCATTGTGGCGAAAAACGAGCTAATCCAAGCTCTAGGTTCCGCTGGACTTTTACTAAGAAAATGGACTTCAAATTCCACCGATATCCTAGCAGATATTCCCTCGGACCATTTGCTCCGAGAAGATTTTCTGAAATTTGAAGACTGCAGCTCAGCAAAAACTTTAGGCATCCGATGGAACGCGTGTTCGGATGAATTCTATTTTGTCGCTAGTCCTTTTCCAGAGTCTTTGAGTTATACGAAACGTGAAGTCCTATCCCAGATCGCCAAGCTGTTTGATCCTGCTGGGTGGTTAGCCCCTTCAATTATTTTAGCCAAGATTATAATGCAGAAGATATGGCGAGATGGAACTGGGTGGGACGAAATCCTTTCTCCAGATACTTTATCACAGTGGAAGTCTTTCCAAGCGAATTATTACCATATCAATACAATTCGTATTCCACGTTGGATTGAATATCGTAGAAATGCGCAAGTCCAATTCCATGGGTTCTGCGATGCTTCGGAAAAAGCATACGCAGCGGCGATTTACATTCGAATAACTCACAATAACTCTGTTTCTACCTATCTAATGTCATCCAAGACAAAAGTAGCTCCCATTAAAACACTATCTATTCCGAGATTAGAACTATGCGGAGCACTTCTTTTAGCAGAGATGGTCGATAACTTAATACCTAGATTTGATATTGAACGATATTCTGTTCATTGTTGGACGGACTCAACAATAGTCCTTTCGTGGTTGGCGAAACCAGCGTGTTGTTGGATGACCTTCGTAGCAAACCGAGTCTCCAAAATCAGCGAAATAGTAGACTATCAACGATGGAGACATGTGAATTCTGAAACTAATCCTGCAGATCTCGCAAGTCGAGGAGTGAGTCCACCGGATCTTGTGGACAACAATCTATGGTGGTATGGTCCACAATGGCTAAAAGAGGAATGTCCAAACTGGCCTAGATTTGAGATTTCCAAACTTCCGATTACCGACACAGAAGCAAAAGCGGTCCAAGTACACTTCTCGTATTTCAACAATTATGAAGACATTTTAGAGCGGTTTTCATCATATTCCAAGGCTATCCGAGTCTTGGCATATGTATATAGGTTTTTTTATACAACACATCGTCGTTATCGTCACAGTTTTTCAAAAGATTCGCTATCCCTATCCAGTTTTGAACTAAAATCCGTTCAAGATCGCCTTATATCCGTTTGTCAAATGGCAGGTTATCCCAACGAATACAGGGCTCTTTCAATTCGTCAACAAATGTCCAAATCCAGTAGCATTCTGAGCCTCAATCCATTCCTTGATCCCGAAGGTATTATCCGATCCTGTGGGCGACTTGAATCTTCACCTGCGCTTACTTATAACGAGAGAAATCCTATCATAATTCCATATGACTGTCAATATTCGCGCCTTTTGATTAGATTTATCCATGACGTGAGTCTGCATGGCGGAAACCAACTGGTCTTACGACTTTTAAGGACCCAATACTGGATACCAAAGGCCAAAAATCTAATCAAAAGCATAATTAATAAGTGCAAAACGTGTACAATATACAAAAAAAGATGTCAAAGGCAAATTATGGCGGCCTTACCTAGCGAACGGTCCGAGTTTTCAAGGCCCTTTACTCACACTGGTTTAGACTTTGCGGGCCCATTCGATGTTAAGAGTTATTCCGGACGAGCTTGTCGTATTTCGAAGGGATATGTATGCGTGTTCGTCTGCTTTTCTACCAAAGCAATTCACTTGGAAGCCACATCAGATTTGTCAACTTCAGCCTTTTTAGCAGCATTTAACCGCTTTGTTTCTCGTCGTGGATGTCCACTCCATATCCACTCCGATAATGGTAAAAACTTCGTTGGAGCATCGAAAGTCCTTGCACGTGAGTTTATCCAAACTTCCCAGCAACGCATACTCTCCAATTTCGCTCACCAAAACATATCTTGGCACTTTATTCCACCTGGTGCTCCTCATATGGGTGGTTTGTGGGAGGCTGGGGTCAAAAGTTTTAAGACTCACTTCCGGAAAATTGCTGGTCCACATAAATATACGTTCGAAGAATTGTCCACCCTACTTGCCAAAATAGAGTCATGTCTCAATTCTCGCCCTATATCGCCTATTTCTTCGGATCCAACTGACCTATGTGCACTTACTCCAGGACATTTCCTTATAGGAGCTCCAATTTTATCTCCAATTGATCCTCAGATAAATGATTCAACAATTTCCATCACAAATAGGTGGCAGCGACTTAAATCGATCCATCAAAACTTTTGTTTCCGATGGAAAAATGAATATTTAAAAGAAATAAATAAGAGAGTAAAGTGGAAGAGACCTGAAATCGACGTTGAACCCGGTGCATTGGTAGTGATCAAAGACGAAAACCTTCCTCCGAACTCGTGGAGGCTTGGTAGAGTCGTCAAGATATTTTCCGGTACAGATAACCGCGTAAGAGTTGCAGAAATTTTGACTCAACGTGGGACAATAACAAGACCCATCGTAAAACTAATAATTATTCCAACCGATCCTTAAAATTTGTTCCTAAGCCTTTTATTATTTTTTCCTATTATTATTTTCTTTCTTTTCCAGCTTCGTCATGCCTAAAGGTTCTTCAAACTCATTGAAACGACTTTCCGTGAAAAACAATCCGTATTTATGTCGCGTTTGCAAGCGTCCACACCCGCTCCGAACATGTCGCAAATTCCTAGCGATGAACATGGCAGATCGTTTAAAAACCGTTCGTAAGCACAAGTATTGTTCCAACTGCCTAGCCCATGATCATTCACAAGGAACTTGTTTCACGAAACATGGCTGTAAACACTGCAGGAAGTTTCACCATACCCTGCTCCACGTAAACCCACGTTTGGCTAAGGACTTACTACCTGCCGGTTCGCGTTCCCCGTCTCGATCCCAGTCCCGATCACCAAGTCCAAAACCCTCAACGTCTGCTCAAGCTGCTAGGGCAAATCATTCAAGGTCCTCCAGAAATCGCAATGACTCAGCAACCTCGAAACCTAATCGAGAATCGTCCCCTGCATCCTCTTCGAAGACCGCTACCTTAACATCGATAATCCGTCAAAATACTATTATTTTGCTGCCAACTGTATTAGTAAAAATCGGATCCACGAACTCGCTTGCACGGTGTTTGTTAGATTCAGGATCTGCATTGAGTCGTGTATCCAAAAAGTTAATCGACAAATATAAACTCACAGCATATTCTTTAAACGATGAGACCATTTGTCCGTTGGTCTTAAAATCGAGATTTGACTTATCTTCGAAGATTGAGGGGACTTTTCGGGTCGATAATAGGATTCCTATGCGCACTCCAGCTCAATCCCTACCGGAGTCATATAAGAAGCATTTTAAGGACCTATTTTTAGCCGACTCTAAGTTTTACGAGTCGTCATCCATCGACATAATAATTGGATCCGACTTATATCCAAAGGTTATTTGTCAAGGGGTATTTTCAAGGACAGGGTTTCCAACTGCTCAGAGTACAGTCTTTGGTTGGTCAATTTACGGTCCATGCACATTATAACTTATTTATATTTACTTATGCACTTTTAGGCAAGCTACAAGCAACTTGTGAACGTAGCTATCTATTTTTTCTACAAATAAAACCTATATTTTTGAATTCCTTATAATTCTTATTTCTCAATTGAATTGTAATTACACTTTGAAATTTGAACTGAATTAAAATTATCCTAGTTTAAGATATTAATCTGAATTCCAATTGAATTTTTATTTCCAGAATTCTCATCTTAGACACTTCCTGATTGACATTTTTCATTTCCGTTGCATATACTGCAAGGCGGGCGGCAATGTTAATGCTAAAAGGCCTTATCCTGGTTTTAGCATTAATATTGTGATTGACAAAGAATTACTCTTTGTTTTAATATATATAATTGCTGAATTCCTTGAGAATATTGCTGTCCCTTTCTAAATTAAGTCCGAATCTAATTGTCAAATCGGCTAAGAGGTCTAAGATGAAGTTTCCGGTTTTTAGCCTAATAAGATTTTTCCTTCTTCTTAACATAGCTCTTCAAGAGAAAGGTAACGTCCAAATAAAGCTCCATTTTCCTACTCCACATTACAATAATTGCCTTTTTATTTCATATTGCTACAACTTTGGTTGGTATATTGGTTGAGAGTAATTTACCCTAATTTGGATCCAAAAGTACAAATAGTTTTTCTTCTACCAGTACTAAAGTTCCTCATCCCAACACACTTAAACATTTAAAAAAAAGATTTTATTTAAAACCGTAAAAAGTCACCAGTGATACTATAATAAAAGAAAATTTAAATATAAGTACAAATTTCGGTTGTCATCAAGTTTTTTTAAAGCTCTAAAGACTTAGCTTTACATAAGTTCATACATACGAGTATATGCTCATTGTTCAATCAGCATCACTGGCCTTTTTTGTATTATTGTGTTAATTTTTGTGTTCACCGAAAATGACTCAATTAGTTTTACCACAAAATACATATTCCATACCATTCATTCGATTTCATCCATCTTGTCCTTTTCGTTCAACTCATCCCACTCCACTCCACTCCACTCACTCTTACATTAATTCATCCCATTATAAACGGCATAATAAATAAATACGATATAAAAGCGTAAAAAGGTTTAAAACCAAATTCAATTTATGCACCCCTTGGCATATTTTAATGTAAATACGAGGAGACGACTACTCGTTTCACGCATTTTTTTTTATTCATAATCGTACAAAACTAAATAGAATAGAAAACTTGTAAAAATTTATATCATTTTATAAAACTGATGAATTTTGTGTTTTATGAACACTTGCTTTAAACGACAAGGCACAGTGGGGTATTAAAGGGTAAAAGTGGTAAAATATATATACATACATAAGTCAGGAATGGCAAACTTGGTACAATTTCACTTTTTTGATACATTTTAAACATGATTGATACCGTGATACTACCGCGTCCAACTTGATAAAAATTGAAAATCTTAGTTTTTCAGAGACGAAACCGACAACTTTAAATTTTTAGTTTTTATTCTATTATTTAGTTTTTGGAAGACCTTAACCTAAAACGGGTTTTCGTATTTAGCTCCTATTATGCTAAATTATCCAAGGACAACGTGTAGTTTTCCGATTATTTAGCATCACTCTCTGGGTTTATTTTTATTTCAGGTGGAACTTTATAAACATTTCCATTTAAATTTGTCGAAATCGTGTTGATTATTTCGAGTACTTACTACAGGACCGGTACCCCGGGATTAAGATGTATGTATATATTAAGTGTATAAAATTTTAGTTGAAATTGGTTCATATTTGATCATACTTCTTTGATCTTCTTTTAAAAATCACATTGATACCCCGTGACCCTAGCTAAATATAATATTAGACGATCTGAATTAAATACTTTAAAGATAAGCATGGCTACGAAATTGAATACAGATGTTTTCCTAAACATTAAAAAATCGTTTAAATTCAGACTGTAGTGGCTAAAGAATCGGTTGGGCCCGACCATAGTATATTTTATATTTGGCGCAGGTAAAAATTTATACTACTACCTTTGTATCTAAATACAAAATAAGTTTTTAGGTATAGTTTTGATTTGATAAATGCCAAAGGAGACATTTTTTTTAAAACCAAAGAGTACTTTTATAATCCAAAAAGTACATTTTGTTTCAATATTTGGTACAAAAACAAGAAACAGAGGCCGGCACCAAAGAACAAAAATAGTTGGCAGAGTTGCTTTATTTTTTCAATGTGTAATTCTGATGTTTTAAAAAGAGAAAGTTTTCTACTCCATTTTTTAAAAATATTTTTATAAAAATTTCATCAAAAATTTTTCTATAGCAGATTTTTTTTTATCGAAAATTTTTCTACAAAAAAGTTTTTATCAAAAATTTTTCTATAGAAGATATTTTTATCAAAAATTTTTATATCTAATTGTTTTATCAAAAAATTGTATGTCTAATTTTTTTTATCAAAAATTTTTCTACAGAAAAGTTTTCTATAAAAAATTTGTTTATAGAATTTTTTTTTCAAAAATTTTTCTATAGAAAATTTTTCTATAGAAAATTTTTTTATCAAAAATTTTTTTATAGAAAATTTTCTTTATTAAAATTTTTTTTATAGAAATTAAAAAAAAAAAAAAAATTATCAAAAAATTTTTCTACACAAAAATATTTCTATCGAAAATTTTTCTATAAAAAAATATTTTTACCGAAAAATTTTCTTTACAATAGCAGATTATTTTTTATCAAAAATAGCAGATTTTTTTTTAAATAGCAGATTTTTTTTTTATCAAAATAGCAGATTTTTTATCAGAAATTTTTCTATAAAAAATTTTTCTATAGAAAATTTTTTTATCAAAAATTTTTCTAAGAAAATTTTTTATCAAAAATTTTTCTATAGAAAATTTTCTTATCAAAAACTTTTTTTTATCAAAAATTTTTTTTATCAAAAATTTTTCTTTAGAAAATTTTTTTATCAAAAATTTTTCTATAGAAAATTTTTTTATCAAAAATTTTTCTATAGAAAATTTTTTTATCTAAAAATTTTCTTTAAAAATTTTTTTTTTTCAAAAATTTTTTATCCGAAATTTTTCTGAAGAAAATTGTTTATCAAAAAATTTTCAAAGAAAATATTTCTATCGAAAATTTTTCTATAGAAAAATATTTGTACCGAAAATTTTTCTTTACAAAAATTTTCTTTTTCGAAAAATTTTCAATAGAAAGTTTTTTTGAGAAAATTTTTCGATACAAAAATATTTTTTTGAAAATTTTCGCAGAAAAATGTTCTTATCGAAAAGTTTTTAAAAAAAATAATTTTTATCGAAAAATTTTCCAAAGAAAAATATTTTTATCAAACATTTTTCTATAAAAAAATGTTTGTATCGAAAATATAAAAAAAATAGGTTTTTATCCAAAAAATACGAAAATCTAAAATTGTTTAATATTAGAATTTATTTCTGTTTCGAAAAATATTCCCAATTCGGTTACATTTATTTCAAACAATATTTGTAAAAATAATAGTTTTGTGGCAACAATGTTCGATATTTTATTTCTTTGTTCTCTCGAACCATGTATTTTTTTGCTATAAATTTAATTTTGATTTGGTTTTTGTATTTTCTTTAACAAAGCGGCACCAACCGATTTTGCTAACATCCAAATTCCAACTGAATACTTTTAATACTCATTTTCACGAGTTTCATTAATGATCGTCATATTTACGAAAATTACAAAAAGTCATCGGCTTCTGGTGGTATGGGCTGCCTACGCCTGTTTATAAGCCTTAATAACCAGGAGTATGGCCGAACTCTAATCAATCGTTTCAGAATCACTTGAAATTTTTGATTAAATTTTTAAGATAATTTAATAATGATAAATCTTGAGAAATCTTGATTCAACAAAAAATTTTCTATAGAAAAGTTTTTTATCAAAAAATTTTGTACAAAAAATTTGTTTATCAAAAATTTTTCCATAGAAAATTTTTTTTATCAAAAAATTTTCTATAGAAAATTTGTTTATCAAAAATTTTTTTATAGAAATTTTTTTTCTCAAAAATTTTTCTATAGAAAATCAGAATTTGTTTGGCAAATACCAGGTTTTTGTATAGAGTTTAAATCATAATAAAATATAGAAATATATTTTCAATATCAATAAAACATGTTAATTTTATCTGAAGACAAAAAGGGGTAAAAGTTTGCTGAAGAGAAAAAAAGGAATATTTCGAATAGTTTATGAGATATAGACTTAAGAATCAGTACATTTTTTGAAAATTGTACTAAACTTAAAAGTAATTAAAACAAGTAAGAAAGTGCTATAGTCGGTCAAGCCCGACCATACGATACCCTTCACCACTAAGGTCAAAGGTGTTCTTTTTCCTGTATAAAGACAAATATTTGCTAAATTTTTCCATAATACAAACATATTCTCAAAACTTATACATTTAAGCTGTTTCCGCCATTTGGACTTATATCAGAGCTAGGGTCAAATGTGGGCCGATTATCTCGAAATTTGGCAAATTGATTACAGTTGTTACATAAATTATGTATGCAAAAACTAAACTTATAATTCTCATTATCTTCGGATTTACGAGCGTTTTAGTGAATTTTGTCTCATTTAGTGCGTGTTTAGAAAAGAGTTTGTATGGGAGCAATGGTCAAATGTGAACCGATTTCAACGAAATTTAATACACTGATTTAAGTTTACACAGTATTTGTTTTAAATTTCATGAAAAAATGTTGATTTTTGTGGCCAAAATATCAGTTCCGGAAAGTGGGACCTATGGGAGGTACCATAAATAATAGACCGATTTTGACGAATTTCAATAGCCATGGTCCCATTATCAAAAAAATGATCTGTGCCAAATTTAATCAAATTATCTTTAGAATTGCGACCTGTAGTTTGACTACAAGGTTTTCATTGGGGTCCAGCCAGCCAGCCAGACGGACGGACGGACATCGCTAAATCGACTCAGAAAGTGATTCTAAGCCTATTGGTATACTAAAAGATGGGTCTAAGACAAATATTTCTATGCGTTACAAACATTAGCACAAACTTATAATACCCTTTCCACCTATGGTGGTGAAGGGTATAAAAAACCTTAGCTAGTCAGCTAGTTTTTTTCATCTACCATCACAAGATTTCAAATTTTGTAGATTTCAATTGGTTCAAGATTATGAAGTTAAAAATTTCAGTTCTTTTTTCCCGTTTTTTAAAACTTTTATCCCACTGTACCTAATTTGAACATCATGATTTTAATGTATTGTTGACACAGACAACGAGTGACATTTTTACAAAACGTTTTCCAAAACAAACGACCGTTAAATAATATAACATTTTTAAGTCATGTCAGAGAGAAAGTTATCTCTGGTACAAATACGATTTACAACGAATAAATTGCAAACGCAACTTAATGATGTTAATGATAATGATGATGATGTCGACGATAAAGAAGCGTACGATGATGATAGACCCCATCATTAAATGAGCAAATGTAGTGTAAACAGACAAACGATTTGAATAATTCGTTAAAGGCGATTTGAATAAAATTTTAAACTTTGCGATATTTAACAAATGGAAATGGGAAGCCAAAAAGAGTTGCGACGGGTGACAACAATCAAATCGTTAATAATAAAAGAAAACAGAATTAAATTGGGCAATTGACAAATTGCGGGTAGTTACGATTTCTTTTCATTTATATTAACAAGGGAATTAATAAATTGACTGAATGAATGAATGTACTTTTAGGCAGCAAAAACGTTTAAAACTAAAAGTCCTTTTCCTAAATGATGGGAACTAAAATTTACTTTAAAACTTATTAAGATAATGAACGAAATTAATTAAATTTTGAAGTCATATCTATATAGAGACTCTTTATAGGAAGTTTTTTATACCCTTCACCACCATAGGTGGAAAGGGTATTATAAGTTTGTGCTGATGTTTGTAACGCATAGAAATATTTGTCTTAGACCCACCTTTTAGTATACCAATAGGCTTAGAATCACTTTCTGAGTCGATTTAGCGATGTCCGTCCGTCCGTCCGTCTGGCTGGCTGGACCCCCATGTAAACCTTGTAATCAAACTACAGGTCGCAATTCTAAAGATAATTTGATGAGATTTGGCACAGATCATTTTTTTGATAATGGGACCATGGCTATTGTAATTGGTCAAAATCGGTCCATTATTTATGGTACATCCCATAGGTCCCACTTCCCGGAATTGCTATATTGGCCACAAATATCAATATTTTTTCTTAAAATTTAAAACAAATACTGCTTCTGTCAAATAAAATCATTGTACCAAATTTCGTTGAAATCGGTCCATATTTGACCATAGCTCCCATACAAATTCTTCTTTAAAAACGCACTAAATGAGACAAAAAATCACTAAAACGCTCGTAAATCTAAAGATAATGGAAATTTTGAGTCTATTTTTTGCATACATAATTTTTGTAACAACTGTAATCAATCTGCCAAATTTCGAGATAATCGGTCCACATTTGACCCTAGCTCTCATATAAGTCCAAATGACGGAAACAGGTTGAATATATAAGTTTTGAGAAAATGTTTGATGATGGCAAAATTTAGCAAATATTTGTCTTTACACAGGAAAAATAACACCTTTGACCTTAGTGGTGAAGGGTATCGTATGGTCGGCTTGACCGACTATAGCGCTTTCTTACTTGTTTTTTATAAAATTTCTTTAAAAATCTTTAATTCTTTCCCTTATTCTATAATTTTTAATAAAAGTTCAACAAAGAAAAACATCCATTAAAATTTAATTTTCTTTCACTTTTTCATCGTTTGACTCTTGATGTTCATTTTTTTAAGAACATTTTGTTTTTTTTTAGATTTAATTAATATTGAAAAAGTCGTATTAAATTACCAAAATCCAAATTGGATGGGACCTATTTATACTCATACGAAAAGTTTGTTGTACTTATAGGTATCTGTCTGAGAGGTATGCGGTTATGGATACGTTTACATTTTACATAAAACACATTTCAGTTTTCGAAACTCTTAGAAAAAATATTTATTTTATAAAATAGCAAACAAATAACATGTGGGCAAAAAAAAACACACAAACGAAATTATTATTCTGCATAGGAGGAATAAAGTAACAATAGGAAAAGGCGAATCGTAGATGTACTCTACACTAAGGGAAGTTTATCCTAATTTTAAGAATGTAAAGTTTCTGTTAATTTTTTTTCGTCATTGTTATTTTTTGTAATTGTTATGACTTCGTAGAAATAATTGCAATTTTGAAAAATGATCTGAAGACCTTATTTTGGAAGTGGATTAAGTCCATTTTTTTTTAAATTGAGATACAAAGGGTTTTGCGTTTTAGTGTTTTTAAAAATATAGGTAGAAAATTTTTAAAAAAATTTCCTATAAAAAGTAAATTTTTGAAAAATTTCCTATAAAAAAGTAAATTTTTAAAAAATTTCCTTTAAAAAAGTAAATTTTTGAAAAATTTCCTACAAAAAAGTAAATTTTTGAAAAATTTCCTTTAAAAAAGTAAATTTTTGAAAAATTTCCTATAAAAAGTAAATTTTAGAAAAATTTCCTATAAAAAAGAAAATTTTTGAAAAGTTTCCTATAAAAAGTAAATTTTTGTTAAATTTCCTATAAAAAGTAAATTTATGAAAAATTTCCTATAAAAAGTAAATTTTTAAAAAATTTCCTACAAAAAGTAAATTTTTAAAAAATTTCCTACAAAAAGTAAATTTTTGAAAAATTTACTATAAAAAAGTAAATTTTTGAAAAATTTCCTATAAAAAAGTAAATTTTTAAGAAATTTCCTTTAAAAAAGTAAATTTTTGAAAAATTTCCTACAAAAAAGTAAATTTTTGAAAAATTTCCTATAAAAAGTAAATTTTTAAAAAATTTCCTAGAAAAAGTAAATTTTTGAAAAATTTCCTAGAAAAAGTAAATTTTTGAAAAATTTCCTATAAAAAGTAAATTTTTGAAAAATTTCCTATAAAGAGAAAATTTTTGAAAAATTTCCTATAAAAAGTAAATTTTTGAAAAATTTCCTATAAAAAGTAAATTTTTGAAAAATTTCCTATAAAAAGTAAATTTTTGAAAAATTTCCTATCAAAAAGTAAATTTTTGAAAAATTTCCTATAAAAAGTAAATTTTTGAAAAATTTCCTATAAAAAAGAAAATTTTTGAAAAATTTCCTATCAAAATTAAATTTTTGAAAAATTTCCTAGAAAAAGTAAATTTTTGAAAAATTTCTTAGAAAAATAAAATTTTTGAAAAATTTCCTAGAAAAAGTAAATTTTTGAAAAATTTCCTATAAAAAGTAAATTTTGGAAAAATTTCCTATATAAAGTAAATTTTTGAAAAATTTCCATTAAAAAGTAAATTTTTGAAAAATTTCCTATAAAAAGTAAATTTTTGAAAAATTTCCTATAAAAAGTAAATTTTTGAAAAATTTCCTATAAAAAGTAAATTTTTGAAAAATTTCCTATAAAAAGTAAATTTTTGAAAAATTTCCTATAAAAAGTAAATTTTTGAAAAATTTCCTATAAAAAGTAAATTTTTGAAAAATTTCCTATAAAAAGTAAATTTTTGAAAAATTTCCTATAAAAAGTAAATTTTTGAAAAATTTCCTATAAAAAGTAAATTTTTGAAAAATTTCCCATAAAAAGTAAATTTTTGAAAATTTTCCTATAAAAAGTAAATTTTTGAAAAATTTCCCATAAAAAGTAAATTTTTGAAAAATTTCCTATAAAAAGTAAATTTTTCAAAAATTTCCTATAAAAAGTAAATTTTTCAAAAATTTCCTATAAAAAGTAAATTTTTGAAAAATTTCCTATAAAAAGTAAATTTTTGAAAAATTTCCTGTAAAAAGTAAATTTTTGAAAAATTTACTATAAAAAAAGTAAATTTCTGAAAAATTTCCTATAAAAAGTAAATTTTTGAAAAATTTCCTATAAAAAGTAAATTTTTGAAAAATTTCCTATAAAAAGTAAATTTTTGAAAAATATCCTATAAAAAGTAAATTTTTGAAAAATTTCCCATAAAAAGTAAATTTTTGAAAATTTTCCTATAAAAAGTAAATTTTTGAAAAATTTCCCATAAAAAGTAAATTTTTGAAAAATTTCCTATAAAAAGTAAATTTTTAAAAAATTTCCTAGAAAAAGTAAATTTTTGAAAAATTTCCTAGAAAAAGTAAATTTTTGAAAAATTTCCTATAAAAAGTAAATTTTTGAAAAATTTCCTATAAAAAGTAAATTTATGAAAAATTTCCTATAAAAAGTAAATTTTTAAAAAATTTCCTACAAAAAGTAAATTTTTGAAAAATTTCCTATAAAAAAGTAAATTTTTAAGAAATTTCCTTTAAAAAAGTAAATTTTTGAAAAATTTCCTACAAAAAAGTAAATTTTTGAAAAAATTTGTATAAAAAGTAAATTTATGAAAAATTTCCTATAAAAAGTAAATTTTTAAAAAATTTCCTATAAAAAGTAAATTTTTGAAAAATTTCCTAGAAAAAGGAAATTTTTGAAAAATTTCCTAGAAAAAGTAAATTTTTGAAAAATTTCCTATAAAAAGTAAATTTTTGAAAAATTTCCTATAAAAAGTAAATTTTTGAAAAATTTCCTATAAAAAGTAAATTTTTGAAAAATTTCCTATAAAAAGTAAATTTTTGAAAAATTTTCTATAAAAAGTAAATTTTTGAAAAATTTCCTATAAAAAGTAAATTTTTGAAAAATTTCCTATAAAAAGTAAATTTTTAAAAAATTTCCTATAAAAAGTAAATTTTTGAAAAATTTCCTATAAAAAGTAAATTTTTGAAAAATTTCCTTAAAAAGTAAATTTTTGAAAAATTTCCTATAAAAAAGTAAATTTTTGAAAAATTTCCTATAAAAAAGTAAATTCTTGAAAAATTTCCTATAAAAAAGTAAATTTTTGAAAAGTTTCCTACAAAAAGTAAATTTTTGAAAAATTTCCTATAAAAAAAAAAAATTTTGAAAAGTTTCCTATAAAAAGTAAATTTTTGTTAAATTTCCTATAAAAAGTAAATTTTTGAAAAATTTCCTATAGAAAGTAAATTATTAAAAAATTTCCTATAAAAAGTAAATTTTTGAAAAATTTCCTATAAAAAGTAAATTTTTGAAAAATTTCCTATAAAAAAGGAAATTTTTGAAAAATTTCCTATAAAAAAGTAAATTTTTGAAAAATTTCCTATTAAAAGTAAATTTTTGAAAAATTTCCTATAAAGAGAAAATTTTTGAAAAATTTTCTATAAAAAGTAAATTTTTGAAAAATTTCCTATCAAAAAGTAAATTTTTGAAAAATTTCCTATAAAAAGTAAATTTTTGAAAAATTTCCTATAAAAAGTAAATTTTTGAAAAATTTCCTATAAAAAAGAAAATTTTTGAAAAATTTCCTATAAAAAGTAAATTTTTGAAAAATTTCCTATAAAAAAGAAAATTTTTGATAAATTTCCTAAAAAAAGTAAATTTTTGAAAAATTTCCTATAAAAAAGTAAATTTTTGAAAAATTTCCTATAAAAAGTAAATTTTTGAAAAATTTTCCTATAAAAAGTAAATTTTTGAAAATTTTCCTATAAAAAGTAAATTTCCAGTAAAAATAATTTATTGAAAAATTTTCTCTAAAAAGTAAATTTTTGAAAAATTTCCTATAAAAAGTAAATTTTGGAAAAATTTCCTATAAAAGGTAAATTTTTGAAAAAATTTAATATAAAAAGCAAATTTTTGAAAAAATTTCCTATAAAAGGTGTACTATAAAACATATACTAAATATTCAATAATCACCGGGAAAGTTATCGGTCTCAACTTAAGCAAATCGAGTTGGGAACTAATGATTCGAATGCATCAGGAAACGACTCGAACTTCTAAGTGTACGTTCTGTGTTAATAGAGATAATGCCATGATAGTTATCTATTAAACTATTATGCATTTGAGCCTAATAATACAAAAACGCAGTCGGAATACAAAAAAGGGATGACAAGGAAATGTTGATACTTTTTTTGTATCCTACTATAAGATGAGACTAAGTTCATTGTCTTTTATAATACTACAAGCAGGCGTTGTCAGCCCATACCACCAGAAGCCGAAAACTTTTTTAATTTTCGTAAATATTGCGATCATTAATGAAACTCTTGAGAATGACACTTTTATTTTTGTAAACATGGTTTGAAATCAGAGGTTCGAAAGGCTCAATTCCTAATTCCATATTTTAAAATCAAATTTATTTTAGTGTTTATATCATTCCCATAATACATTCACCTGAATCAAGTCATAAGCCTTAACTTTTAAGAATTAATTCTTAGGGAATTTAAAATCAGTTAGATTTAATTTAAATTATTTCAATTCTTAATCTTATACAAAAATAATTAAAAATTTTACAAACAAATCATTTTGTAAAGGCATACAAAAATAAATGTATTCAAACGAACCCTACAGTTCAAAAATATATAATACCTATAAAAGAGCGGAATAAAATAAATCTCAACGAAACAAGTCCTTAACCATAAAATAAGTTTCAGGATTGCATTAGGGATTAAATATCATTTAATACCCATGAAAAAAGTCCCCATTTTAGAGGATAAAGAAATGACTGTTTCTTAATGGGTTAAAAAAGGGTTTTTAAGCTGAGATGATTTCCATCTCATTTTAACAAAACCGTGGACTTGGTTTGTCTAAAAAACATGTATGAAAAGTCATATGATTAAAATGTGATTTATTCATTATCGACATACATACATACATATGTATATTTACATTTTCTAATTGTATTAAATTTTGTAATTTTATTCTAATTCCATCATAATTGTGTATGTATCTCAGCTATGTAATATATCTTCCTGCTAAGGGACTAATGTTTTTTAGACCTGTAGGGCATATACAAATAACATTTTTGTGGAAAAATTCAAAAGTTTATTAAGTTGACTTAGGCGAAATTTAAAAAAAATAAAAAAATTCTTTGTTATTGGTCATAAGATCAGAAAAACTATTTAAAACAAACTATAGATACACATAAAACTAAAGATTTTTTGTACACATAATCTATAATCTCATCCAGATTCGAAAACATATAAAATCCATTATTTCGCAGCAACACAACAAAACCAGAGATAATATACTCTTACATATTAGCACATTTTACATGTATATATATGTATTTACAAAAACTAATGTCACAAAAAACAAATTATTTTTATAAATTTTTTTAGAAAAAATTTTTAATTAAGCAGATTCCTTCACTGATTGAATTTCTGGTAAAGATTAGGTCATTATAAACGAAGGACCATTAATATTACTATATTCCTGCATATCTAAATATCTTTTAAAAGTTATAGTTTAACAAATAAATGCAAAATATACACAAGTTTGCGGTGAAATAGCCACATTAGGGTAGTTCCGTTTTTTGAACGAACATTAAAGAATACATGCATACTTTTATTAAATGTGTATGCTTTCTGATAAAATATAAGAATATTTTAATAGGTTATGATAAATTTTGTTCTATTTTATATCTGGGGTTTTTACAAACAATGTATATCGCACTTGATATAATAATATCCTATAAATTAAAACTTCAATTTTCGTTTTTTGGTTTGATATACTTTTATTCAATGAGTGGTATAGTTTAAAAAACTTTTCCCTCGAAAAAGTCAGAATTTAAGTTTTTGATTTAAAATCAAGTATCTTTAGTTTATATCCACCCTAATGATTTGCACAAAATGAATTATCAAAAAATATTTTAATTCAATTTGGACTGGTTTTAATTAAGAATAAAAAATGTTAATTCAAATTGGAGTAGAGGAATGAAGAAACATTTTATTCATTCAAGTTGATTTTAAATTCCCATGTGAATCAATTCACTATGAATTAAAAATCAACACATTTTTTTTAAATTGTTTTATGGGAATTAAACTTAAGGTATTGTTAAATCATTTTTGAATTCCTAGGAATTAAGCTAATATTTAATTAAGCCTTTCGAAGCTCTGTTTGAAATAAATAAACCCGAATTGGGAATATTTTTCGAGACAGAAATAATTTCTAATACAGGGTTACCCATATTGCGATTTCAAAAGTGAACGTAAATAAAACGAAATAATAGAAATTTTCAATGCGGATATTTCCTTACTATAGGATAGTTTTGTGCTTTTTGTATTTTTTGAAAATCCACCCAGGACCAGGGAATCGAAAAATGGGGATAAAATTAAAATTTTCTTTTAAATTGCATTACTTGAGAACGGTTGGAGCGATTGGATAATTTTTTTTTTTTCTTAATGTTTGTCTTTGTTATACCCTTCACCACCATTGATGGAAAGGGTATTATAAGTTTGTGCTGATGTATGTAACGCATAGAAATATTTGTCTTAGACCCACCTTTTAGTATACCAATAGATTTAGAATCACTTTCTGAGTCGATTTAGCGATGTCCGTCCGTCCGTCCGTCTGGCTGGCTGGACCCCCATGTAAACCTTGTAATCAAACTACAGGTCGTAATTCTAAAGATAATTTGATGAAATTTTGTACAGATCATTTTTTTGATAATAGGACCATGGCTATTGAAATTGGTCAAAATCGGTCCATTATTTATGGTACCTCCCATAGGTCCCACTTCCCGGAATTGACATATTGGCCACAAATATCAATATTTTTTCATGAAATTTAAAACAAATACTGCTTATGTGAACTTAAATCACTGTACCAAATTTCGTTGAAATCGGTCCACATTTGACCATAACTCCTATACAAACTCTTCTTTAAATGAGACAAAAAAATCACTAAAACGCTCGTAAATCTAAAGATATGGAAAATTTTGAGTCTATTTTTTGCATACATAACAACTGTTATCAATTTGCCAAATTTCGAGATAATCGGTCCACATTTGACCCTAGCTCTCTTATAAGTCCAAATGACGGAAACAGGTTAAATGTATACGTTTTGAGAAAATGTTTGTATGATGGCAAAATTTAGCAAATATTTGTCTTTATACATGAAAAATAACACCTTTGACCTTAGTGGTGAAGGTTATCGTATGGTCGGACTTGACCGACTATAGCGCTTTCTTACTTGTTTTTATTTTACGTTAAGATTCTGCATAAAGGGAAATTAACCACCCCCACTTTTTTTATTTAACTATAATTGAAAATTGTGAACCGCCGTGGTATAGCAGGTTAGTCATCCGCATAGCATATCAGACGTCCCAAGTTCGATCCCCGGCCAGATCCACTTGAAAAACTAACATTTCAAAAAAAAACCGGTTCACCACACAACTCAGCTATAGCCACTGGTAATTGAGTATTAACTAATGCATTTGCCGTTCGGAACCGGGTTAAAACGTAGGTCCCTTTCAATCAGCCTAATAAAAAAAATTTTAACTTAAATGTAATTTTAGCTGTTGATTAGTGAAATCTCACAAAATGTTACGGAAAATCTGTGTAAACGTTTCAAAACTTGTAAAAAACAAAAACTACTGCCCTAAAATAAGTAGTTTCAATCAAAAAAACATCAACCAAAAACAAGTTAACTTTGACGCAATTTGTCTAACGTATTAAACTATGGACCATAAAAGAAAGAAATAATGAAGATGGACGTTTTTGTGTTGGGAGTAAAAGGAAACAGGGTTCACAAGTTGTTCTAGATTAAATTATGAGGTTATGAAAATATATTTATTTATATTACAATGCCTGCAGGCAAGTTTTGGGTTACATTTTTATAAATATTTAGCAAAAGTTGAATGGAGAACCAAAAAAAAAACTGACAGATAGACCGAGAAAAAATGTATAACAATCTTTAACAAAGAACTAAATTGAAAAAATAGCAAACATCAGATAGACAATAGAACACTTTTTAGCAACCCCTCGAATATTTAGGTTTTTTTGTGTTCTACAGTTTTTGATTGAAAACCCATGTAAAGCTGAAATAATATTTCATTTGTTCTATTAACTCTAGTCTTTTCTGCTTCATTCTTATTTCTTTAAATATTTATAAAAATAAATACTGATAGCAGGAAGAATTCGAGTTTGGGAGTTAGTGTTGACGTAACTTTGGCTTTTAGGGATTAAGTAAATAAATATAAATCCGTTAGATTTCAAACATCCAGTTTGTAAAATTTCACTAAATATTAAACAAAACATTATATAATTTGTATCTGAGAGTTGTAATTTGATAAGGAAAGACGGATGGATGGTTGTTTGCTAGATGGATGACGATGATGGTTTGGATATTTGGAAATGATGTGTGCAGTTTTTGGATTTTTGTGATCTTTCTATTACATTATAATTTTATTGGAAGATAATTTAACTTTGAATTAGAATTATTCTATACTTTGTTACAGGGAAATGTTCATATTCATATTACAAAATTTTATCAAATGTTTAATTGATACGAGGGTTGGGAATGTTATCGACTTATAACCAGAGTATTGCATTAATTTCTTTATATTATTCTCAATTACACTAGTCAACAGCCAAAATTACATTCTGGTTAAACTATTTTATTCCCAGATCAAAAACACCAAAATTTGTTAGTAGATTTTTTTTAAATTTTTTTCTAAAATTTGGCATTTTTGAAGTGGAAAACCACAGTTAGTTTACCATATACTGAAAACGACTAGTTCAATTTTATAGTAAACTACATTAATGGAAGATTGCCATTAAGACGTTCCTACACAAGATTTTTGTGAGATCAACGGTTTTGGAGTTATTGACATCGTAATGTAAAATATATTTTTTCATTGAAAAATCAAAAAAAAAAAATTTTTTTGAGCAAATTAAAAAAAATTTATTTTTCAAAAATTTATAAATTTTCTAAATAAAATTTTAAAAGAAAATTTTGAGTATCAAATTTTTTAACAGAAAATTTTCGACATAAAATTTTTTAACAGAAAATTTTCGACATAAAATTTTTTAACAGAAAATTTTCGATATAAAATTTTTTAATAACAATTTTTTGATAAAAATTTTTTAACACAAAATTTGCAATAAAAAATTTTTGAATAGAAAATTTTCAATGTAAAATTTTTTAATAGAAAATTTTCGATGTAAAGTTTTTTAACAGAAAATTTTCGATGTAAAATTTTATTATAGAAAATTTTCGATGTAAAATTTTTTTATAGAAAATTTTCGATGTAAAATTTTTTAATAGAAAATTTTTGATGTAAAATTTTTTAACACAAAATTTGCGATAAAAAATTTTTGAATAGAAAATTTTCAATGTAAAATTTTTTAATAGAAAATTTTCGATGTAAAGTTTTTTAACAGAAAATTTTCGATGTAAAATTTTATTATAGAAAATTTTCAATGTAAAATTTTTTAATAGAAAATTTTCGATGTAAAGTTTTTTAACAGAAAATTTTCGATGTAAAATTTTTTAATAGAAAATTTTCGATGTAAAATTTTTTAATAGAAAATTTTTGATGTAAAATTTTTTAATAGAAAATTTTCGATGTAAAATTTTTTAATAGAAAATTTTCGATGTAAAATTTTTTAATAGAAAATTTTCGATGTAAAATTTTTTAACGGAAAATTTTCGATGTAAAATTTTTTATTAGAAAATTTTTGATGTAAAATTTTTTAATAGAAAATTTTCGATGTAAAATTTTTTAATAGAAAATTTTCGATGTAAAATTTTTTAATAGAAAATTTTCGATGTAAAATTTTTTAATAGAAAATTTTCGATGTAAAATTTTTTAATAGAAAATTTTCGATGTAAAATTTTTTAATAGAAAATATTCGCTTTAAATTTTTTATTAGAAAGTTTTTAATGGAAAATTTTGAAATAGAAAGTGTTTTGATGTAAAATTTTTTCATAAAAAATTTTTGATGAAAAATTTTTTAATGGAAATTTTTCGATTAAATTTTTTTTTTTTTAATAGAAAATTTTCGATAAAAATTTTTTATTTGAAATTTTTTTGATGTTAATTTTTTTAATAGAAAATTTCCGATAAAAGAAATTTTTAATAGAAAATTTTTGATATACAATTTTTTAAGAGAAAATTTTCGACATAAAAATTTTTAGCAGAAAGTTTTTGATGTAAAATTCTTTAATAGAAAATTTTAGATACTAAATTTTTTAGTAGAAAATTTTTAAAAAACAGTTTTTTAATAGAAATTTTTGAACAGAAAATTTTCGATGTAAAATTGTTTAATAAAAAATATTCAAAATAATTTTTAAAAAGAAAGTTTTTAATACAAAATTTATTAAAAGAAAATTTTTGATACAAAATTTTTTAATAGAAAATTTTCGATGTAAAATTTGTTAATGAAAATTTTTCGATAGAAATTTTTAAACATAAAATTTGCGATGTAAAATTGTTTAGCACAAAATTTGGGATGTAAAACTTTTAAATAGAAAATTTTCGGTACAAAATTTTTTATAGAAAATTTTTGATATAAAATTTCTTAACAGAAAAGTTTCGTTGTAAAATTTTTTAATAGAAAATTTTCGATGTAAAATTTTTTATTAGAAAATTTTCTATGTAAAATTTCTTAATAGAACATTTTTGATGTAAAATTTTTTAATAGAAAATTTTCGATGTAAAATTTTTTAATAGAAATTTTTCGATGTAAAATTTTTTAATAGAAAATTTTCGATGTAAAATTTGTTAATGAAAATTTTTCGATAAAAATTTTTAAACATAAAATTTGCGATGTAAAATTGTTTAGCACAAAATTTGGGATGTAAAACTTTTAAATAGAAAATTTTCGGTACAAAATTTTTTATAGAAAATTTTTGATATAAAATTTCTTAACAGAAAAGTTTCGTTGTAAAATTTTTTAATAGAAAATTTTCGATGTAAAATTTTTTATTAGAAAATTTTCGATGTAAAATTTCTTAATAGAAAATTTTCGATGTAAAATTTTTTAATAGAAAATTTTCGATGTAAAATTTTTTAATAGAAAATTTTCGATGTAAAATTTTTTAATAGAAAATTTTCGATGTAAAATTTTTTAATAGAAAATATTCGCTTTAAATTTTTTATTAGAAAGTTTTTAATGGAAAATTTTGAAATAGAAAGTGTTTTGATGTAAAATTTTTTCATAAAAAAAATTTTTGATGAAAAATTTTTTAATGGAAATTTTTCGATTAAATTTTTTTTTAATAGAAAATTTTCGATAAAAATTTTTTATTTGAAATTTTTTTGATGTTAATTTTTTTAATAGAAAATTTCCGATAAAAGAAATTTTTAATAGAAAATTTTTGATATACATTTTTTAAGAGAAAATTTTCGACATAAAAATTTTTAGCAGAAAGTTTTTGATGTAAAATTCTTTAATAGAAAATTTTAGATGCTAAATTTTTTAGTAGAAAATTTTTTAAAAACAGTTTTTTAATAGAAATTTTTGAACAGAAAATTTTCGATGTAAAATTGTTTAATAAAAAATATTCAAAATAATTTTTAAAAAGAAAGTTTTTAATACAAAATTTATTAAAAGAAAATTTTTGATACAAAATTTTTTAATAGAAAATTTTCGATGTAAAATTTGTTAATGAAAATTTTTCGATAGAAATTTTTAAACATAAAATTTGCGATGTAAAATTGTTTAGCACAAAATTTGGGATGTAAAACTTTTAAATAGAAAATTTTCGGTACAAAATTTTTTATAGAAAATTTTTGATATAAAATTTCTTAACAGAAAAGTTTCGTTGTAAAATTTTTTAATAGAAAATTTTCGATGTAAAATTTTTTATTAGAAAATTTTCTATGTAAAATTTCTTAATAGAACATTTTCGATGTAAAATTTTTTAATAGAAAATTTTCGATGTAAAATTTTTTAATAGAAATTTTTCGATGTAAAATTTTTTAATAGAAAATTTTCGATGTAAAATTTTTTAATAGAAAATATTCGCTTTAAATTTTTTATTAGAAAGTTTTTAATGGAAAATTTTGAAATAGAAAGTGTTTTGATGTAAAATTTTTTCATAAAAAAATTTTTGATGAAAAATTTTTTAATGGAAATTTTTCGATTAAATTTTTTTTTTTAATAGAAAATTTTCGATAAAAATTTTTTATTTGAAATTTTTTTGATGTTAATTTTTTTAATAGAAAATTTCCGATAAAAGAAATTTTTAATAGAAAATTTTTTAAGAGAAAATTTTCGACATAAAAATTTTTAGCAGAAAGTTTTTGATGTAAAATTCTTTAAAAGAAAATTTTAGATGCAAAATTTTTTAGTAGAAAATTTTTTAAAAACAGTTTTTTAATAGAAATTTTTGAACAGAAAATTTTCGATGTAAAATTGTTTAATAAAAAATATTCAAAATAATTGTTAAAAAGAAAGTTTTTAATACAAAATTTATTAAAAGAAAATTTTTGATACAAAATTTTTTTATAGAAAATTTTCGATGTAAAATTTGTTAATAGAAATTTTTCGATAGAAATTTTTTAAAATTGTATAGCACAAAATTTGGGATGTAAAACTTTTAAATAGAAAATTTTCGGTTCAAAATTTTTTATAGAAAATTTTTGATATAAAATTCCTTAACAGAAAAGTTTCGTTGTAAAATTTTTTAATAGAAAATTTTCAATGTAAAATTTTTTAATAAAAATTTTTTTTAAATAATATTGTAATAGACATTTTTCAATTAAAAATTTTTTAAATGAAAATTTTCGATGTAAAATTTGTTAAAAGAAAGTTAGAAAAAAATTTTGAACACAAAACTTGCGATGTTTTTATTTTTTTACGAAAATTTTTGATATAAAACTTTTTAACAGAAAATTTTTGATGTGAAATTTTTTAACAGAATATTTTTAATGTAAAATTTTTTAATAAAAAAATTTTTGATAAACAATTTTTTAATGGAAAGTTTTCGATGTCAAATTCATATAATAGAAAAATTTCGATGAAAAATTTTTTACTAAAAATTTTTCGATAAATATTTGGATAGAAATTTATAGCTAAAGAATTTTGTAACTCAAAATTTTCGTTTAAAAAAAAATTTACATCAAAAATGTTCTATTAAAAAATTTTGTATCAGAACCTTTCTATTTCAAAATTTTACATCAAAAAACTTCCTATTAAAAAATTATTTAAAAAATTTTGCTATTGATTTTATAAGGGGTTACATCAGAAATTTTCAATGAAAAATTTTTATTACAAAATTTTTTATCAAAAATTTTCTAGTAAAAAATTTTGCATCAAAATTTGTTAAAAAATTTTATATCAAAAATTTTTTATTAAAATTTTTTTTTATTGAAATTTTTCTACTAAAAAATTTTATATCGAAAATAATCTATTAAAAAAATTTAACATCAAAAAACTTTCTATTAAAGAAATTTGTATCGAAAATTTTCTATTAAAATTTTCTGTATCGCAAATTTTGTATTCAAAAATTTTTTTCGAAAAATTTCCATTAACAAATTTTATATTGAAAATTTTATATTAAAAAACTTTACATCAAAAAACTTTATATTTAAAAATTTTACATAAAACTTTTCATTAAAAAAGTTATTTCCTAAATTTTCTATTAAACAATTTTACATTGAAAATTTTCTGTTAAAAAATTTTCAATGAAAAATTGTTTATCAAAAATTTTCTATTAAAATATTTTTCATCAAAAATTTTCTGTTTAAAAATTTGGTATTAAAAATTATTTCTTTCGAAAATTTTCTATTCAAAAACTTTATATCGAAATTTTTCTAATAAAAAATTTTTTATACAAAATTTTCTTTAAAAAATTTTGTATCGAAAATTTTCTTTTATAAAATTTTTTTCAAAAAACTTACTTAAAAATTTTACATCAAAAACTTTCTATCAAATATTTTCTATTAAAAAATTTTACATCGAAAATTTTCTGTTAAAAAAATTTTATATCAAAAATTTTCTGTTAAATTTTTTTTTTATCGAAAATTTTCTGTTATAAAATTTTATATCGAAAATTTTCTATTAAAAAATTTTGTATAGAAAATTTTTGATGTAAAATTTTTTAATAGAAAATTTTTGATATGAATTTTATTTGATGGAAAGTTTTTTAATGTAAATTTTTTAAGAAGAAAGATTTTTTGTTGTAAAATTTTTTAAAAGAAAATTTTCGATACAAAATTTTTTAAAAGAAAATTTTCGATTAAAAATTTTTTAACTGAAAATTTGTTAAATTTTCTATTAAAAAATTTTAAACGAAACTTTTCCATTAAAAATTTTACATCGAAAATTTTTTATTGAAAATTTTATATTTTAACATTTTACATCGAAAATTACAAAATTTTACATCGAAACTTTTCTATTAATAAATTTTCTATTGAAAAATTTCTATTAAGAAATTTTGTATAGAAAATTTTCTATCAAAAATTTGCTGTTAAAATTTTTTTTTTTTTTTATCGAAAATTTTCTGTTATAAAATTTGATATCGAAAATTTTCTATTAAAAAATTTTGTATAGAAAATTTTTGATGTAAAATTTTTTAATAGAAAATTTTTGATATGAATTTTATTTGATGGAAAGTTTTTTAATGTAAATTTTTTAAAAATAAAGATTTTTTGATGTAAAATTTTTTAAAAGAAAATTTTCGATACAAAATTTTTTAATAGAAAATTTTCGATTAAAAATTTTTTAATGGAAAATTTTTTAATAGAAAATTTTCGATTAAAAATTTTTTAAGCGAAAATTTATTTAAACTTTCAATAAAAATATATTTTTATTGAAAAAAATTTTTTTTTGTTTTAAAATTTTTTAATAGAAAACTTGCGATACAAAACTTTTTAATAGAAAATTTTCGATACAAAATTTTTTAATCGAAAATTTTCGATATACAATTTTTTAATGAAAAAATTTCGATAGAAAATTTTTAAAAGAAAAAATTTTGATAGAAAACTTTTTAAAGAAAAAATTTTTATAGAAATTTTTTTATGAAAAATTTCCATAGAAAATTTTTTTATGAAAAATTTTTGATATAAAATAAAATAAAAAAATTTCGTTAAAAATTGTTAATATAATATTGTTTTACAGAAAATTTTCAATGTAAATTTTTTTAATAGAAATCCAAACATAACCGTCCTTAAAATACTTTGAAACTGGAAAAACCGAAATCCTTCCACGAAAATGGAAAGTGGAGTAGGATGACTCAGAAGCCATCTTAGACTAAAACACATAAGAAGAAGCGATGAGTTCGACACCTACAAAGAAAATACAAATAGAAGTTATATAAAGTACGAGTTTAAAGATATAAATTTAAATTTAACAAAATTTCAATTTCTTTGCCATCCCTCGTATAAACCAAAAACCAAGTCTCATTTGACTTATCAAAAATCCCCCATCTAAAATACTTAAATTTACTTCGAGAAATCTTAAAAAAAACAAAATTGTAATTTAATTCAATCGTTATTTCGTCAGGGCCAAACATAAGGAGGGCGTTGGGAAAGACATGTCAAAATTGCTACATAAAGTTCAACAAGAAAAATTTGATTTAAGAGGGTTTTTTGTTTTTGGGTTTAAATTCCTTAGAGATTTTGTGTGTTTTAAGCATTTAAGCAGCCACACAATGTCCAATAATATATGATTTTTCAATATATGAATGATTTCTGTTTTAGAATTAAAGACTAACAAAAAAATGTTTAGTAGATAAACGGACGGGGACGGATGGTTGTTTCGTTTCGATTCGATGTTGCATGAATGTAATATGAAACTATGAATTTATTAAATGTTAATGCGTTTCATTGTTTTCAAATTATGTTTTGCATCATGAGAATCATAAATCCGACTGTCTGTCTGTCTGTATGTCTGTCTATTAACGAAAACATCATCATAATGTGTTGAGTATTAAATATCATTAATATTAATCGGATAAAAATTGGAAATAATAAACTTTCAATCAGAATTTTATGGAAATTTTGACAACATTGGGTTGTTATTAATAAAAATACTTAATAAAAAGAAATTAATTATATCCTATATCAAAATAAATTTTAATATAAAATTTTGATGTAAATTTTTTTTATAGAAAATTTTTCGATGTAAAATTTTTTATTAGAAAATTTTAATAAACAATTTTGGATGTAACATAAAATTTTCGATAACATTAAATTTTATTAATAGAAAATTTTCGATGTAAAATTTTTTAAAAGAAAATTTTCGACGTAAAATTTTTTAATAGAAAATTTTTGACGTAAAATTTTTTAATAGAAAATTTTGGATGTAAAATTGTTAATAAAAAATTTTGGATGTAAATTTTTTAAACAGAAAATTTTCGATGTAAAATTTTTTGATAAAAAATTTTCGATAACAATTTTCTGTTCAAATTTTTTAATAGAAAATTTAAAATTTTTATTAGAAACTTTTCATTGTAAAATTTCTTAATAGAAAATTTTCTGTATAAAATTTCTTAATAGAAATTTTTCAATAGAAAATTTATTAATAGAAAAAAATTTTGGATGTAAATTTTTTTAATAGAAAACTTTTGATATAAAAAAAAAAAATTTTGTTGTAAAATTTTTTATTAGAAAATTTTTGTTTTAAAATTTTTTATTAGAAAATTTTGACTTAAAAATTTTGGATGTAAAATTTTTATAAGAAAATTTTGGATGTAAAATTTTTTAATAGAAAATTTTTGATGTCAAATTTTTAATACAAAATTTTCGATAACAATTTTCTGTTCAAATTTTTTAATAGAAAATTTAAAATTTTTATTAGAAACTTTTCATTGTAAAATTTCTTAATAGAAAATTTTCTGTATAAAATTTCATAATAGAAATTTTTCAATAGAAAATTTATTAATAGAAAAAAATGTTGGATGTAAATTTTTTTAATAGAAAACTTTTGATATAAAATTTTTTAATAGAAAATTTTTGATTTAAAATTTTTTAATAGAAAATTTTCGATATAAAATTTTTTAATACAAAATTTTCGATAAAAATTTTCTGTTCAAATTTTTTAATAGAAAATTTTCAATAGAAAATTTTCGATGTAAAATTTTTATTAGAAAATTTTCAATGTAAAATTTTTTAATAGAAAATCTTTAATGTAAAATTTTTTAAAAGAAAATTTTCAATGTAAAATTTTTTAATAGAAAATCTTTAATGTAAAATTTTTTAAAAGAAAATTTTGGTTGTACAATTTTTTTATAGCAAAACTTTAATATTAAATTTTTTTTTATATAGAATTATGGAAGCAAAATTTTTCAACAAAAAAAATTTGATGTTAAATTTTTTAACAAAAAATTTTAATGTGGATTTTTTTTAATAGAAAAGTTTTGATGTAAAATCTTTTAAAAGAAAATTTTCGATGTAAATTTTTTTAATAGAAAATTTTTAATATAAAATTTGTTGATAGAAAATTTTCGATGTAAAACTCATTTAATAGAAAATTGTCGATGTCATTTTTTTTTAACGAAAATTTTTGATGTAAAGTTGTTTAATAGAAAATTTCCGATGTAAAGTCTTTTAATTGAAAATTTTCCTTGTAAAATTTGTTAATAGAAAATTTTTAACATAAAATTTTGTAATAGAAAATTTTGAATGTAAAATTTTTATTAGAAAATTTTGGGTGTAAAATTTTTTTATGTACAATTTTTTAATAGAAAATTTTCGATGTAAAACTCTTTTAATAGAAAATTTTTAAAGTAAAATTTTTTAACATAAAATTTTCTATGTAAAGTTTTTTAATTGCAAATTTTCGATGTAAAATTTTTGAACAGAAAATTTTGGATGTAAAATTTTTAATAGAAAATTTTCGTTCGTTGTAAAGTTTTTTAATAGAAAATTTTGGATGTAAAATTTTTTTAATAGAAAATTTTCGTTCGTTGTAAAGTTTTTTAATAGAAAATTTTGGATGTAAAATTTTTTTAATAGAAAATTTTGGATGTAAAATTTTTTAATAGAAAATTTTTATTAAAAAATTTTCGTTGCAAAATTTTTTTAATAGAAAATTTTGGATGTAAAATTTTTGAATAGAAAATTTTCGATATAAAATTTTTATTAAAAAATTTTCGTTGCAAAATTTTTTAATAGAAAATTTTCTATACAAAATTTTTTAATAGAAATTTTTCAATAGAAAATTTATTAATAGAAAATTTTCAATAAAAAAGTTTCGATGTAAAATTTTTTAATAGAAAATTTTCGATGTAAAATTTTTTAGCAGAAAATTTTCGATGTAAAATTTTTTAGCAGAAAATTTTCGATGTAAAATTTTTTAATAAAAAATTTTCAATGTAAAATTTTTTAATAAAATATTTTAGATGTAAAATGTTTTAATAGAAAATTTTCGATGTAAAATTTTTTAATAGCAAAACTTCAATAAGAAATTTTTTATATGTATAAAACTTTGGATGCAAAATTTTTAAACCATCAAATTTCGATATAAAATTTTTTTTAAAGAAAAGTTTTGATTTAAAATTTTTTAAAAGAAAATTTTCGTACAATTCTTTTAAAAAAAATTTTCGATGTAACATTTTTTCATAGAAAATTTTCGATGTAAAATTTTTGTATATAAAATTTTCGATGTAATATTATTTTATTGAAAATTTTCGATGTAAAATTTTTGTATATAAAATTTTCGATGTAATATTATTTTATTGAAAATTTTCGATGTAAAACCCTTAAACAAATTTTTATGTGAAACTTTTTCAATAAAAAATTTTTGATGATAAACCTTTTTATAGAAAATTTCTTAAAATAAAATTAAAAAAAATCGATGTAAAGTTTTTGAATAGAACATTTCAATTAACATTTTTTATAGAAAATTTTCTATATAAAATTTTTGGCGAAAAATTTTGATAAATAGAAATAGAAAATTTTCAATGTAAGATCTTTTAAAACAAAATTTTCGATACAGTGTTTTTATAAAAAATGTTTAATAGAAACTTTTTGATTAAAATTTTTTTTTATAGAAAATGTTTTTAAAGAAAATACACATTTTTAAAGAATATTTTGATAAAAAAAATTTAGGTATAAATTTTTTTTATTGAAAAACATACAATTTTTTAAAAAGTTTTGCTGTAGTGTATTGCACTAAGATCCCAATTTATTGCACTAAGATCCCATTTTTGAATTGAAAATTTTAACAAAAAAAAAAAATTATATAAAAATTGTCAAATGAAAATTTTGAAATAAACATTTAAAAAAAAATCTAAAAACAATTTTTTATATTATGTTTTAATAGAGTTATAACCAGTTGTAATAAATTGGGATTCTTGTGCAATTCTTCTGTTATCCTTGAATTCCAGTGGAGCATAGGGCCTCAATACACTTATGTAAAACTTGTGTAAAACTTTTCAGAAAAATTTGAAATTATTAGCGTAACATGACCAATAAATAGTTTCTTTCGAAATTTGACATTGCTGGGGCATTAAGATGGTAAGACATTTAATAGGATCGTGATTGTAAATGAGAGTTATAAAAAAGATATATTTAAAATTAATTTAAAAATTTAAGATTTAAGCTTTATTTAATTTAATATTTATTAACCCCTTCTTCTTCGAAACTTCATCATATTCTTTAAAAGTTTAATCCTTTCCTTCCCTTTCATTAGTTTTTCCTATTGACAGAGTTTTTTGTGTTTTTGGTAAATATTTGTTAACATTTACCAAATATGTACAAATTTTGGGTTCTTCAAACATCATGTGCCTTATGCAAATACCAGTTGTAGCAATCGACAACTGCTTTTATTTGATTGTGCCTGTAGTACGGACTCCTTTCACTCATTATAACTCCTTTTATTTGCAGCATTTGAACAAATTTAACACCCCTTTAACCAAAGTATACAAACACAAAATGGTTAAATTATTTATCTAAACTCATCATCACCAAAAGCATCATCACTACTCACAAGTTACCCATTCCACGGATGCCCATCATTATCACTCTGTCATGTATAGGAAGGAGAAAAAGAGAAGAAGATGAGGCATGATAACAAAAAGGGCAACCTGTCACAGTTGTGATGTTTTTGTAACTTGTTAACATCATTTACATCGCCCCAATGAATTTGAATGGGAATTGGAATTAGAATACGAAATGGGAATGGGTTTGGTTTTGTTGGCTGTTTACCGAGCCAAAGCTTCAGCTGCTGCATAAATATTCAATTTTAGTCACACAAAAGATTTTAATACACTTGAGAGCTTTTTTCTGGATAAAAAAAAAACGACCGAACACTTGAAACATTATCTTTAAACGCCTTTTTTTCGGTGAATATATAGAGAAAAGTAAATATTAGTGTAAAGAGTTGTTCATTTAGGTTAAATATACTTGAACATATTGGGCTATTTTGGATAAATTAATTTCTCACAAAAAAGGGAGGATTACATAGGGCTCTTTAACAATGATCCTTGACAAATAATCTTTTTAGATTGATAGGAAAGTGTTAAGGATAACTAAAGGAAGGTAGAAATTTTTACATTTTTCTTTGATATAATGAAAATGTTTGAAAATTTCTATATAATTTTTTTTTTTTCGAAGAAACTTTTTTATTTGTATATATGTAAAGGGTGGTTAAATTGTAAGGGCCGATGTTGAATGTAAACCACACCTAAACGCCAAGTTTTTTTTTCGAATTTTATTTGATATTTCTCTATTTCAGACTTACTCAAGTTGAACCATGGAGAGATACACAATCCAGCAACGTGCTAAAGTTATCCAGACTTATTATGAAAATGGGCGTTCTAATCAAAATGCATATCGTGCACTTCGTGATTTTTTTGGTCAATTTGATCGTCCAAATGTGTGTAGAATCGCAAAAATTGTGGAAAAATTCGAGCAAACCGGGTCTGTAGAAGATGTGAGAACACCAGTGCATGCTCGTACTGCAGAAAATATTGCTGCTGTTCGCGATAGTGTGGCTGAAGAGCCGTCCACCTCAACTCGTCGGCGTGCCCAACAATTGCACCTCTCACGCTCGTCGTTAATGAACATTATGCTTACAAGGTGCAATTGGCTCAAGAACTAAAGCCTCTTGACCATTCCAAACGTCGTGAGTGGGCGGAATGGTGGCAAGAAATGGCAACAGTGGATGATCAATTTTCGAAGAAAATCATCTTCAGTTATGAGGCACATTTTCATCTCAGTGGATTCGTCAATAAACAGAATTGCCGCATTTGGGCGAATGAGAATCCAGGAGTGATTGTCGAAAAACCAATGTACCCACAAAGAGTGACTGTTTGGTGCGGTTTATGGGCTGGCGACAACATCGGGCAGTATTTTTTCCAAAATGAGTCCGGTCAGGCAGTTACTGTGAATGGTGTTCGCTATCGTGAGATGATAACGAACTTTTTATGGCCCGAATTGAAAGATATTGATGTGGACGATATGTGGTTTCAGCAGGACGGTGCCACTTGCCACACAGCTAACGAAACAATGGCTTCTTTGCGCAACAAATTCAATGGCCGTTTTATCTCACGTAATGGCGATGTCAATTGGCCGCCAAGATCATGTGACACCGTTGGACTTTTTTCTTTGGGGTTATTTGAAAGAAAAGGTGTACGTCGATAAGCCAGCAACAATTCAAGAGCTAAAGGATGAGATAATTCGGCACATTAACGGCATAGAACCTCCATTATGCCTCAGGGTCATCGAAAACTTGGACCATCGGATGGAGGTGTGCCGCCGTGGTCGCCGCGCCCATTTGACCGATATTTTGCTCCATACATAATTGAGTAATACCAATATAACATAATAAAATAAAATTACAATAATTTCCTAAATAGTTTGTGTTTAATTCAAAATCAACATCGGCCCTTGAAATTTAACCATCCGATACATACATAAATGTAAAACTTTAAATAGAAAATTTTCGATTCAACATATTTTTAAAAGAATTTTCGATATAACATTTTTTTAAAGGAAATTTTTTTATACAAAATTTTTTAACAGAAAATAATTGAAAAGTTACGATATAAAGAGTGCTCTAAATAAAATTTGTAGTTGGATTTTCTTAAATAAAAATCAAACCTTTTAATATAAAAACTTTACAAAATACGTAAATATAATGACATATTATACAAAATCATTTAGCATTAAAATGTTTACTTAGTTTTCGGGTTTTGCAAAATTATCGACTTTTTTCGGAAACCCTCCCTTTAAAGATTTTACAGTTCCTTCTGATACCTTTTTGGAGCATGTGTTCCACCTGCGCTTAAAATTGGACATGTTCTTGGAAATCTTTCCTGTGTTCTTCAATTCCTTTTTTACCAGAGCCCAATACCTTTCCACAGGCCGAAGTTCTGGACAGTTAAGTGGATTTGCCTCTCGTGGTACAAAAATTACATTATTCTTTGAGTACCAGTCAAGTGCCTTTTTTCCATAATGGCATGATGCCAAATCGGGCCAAAAAAATGTAGTCACTCTGTGCTCTCTTAAAAAGGGTAACAACCGTTTTTGTAGGCACTCCTTTATATAAATTTCTGTGTTTATTGTGCCAGATGCCACAAATACTTTACTTCTTTTGCCACAACTGCAAATAGCTTGCCACACGAGAAACTTCTTAGGGAATTTTGTTTGTTTTTTTGTGCGAAACTCTTGCCGAACATTGCCCCGTTTGTCAGCAACATAAAAATCTTGACCAGGAAGTAGAGAAAAGTCTGCCAGTACGTATGTTTCATCATCCATCACACAACAGGAGTATTTTTTTATAAAATCAGACTTCAATTTTTTCGCTATTTTTTTTTTGCTTCTAAGTTCTTTATAGCATTGCGATCTGGAACCTTTTGGACCTTGTATGTCTTCAGTCCAGCATAAGCTTTGATTCTATGTGCAAAATTCGTAGAACATTTCACCGTAAGAGCTGCTTTTCTTAAAGAAGTGTTAGGCGCTCTTCGAAAGAGTCGCTCGACTTCTTTTGCCTTACCAATATCTGTAGGACCTTTTTTCCTCCCTGATCCAGGTTTTCTTTCATAGCTCAGGTTTTCCTTATACCGTCTGATGGCATTAGAAACCGTTCGAGGGTCAACTTTCAAATTTTTAGCTATTTTTTTAAAAGTCCATGACGGATTTTTTTGAAAAGTTTTAATTATATTTTCACAAACTTTTTTTTCGCAGTCCATTTTGATTGAAATAACTATTGAAAATTAATAATTTCTAAAATAATAGTATCTGACATATCTATAGAAACAAACTTGATCAAAAAATAAATTATTTCTTGCACTATGGATAAATTTTGTCTAAAATAGTAAATGCATATTTTTTTAGAACACTCTTTAAAACTTTTTTATAGAAATTTTAGTTTTAAAACTTTCTAACATTAAATTTTTGATAAGAGGTTGTGGGTTCGAGAATCCGGGCTCAGGTTCATATCATAAATTTTTATTTTTATTAATTTTTATGATTTTTAAATTAGATTAGTAATTTTTAGGAATACACTTAGCAGTGTAGAATGCTGCATTTTCTGTCCCGCTACGGACTTCATCGAAAATTTTTCTATAGAAAAAAATTTATATCTTAAATTTTTCTATAGAAAAGATATTATTTCTTAAGTTTTTCTATTGAAAAAATTTTTTATCTAAACTTTTTCTATAGAAAAAAATTTATATCAAAAATTTAAAAAAAAACTATTATATGAAATTTTTTTTTTTTTAGAAAAAATTTTGTATCGATAATTTTTCTATAGAAACAATTTTATGTAGAGAATTTTTTTTAAAGAAAAATTATTAGATAGAAAATTTTATATCAAAAATTTTTCTATAGAAAAAATGATAATTATATAGAAAAAATTTTATATTGAAAATTTTTCGATAGAAAAATTTTTATAACGAAAAATTTTCGATAGAAAAAATTTTATACCGAAAATTTTTTGATAGAAAAATTTTACAACGAAAATTTTTTTATAGAAAAAATTTTATATCGACAATTTTTCTAAAGAAAAAGGTTATATCGAAAATTAAAAAGATTCTATATCGAAAGTTTTTGTATAGAGAAAATTTTGTCTCGAATACAAAATTTTTCTATAGAAAAGATTTAATATTGAAAATTTTTGTTGATGGTCGTGAGTTCGAGTCGGGCTTAGGTTCAAGGTCATAAATTAGTTTTTTAATTTATGACTTTTAAATTAGATGAATAAATTTTAAGAATACTGAAAATACTATGTGACACTTAGCAGTGTGCAATGCTGCATTCTCTGTCCCGCTACGGACTTCATCAGCACACTGTGTCACCAACTGTTAGATGCCAGTAGTTAAGATCATCTATTTAACTGAATTCTTAAGCGAAATGGAAAACGAGAATTATGTTAACACTCATTTCTATTTCACCCATGACCATATGATCGATTCAGTTAGTTTTTTCCTTTATGTTTTGTATTCCTATCCTTTATTAATCTTGATATAAAATTTTTTATTAGAAAATTTTTGATGTAAAATTTTTAAACATAAAATTTTTAAAGAAGATTTTAATTTAAAACTTTTAATACAAAATTTTTAAATAGAAAATTTTCAATGTATTTTTTTAAAAGAATTTGTATTTTTTTTTAAAGAAAAATCTTCGGTATAAAATTTTTCACCAGAAAATGTTTTCAATAAATTTTTTTAATAGAAATTTTTTCTATGTAAATTTCTTTAAAAAAAATTTTTCGATTAAAAATGTTTTAATAGAAATTTCTGATGTAAAATTTTTTAATAGAAAAATTTTGATGTAAAATTTTTTATATAGTTTTTATACCCTTTACCACCATAGGTGGAAAGGGTATTATAAGTTTGTGCTGATGTATGTAACACATGGAAATATTTGTTTTAGACCCACCTTTTAGTATATCAATAGGCTTAGAATCACTTTCTGAGTCGATTTAGAGATGTCCGTCCGTCTGACTGGCTGGACCCCCATGTAAACCTTGTAATCAAACTACAGGTCGCAATTCTAAAGATAATTTGATGAAATTTGGCACAGATAAATTTTTTGATAATGGGACCATGGCTATTGAAATTCGTCAAAATCGGGCCATTATTTATGGTAGCTCCCATAGGTCCCACTTTCCGGAATTGATATATTGGCCACAAATATCAATATTTTTTCATGAAATTTAAATCAAATACTGCTTATGTAAATTAAAATCACTGTACTAAATTTCGTTAAAATCGGTCCACATTTAACCATAGCTCCCATACAAACTTTTCTTTAAAAACGCACTAAATGAGACAAAAATCACTAAAACGCTCGTAAATTTGAAGATAATGGGATTTTTAAGTTTTTTGTTGCGTACATAATTTTTGTAACAACTGTAATCAATTTGCCAAATTTCGAGATAATCGGTCCACATTTGACCCCAACTTTCATATAAGTCCAAATGACGGAAACAGCTTAAATATATAAGTTTTGAGAAAATGTTTGTATGATGGCAAAATTTTTCAAATATTTGTCTTTATACAGGAAAAATAACACCTTTGACTTTAGTGGTGAAGGGTATCATATGGTATCATATGGGCTTGACCGAATATAGCATTTTCTTACTTGTTTTTAAATTTTTTGTTTTACATTTTTTTATAAAAAAATATTTATATAAAATTTTTTTTTTTATATAAAATTCTGATGTAAAAATTCTGATGAAAAAAAACATCAAAATCCGTCTTATAAGCACGACCCTAATTCGAGATTGTGTTTAGGTAGAAATTAAAAGTCTCCTTCATGTTTTGCCTCAAGACATCAGTCTTCAATATTCTTGGACCGCTGTTGAATGCATACAAAACCTTGCTATACCATCAAATTAATCTTAAACTCGCTGGGTGATATCCCATCTATAACAACACTTATAGTGCGATATCTGAGAAAGCTTGATATAAATCGAGAAAATACTGTTATCTGCACCAAAAGAAAAAAGTTTTGATAGAAGTGCGCCATGTCATACCCGAACGCCTTGAAAATATTGAAAGCTATAACATTACTCAAACATACTACCGGTCGTTAAGTAGGTTATTTGAGTCCAGATATTATATCAGAAAATAATTTTAAAGATAATTAGAAAGTGCCGTACAAATTGCTATTTTTGCTCGAAAATATAAAACCTTCAACTTAAAATTTTGACCTAAAATTCAATTGATAATTTCGGGAGTAGCAAACATATGAAGGTGATTTTTTGCATGTAATCTACCTGAGCTCAAAAAAATCCTTAAAAACTATAAAAATCCGCCCACAGACACGCCCATGTAACGTTAATCAGCAAATATCTTCTGTTAAAATCCTCAGATCCTCTGCCTTAATGATTACTGGTGCCATTAGAAGTACACCTTTAAAGGTACTCTTTCATGCTAAACTGGCTTCCGGCCGAGCTAATGGCTCAAAACGTTATCTAAGTATTATTAAAGAATGGTCGCCTTCATCTATAGGCCATTCCACTATTTTGGATAAACTCAGAACTATCTCCAAATAAAACATCGACTACTGCATTCCCAACCCCAATCTTCGACCGCTCCTTCACTGTAGATATCTCTGGAGTCCAAATCGACTCTGAAGACATACACGGATCTAAATCGAAAAATTAAGTGGGTTGGAAGCTTTTTCATTTCACTGTTAGAGATGAAGATCTATTTCAAGCTCCCAAAACTCTGTAGAACTCTACAGGCCGAAATTTCAGGCATCTATAGGTCGAGCAAATGGCTATGCTACCACCGAATATATTACAGAGATATTCTTTTTTATACGGACTGCCGCCATTCATATTGAACTTTGAAATCTAAATGAGATGGCGAGACATTGCAATATTGAAGTTTTTTGGGTGCGTGGGCACAACATTGTAACAGGTAACACTATTGCGGATAACCTGGCAAAACTTTATACTCTCTGCAGTTTCTATTTAGGTCCGCGCAGACTAACTGGTTCAACAGGTCCAACTTGACTTACGACAGTAAGCGTTCTAAAGTCTTGGTCTCCCTACATAGACTTTTCTTTTTCTGTTATTCTTGACGCCTCAAAATGGGATGTAATGGGATGCAGTTGTTGCCTAGCGGCTCCAGCTACCAGGTAAGAACTGTATCTATTTTATACTCCTGCCTCCTCGTGGTACATCCTGGTAACCTGAACAACCTGTGTAGAATTCTACATCGGGGCTGATGTGAGAGGGAGTCATCTTGGAGTTATTTCAATGTATTTGGTCTAAGGGTCTAAAATAATTGTACTTGCTAAAATACAAATTGGCAGTGTCTGCTCAAAGTTTTAGTTGCGGCTGCAAGCTAACGTCTGTCTCGGATCGAGCGGCTCGCTATAGAAACGTGGCTTGTTACTTTAAACTCATCACCCATCAAAGCAATGACTTCTGTAGAAGTTATCATAACGTCGGGGAGGAAGAAACTGTCAGTCGTCTCCTCTGTCACTGTCCAGCCCTTGTTGATCTTATGACTCACTATCTGGGCTACCTGTTTTTGCACGATTTATCAGTGGTCTCGAGATTCAACATTCGTAAGATAGGCCTATTTGTTGATGCATCTGGTTGGATCTAACAGAGCCTTGCTTAAGACTTACGACTTAATCTTCAAAGCAATGACATATGTAGAAGTTGTCATATCACCTCTTTCGCTGCCCAGCCCCTGTTGATATTAGGACTTACTATCTTGGCTTCGCGTTTCTTCTCAATTTATCAAAGGTCTCGAGATTCAACATTCTTAAGAGAGGCTCATTCGTTGTTGCTTCTGGTTGGCTCTAACAGAGCCTTGCTAGAAGACTAAATCTTCAAAACAATGACTTCTGTAGAAGTTATCATAACGTCGAGGAAAAAGAAACTATCAGTCATCTCCTCTGACAGCCCGTATTATTCTTAGGACTCACTATCTGGGCTACCCGTTTCTGCACGATTTATCAGAGGTCTCGAGATTCAACATTCGCAAGATAGGGTTATTCGTTGTTATATTTGGTTGGCTTTAACAGAGCTTTGCTACCCGTTTCTGCACAATTTATCAGAGGTCTCGAGATTTAACATTCGTAAGATAGGCTCATTCACACAAAGGGACTAATTTGTAGGACCCAAGTGTTGCGGACTCTGTTGTCAGCCACCTGCCTAGCCTAACCCAAGCCCGATGAGAGGTGACTTAAAATTCCCCCTATGTGACTTTAAATCCGACAAGTTTTAAAGTTAGTGTTAACAAGAGTTCGTTTATAACCCCTTTTCATTGACTAAACAAGATTCTTGATTATACAAATCCATTTTCTATAACTAAATCCCGCATTCTACTTAAGAGAAGAATATTTTTCAATTAATGTTTATTATTTTAATGAATTTGTTAGATTTATTTAATGTCAACACAGGAAAATTGTATAACAAAATCCAAAACTAAATGAAATGAAAAGAAAAGAAATAGAAGCAGCTACAAAACAAAAAAAAAATGAATTATTTAAGAATAGGAAACAAAACTGTTGACAAAAAGTGACGACAAACTAGAAACGAGCAGCTGGAAAAACAAAATAAATTGTAACAAAATAACCAAAAAATTAAAAAATGCGACAATAAAAACAACAAACAAATGGAATTCTTTTAAATAATGAAACCACACACTAGATACCAGAACTCCATGGCTAAGGGAGGAAACGGAAGTGTGAATGAGTATTGAACTCTCACACACATACACACACACTATTAAGGCATATAGAATTAATTTGTTGTACTTGGATATGTAAAGGAAAAAGGACTATATTAAGTGACGAGCTGATATATATCTTTCTCCATTTATTGTTGATTTTTGTTGTTTTTTTGCCAAACTAAAACCCAGTTGACATTTTGAATGGTTTATAGGGCTTAGCCCGAAATAAAAACAGACAAATGCAAAAATGGTTTTAATCATAAAAATCTTTAGGCAACAACAAAATACATACAACAATCAAACAGCCACAAAACTACAACAACAAAACAATTTGGTGTTTAGCCTTAAAAATTCTAAATACAAAATGTGAAAATAATTTCAAAATCTCATGAATTTATAAAAAGGGAACTTTAGCAAGAGTTTAGATTTAAGGATATGAAGATACCAAGAGTTAGACAAAGAGTGAGTGAGTGGAATGTCTGCATATAATTACACAAATTGAATGTATAAAATATAAAAAGTAAAACATTTTTAATCCGCTTTACAAATCTCACTCAGACTTAAATGTAAATCCTTGAAAAAACCACAACATTACAAACTCAGTTTATTTGGATAGATGGACTAAGTACAGAGCTAGTTTCAGGGAAACCGCAAAAAGCTCTATGTCCCAGTGTATATCTTATAGGATGCCAGTTATTTTTTAAGGTTGGAACTTGTTTGAGGCCAACCCCTAGATTGGTTCGAATTTCGATGTCGAATTTTTTTTATAATTTTTTTTTTTAATAAAAAACTTTCGATATAACATTTTTTAATAGAAAATTTTCGATATAAAATTTTCGTCATAAAATTTTTTAGAAGAAATTTTTTGTGTAATATTTTTCAATAGAAAATTTCGATGTAAAATTTTTTATACAAATTTTCGATGTAAAACTTTTCAATGCAAAATTTTTGATGTAAAAATTTTTAATTGAAAATTTTTTTATGTAAAATTTTTTAATAGTGAATTTTTCATGTAAAATTTTTTAATAGAAAATTTTTCATGTAAAATTTTTTAATAGAAAATTTTTCTTTTAATTTTTTTTAATAGAAATAGAAAAATTTTTTAATAGAAAATTTTCGATGTAAAACTTTTGAATAGAAAATTTTTGAATAAAATTTGTTAAAAATTTTTTTTTTTGATTTAAAGTTTTTAAACTAAAAATTTTTTATGTAAAATTTTTAAATGTAAGATTTAGATTTAAAATTTTTGTAAGAATATTTTTGATATAAAATTTTATAAGAATATATAAGACTACTTTTATACCGAAAAATATAACTCCCAAAAATTATGATAAATTTTCTACATAAAATTTTTGTACCGAAAAATTTTCTATATAAAATTTTTATGTTAAAAATTTTCTATATAAAATTTTTGTACCAAAAAATTTTTTATAAAAATTTTTGTATAAAAAAATTTGTAAGGAAAACTTTTCTATATAAAATTTTTGTACCGAAAAATTTTCTATATAAAATTTTTATGTTAAAAATTTTTTATATAAAATTTTTGTACCGAAAAATTTTCTATAAAAAATTTTTTATAAAAAATTTTTGTACCGAAATTTTTTTTTATTTGGTACCAAAAACTTTCTATAAAAAATTTTTGTACCGAAAAATTTTCTATAAGAAAATGTTTGTATAGAAAACTTTTCTATATAAAATTTTTATGTTAAAAATTTTCTATATAAAATTTTTGTACCAAAAAATTTTCTATGAAAAATTTTTGTACCGAAAAATTTTATATAGAAAAGTTTTCTGTACAAAAATTTTCTATAAACAAATTTTGTACAAAAAAAAAAATTATATAAAAAATTTTTGTACCAAAAAATATTCTATATAAAATTTTTGTACCGAAAAATTTTCTATACAAAATTTTTGTACCGAAAAATTTTCTATAAAAAATTTTTGTACCGAAAAATATTCTATAAAAAATTTTTGTACCGAAAATTTGCTATATAAAATCTTTGTGTTAAAAATTTTCCATATAAAATAATTGTAGCAAAAAATTTTCAATGTAAAATTTTTGTACCAAAAAATTTTCAATGTAAAATTTTTGTACCAAAAAATTTTCTATATAAAATTTTTGTACCAAAAAATTTTCTATATAAAATTTTTGTACCAAAAAATTTTCTATATAAAATTTTTTCAAAAAAATTGTCTATAAAATAAAATTTTTGTACCGAAAAAATTTGCTATAAAAAATTTTGTACCGAAACATTTTCTATAAAAAAATTTTGTACCGCAAAATTTTCCATAAAAAAATCTTGCACCCAAAAATTTATATCAAAAATGTTCTTTAAAAAATGTTTGTACCAAAAATTTTTTATATAAAAGTTTTGTACCAAAAATTTTTCTATAAAAAATTTTTATAGCAAAAAATTTTCTATAAAAAATTTTTGTACCAAAAAATTTTCTATAAAAAATTTTTCACAAAAAAATTTTCTGTACAAAATTTTTATACCGAAAAATTTTCTTTAAAAAATTTTTCACAAAAAAATTTTCTGTACAAAATTTTTATACCGAAAAAATTTGAAAAGATTTTCTATATACAATTTTTTTGTTTCAAAAAAGTTTTATATAAAATTTATTTTGTAAAAATTTTTGTGCCGAAAAATTTTCTATAAAAAAAAAATTCTATAAAAAATTTTTGTACTGAAAAATTTTCTATAAAAAATTTTCAATATAAAATTTTTGTACCAAAAAATTTTCTATATAAAATTTTTGTACCAAAAAATTTTCTATTTAAAATTTTTGTAACAAAAAATTTTCTATATAAAATTTTTGTACCAAAAAATTTTCTATAAAAAAATTTTGCACCCAAAAATTTTCTATAAAAAAATTTTGCACCCAAAAATTTTCTATAAAAAAATTTTTCACCCAAAAATTTTATATAAAAAACTTTGTAAAGAAAACTTTTCTATATAAAATTTTTGTACCGAAAAATTTCTCTATATAAAATTTTTATGTTTAAAATTTTCTATATAAAATTTTTGTACCAAAAAATTTTCTATAAAAAATTTTTGTACCGAAAAATTTTGTATAAAAAATTTTTGTACCAAAAATTTTTTTATAAAAATTTTTGTAACAAAAAATTTTCTATATAAATTTTTTTACCAAAAAATTTTCTATATAAAATTTTTATATTGAACATTTTTCTATAAAACATTTTTCTACCAAAAAATTTTCTATAAAACATTTTTGTACCAAAAAATTTTTTATATACAATTTTTGTACCGAAAAATTTTCTATGAAGAATTTTTGTACCGAAAAACTTTCTATAAAAAAATTTTGTACATAAAACTTTTGTACCGAAATATTTTCTATATAAAATTTTATACCGAAAAATTTTCTATAAAAAATTTTTGTACCGAAAAATTTTTATATAGAAAAATTTTTGTTCCGAAAAATTTTCTATAAAAAATTTGTGTACCGAAAAATTTTCTATAAAAAATTTTTGTACCGAAAAATTTTCTATAAAAAAATTTGGTACCAAAAAATTTTCTATAAAAAATTTTTGTACCAATAAAATTTTCTATAAAAATTTTTGTACCGAAAAATTTTCTATAAAAAATTTTTGTACTGAAAAATTTTCTTTTTAAAAAAATTTTTCACCAAAAAATTTTCTATACAAAATTTTTATACCGAAAAAATTTGAAAATATTTTCTATAGACAATTTTTTTGTTTCAAAAAATGTTTATATAAAATTTATTTTGTACCGAAAAATTTTCGATATAAAACTTATTACTAGAAAATTTTTAAACTGAAAATTTTCAATGTAAATGTAATTTTTAGCCAATTTTTCGAAATTTTATTTTTGAGTCATAATCCACCTTTTCATAGGCCGGGTCACATTTAAAATATTTTAAAAGAAATTTTTTCGATGTAAATTTTTTTAATAGAAAATTTTAGACGAAAGACGTTTTAAAGAAAATTTCCGATGTTAAACTTTTTCATAGAAAATTTTAGATGTAAAACTTTTTTAATGGAAAATTTTTGGTATAAAACTTTTTCATAGAAAATTTTTATGTAAAACTTTTTTTATAGAAAATTTTTAATCATCAAAATCAGGTATTTCGCAAATTTTGGACGGGTCAAGGGCACTTCTCTCCTTATCCGATTGATCTCAAATTTGTAAGTGACACAGAGTGAAACAGATTTCTTCAAGAAACATCTCCCATGTATTTACTTAATACTCTAATGTCAAAAATAATGTCTTTTAAAATCGTTTTTAAAGTTTTGTGGTTTCCCTGGTTATTATTGTTAAATTTTAATATTTTCTAAAACAAAATGAAATCTTTTCATTTGCATTTCTCTGGTATTTGGCTTTACTTAAACTCCTTTTTTATTCCCAGAAGAAGTTAACAGTTGTTTCCTTTTAATGATTATATGAATTTTAAATATTTTTATGAATGGCTTTTGTTTTTGACAAAAAAGGAAGAAAACCTTAAAACCAAGATAAGATTAAGGCAGACAATAACTTTTTTTTGCAAAAATTTTAAAAACGACGCCCCTGGCATTTCACTGTAGTGATACTTTTTAAGTTGGAATTTTCTGCTCTTCATTTTATTTGGACTTAATGATAATGATGTTAATATAGAAAAGGCGTTGCCGGTTTGTCCTTACTGTGCAACCAATATTGACTAAAGTTAAAAGTATTCAAAAGTATTCTTATTTCAATAAATGCCTTTATTTTCATTCATTTAGACTTCACTCAATCGGGTATTATTTCATTCTCAAGTAACATTTCATTTATGATGATTAAATTTCATTAGTTACCTTGATTTCTTTTCTTTTTTTTCCACCTAAATCTCATTAAAATTTTGATAACAATTCCTAGATAAAACTACAAATGATGATATTTTTCGAGACTTAAAATTACACGGAAACTATTGAGTTGAACATATCTTTAAGATACGCCCATCTAAAAATGCTTTTGAAAGACAAGTGTCGAATTATTTAACATTTTCATTTGACCAGTTTTTGGTGGTAATGGATTTGTGGTTTTTGTTAAGGATAATTAAGACACCAGGTGGAATTTGGAAATCATAAAATATTTTTAATGCTATTGCCTAATGGGCTTCCATTTTTATAAAGGAAGCCCTTTATAAAAATCATTTATAAAGGCAGCATTATACAGTAAGACTACTACCATTATCGCTTAAAATTTAACAATATTATTGATAATTTTTTTCTCCAAAATTTTTCTATTGAAAATTTTTCTATAGAAAAATTTTTTTATCGAAAATTTTTCTATAGAAAAATTTTTTTTTCGAAAATTTTTTTATAGAAAAATTTTTTTTCGAAAATTTCTCTATAGAAAAATTTTTTTTTCGAAAATTTTTCTATAGAAAAATTTTTTTTTCGAAAATTTTTCTATAGAAAAATTTTTTTTTCGAAAATTTTTCTATAGAAAAATTTTTTTTTCGAAAATTTTTCTATAGAAAAATTTTTTTATTGAAAATTTTTCTATAGAAAAATTTTTTTATTGAAAATTTTTCTATAGAAAAATTTTTTTATTGAAAATTTTTCTATAGAAAAATTTTTTTATTGAAAATTTTTTTATAGAAAAATTTTTTTATTGAAAATTTTTCTATAGAAAAATTTTTTTATTGAAAATTTTTCTATAGAAAAATTTTTTTATTGAAAATTTTTCTATAGAAAAATTTTTTTATTGAAAATTTTTCTATAGAAAAATTTTTTTATTGAAAATTTTTCTATAGAAAAATTTTTTTATTGAAAATTTTTCTATAGAAAAATTTTTTTTTCGAAAATTTTTCTATAGAAAAATTTTTTTATTGAAAATTTTTCTATAGAAAAATTTTTTTATTAAAAATTTTTCTATAGAAAAATTTTTTTATTGAAAATTTTTCTATAGAAAAATTTTTTTATTGAAAATTTTTTTATAGAAAAATTTTTTTATTGAAAATTTTTCTATAGAAAAATTTTTTTATTGAAAATTTTTCTATAGAAAAATTTTTTTATTGAAAATTTTTCTATAGAAAAATTTTTTTATTGAAAATTTTTCTATAGAAAAATTTTTTTATTGAAAATTTTTCTATAGAAAAATTTTTTTATTCAAAATTTTTCTATAGAAAAATTTTTTTATTGAAAATTTTTCTATAGAAAAATTTTTTTATTGAAAATTTTTCTATAGAAAAATTTTTTTATCGAAAATTTTTCTATAGAAAAATTTTTTTATCGAAAATTTTTCTATAGAAAAATTTTTTTATCGAAAATTTTTCTATAGAAAAATTTTTTTTTCGAAAATTTTTTTATAGAAAAATTTTTTTTTCGAAAATTTCTCTATAGAAAAATTTTTTTTTCGAAAATTTTTCTATAGAAAAATTTTTTTTTCAAAAATTTTTCTATAGAAAAATTTTTTTTTCGAAAATTTTTCTATAGAAAAATTTTTTTATTGAAAATTTTTCTATAGAAAAATTTTTTTATTGAAAATTTTTCTATAGAAAAATTTTTTTATTGAAAATTTTTCTATAGAAAAATTTTTTTATTGAAAATTTTTCTATAGAAAAATTTTTTTATTGAAAATTTTTCTATAGAAAAATTTTTTTATTGAAAATTTTTCTATAGAAAAATTTTTTTATTGAAAATTTTTCTATAGAAAAATTTTTTTATTAAAAATTTTTCTATAGAAAAATTTTTTTATTGAAAATTTTTCTATAGAAAAATTTTTTTACTGAAAATTTTTCTATGGAAAAATTTTTTTATCGAAAATTTTTCTATAGAAAAATTTTTTTATTGAAAATTTTTCTATAGAAAAATTTTTTAATTGAAAATTTTTCTATAGAAAAATTTTTTTCTCGAAAATTTTTCTATAGAAAAATATTTTTCTCGAAAATTTTTCTATAGAAAAATATTTTTCTCGAAAATTTTTCTATAGAAAAATTTTTTTATCGAAAATTTTTCTATAGAAAAATTTTTTTATTGAAAATTTTTCTATACAAAAATTTTTTTATTGAAAATTTTTCTATAGAAAAATTTTTTTATTGAAAATTTTTCTATAGAAAAATTTTTTTATTGAAAATTTTTCTATAGAAAAATTTTTTTATTGAAAATTTTTCTATAGAAAAATTTTTTTATTGAAAATTTTTCTATAGAAAAATTTTTTTATTGAAAATTTTTCTATAGAAAAATTTTTTTATTGAAACAAAAAATTTCCTAAAGAAAAAGTTACTATCAAAAAATTTTGTATGAAACATTTTTTTATGAAAAAATTTTCTATAGACTCATTTTTTAATAAATTGAAAATTTTTTTATCGAAAATTTTTCTATAGAAAACAGTTTTTTGCAAATATTTTTTTTATGTCCTCTCCAAGGCCTATAACCCCTACATAGGTCGCTTTCCAAGTTGATTATTTGTGGCACCGTGTAATTATACACAATTTTTGAAAAAAATTGAAATATTTTTAAGTATTTCTGATAACTTAAATTTTTTATATATTTTATATCGTACATTTATGTCCCGGTTATGAAAGATATAACCCCAAATAGTAGCATTTCTTAACGTAATGTCTGAGGTACATATAATTATTTATACCCTTCACCACAATAGGTGGAAAGGGTATTATAAGTTTTTGCTGATGTATGTAACGTATAAAAATATTTGTCTTAGACCCACCTTTTAGTATACCAATGGGCTTAGAATCACTTTCTGAGTCGAGTTAGCGATGTCAGTCAGCCCTTTCGTCTGGCTGGACCCCCATGTAAACCTTGAAATCAAAGTACAGGTCGCAATTCTAAACATAATTTTATGAAATTTGGCACAGATCAGTTTTTTGGTAGTGGGACCATGGCTATAAAATTCGTTAAAATCGGTCTATTATTCATGGTACCTCCCATAGGTCCTACTTCCCGGAATTGATATTTTGGCTACAAATATCAATATTTTTTCATGAAATTTAAAATAAACACTACTAATGTAAACATAAATCACTGCACCAAATTTCGTTAAAATCGTTAAAATCTTACTTGTTTTATTTGTAGTTATATTATAAAAAGCTTATTAAACAAATTCTGGAAAAACAAATATCAAATAACATTTAATCCATTACATATAATTTTTAGTTCTTCATTTATTTTAAAACATACCCAGCAAAACTTTGGTAATGGCAAGTACTCTGATAACTGGTTACCTTGTAACGACTACAACATACCATCCGAATAAATAATAAGTTATTACAGAAGTGCTTATTTGTAATTAAGATGGTAATTTAAACTGAATGGCCCCGGTTCAAATCCCACCAAGGGCAACATTTTTTTTTTAGTTTTTTTTTTTATTAAAAGAGTCTTTTTAAATGATTTTTGAATTTTAAGAACTTAAATATTATCTTCTGTAAAAAAAAATTTGTAAAACTAACTCACGTTAATGAAAAAATACCATCATGAGTCAATTTTGATTATGTAGGGGATGTTGAATACCAAACACGATTCTAATTGGTCTTAACTTGGTAAGCCCAACTTATCTGGGTCATCCTTCATCTCAACTGTGGTTGAGATGGTATCACCCGCGGAGCTAGTTTAACACCCATTAATATTGTGAGTTAACATGTTTCGAGAGTTGTCCCATAAGATCGATAAAAATGGGTTAGGATTACGGGCTAGTAACCCTCTCTTGAAAAAAAATACAATGAAGAGGATACAATTAGAATTGAAATGTCCCACTACCTAATGTTAGAGGAGGATGTCCGAAACTTCGATAGAAAGACCAAGTAGAGGAACATTTTTCAAAGCTTGGCCTGTAAAATTGGAGAATATTCGCACAAGATCGAAATCCATGGAATTCTAAACTATGCTCGGACTTTGACCTTAACAGGTTGTAACATTTAAGTAAGTAAGAGTCAATCTTATGTAAAAACTTATACAAAAAAGAAGATTTAAATTGTTTAGGTTTTAAAAAAAATTTAAAAAAGTTTTAAAGTAATTACAAAAATCGTATAAAAATATTTTTCCAAAAATTACAACAAAGCAAAAAAAAAAAGCAGGGAAAAACAAAGTTATTTTCACATGATTTTGGATCTAAAAATAAAAATTGTTTATATTAATTATAAGCTGCTAAGTTTCCAACATATGAAGTAGCTCAGTGGAAGAGTCTCTGCCTAGCAGTCGGAGGGTCTGGGTTCGAGCCCCTATGGGATCATAAAAAAATTTTGTATTTCGTTTAAAAATATATGTTTTTAATAAAACAACAACAAAAAAAGTTGTTGCTGTTGTTGTTGTTGCTTTCAAATTGCTTACCAAAGTCATTACTTTTCTGCAATTGGTAAGTACTTGCCTCCAATGACATCCCCATGTTAATGTAATGACTTAAACAGCGAATGAGTAAGTAGTTCGTGTTCAATAGTTTAACTGTTTAACTCATTATTTGGCAATGAAAAGTTTTACTGGGTATTTATTTATTTATTTTAAATCTATAACAAAAAGGAATTTGGTATTTGAAAACCGATTATTTGAAAAATATATTTAAAATAAATCTCAAATCAGGCAAATGACAGATACAACGAATAAATAGGCAGGCGGACAGACAGACAAACTCACAAAAAGCCAGACGACATACACAAGGACGGACGGCCAGAGACAGCAATTTTAGAAATAATAAAAATTGTCTCAAATTACTAGATTATATGAATGTTAATCCTTTAAATATTACCAAAACATAAACTCACACTCAATTGCAATTGAACACAGAAAAAACAGAAGAAGGGTATTTAGGGAATGCAGCAGAAGCATCAATAAAATAAAGCAAACAATTCAATCGGTGACAAAAATCATTGAGGCATTGACACCTTAACGAACCAGAAAACAAAGGAAATATAGAAATTAAACCATCATTATTATTAGGATTTTATTTATTTGAAAGCAAGTTCAGGAATACACATGTTAACTGTTATATATAGACGAATTTCAGCCCCTGAGATTAGAAATATTATTTTAAAGCCGCTTTTAGTGTTTTGTTGGCACTAAACTGTTCCCTTTTAATGACCATATAAAGTGTTAATTTTGGTATGTTTTTCGCTAAGGGGTCTTTGTTAATGACAGATCAACCACATCCTTATATTTCAATTTTAACGATAATAATTAGAAAATACAGAAAAAGAGTCTCTAAAGCAGCAGCAGGTCAGCTCTAAGAGCTGCTGACGACAATATCTTTTAAGTAAAAATAATTTATCGATTGGTCTGATCTGTCGGTTGTTGGTTTCCATGTTATTGTTTTGTTGTGATTTGTAAGAAAAACTATTAAGTTCTTAGACGATTTGTTCAGTCAATCGTATTGGCTTTGTGCCATTTAATCTCCTAAATCACAAACACCAAAATAACAAATTGCCCACAATTCTCTGGACAATATCATCATGGAGTGTATCATCATAACAACCACCGTTAAAAGTCCCTTTTTTTAATCCGAACTTTTGTTACCAAAACAAATTTTTCACTTTAAGACTGTAAGAGTTTTAAAATATTTAGATAATGACTTTTTCAATATGTGCAGTACAGTGCAATCGCAATAGAGTGAACACTTGGTAATATGAACTACTTGATACTACGAACTTCCGATTTTTTCCATTAGTTACTTTATAGAGTGAACAGTACCCAACTCAATAGAGTGAACTTTTGTTTTTCTTATACATAATTGACAAAGACGCACCTCTTATAGTTTTTTTACATACTTTTTTATGAAACAGTTAGGATATCGCTTGAATTTGAAAACATTTTTGTTTTACTTTTCTTCTCTTTTTGTTTATTTTATTAGTTAAGGTAGAAACACAATTGGGACGAATGACTAATTTCGTCCAGCACGAACACATTTGGGACGAATAAACGTTGCTGACGCCATTTTTGTTTATTTTTCATTAGCACAAATTACACACACTTTCGTACATATCGCGCACTCACAATATTTGCAATTTTTCTTTATTTTATTCTTTCAATTTTTCACAAAAAGAAAATATTTAATTAATTTTATTTGAAATAATTATTTTTTTGTTTACAATTTATAAGGTGACCATATTTCACAAAAACACATATAATTTCTTATACTTTACAACAGAAATAGAAATACAGCCACTCTTAATCAGTTTAGTCGTCGTTCGTCTGCGTATGAAATAGAAATAAACCTATCGCACTATTCGATACGCACGACGAATTTCGTCGTACGCATCTATTGTGAGCACTTTCATATAAACCCATATCTTCTATTTCTAACGACGAATATTCGTTCCGAAAAATTGGTCGTTCGTTCCAATTGTGTTTCATACTTTACTCTATAGAATGAACAATACCAACTCAATAGAGTGAACTTTTGTTATGCAAAATTTCCAATTTCTGCTGAAGGCGTTTCCGATGCCATTTCTGAGACTGACACTGACATCGAGGAAGTAGCAGTAGCCAAACCAGACATTACAGCAGCGCAGGCCGTGCAGATTTTTGAAAAAGCTATTGACTGGGCAGAAAATAACACAAACAATTACGAAAATATTTTAGTTTTGCATAAATTCCGCGATTTAGCTGTGCAAAAAGCAAAAAATGCTTGTACAGAGCAAAAAACTCTTGAAAATTACTGTACTCCTTTGTAATTATAAAATAATATTTAATAAATAAAGAGTGTTCTAAAAAAAATATGCATTTACTATTTTAGACAAAATTTATCCATAGTGCAAGAAATAATTTATTTTTTGATCAAGTTAGTTTCTATAGATATGTCAGAAATTATTAATTTTCAATAGTTATTTTAATCAAAATGGACTGCGAAAAAAAAGTTCGTGAAAATATAATTAAAACTTTTCAAAAAAATCCGTCATGGACTTTTAAAAAAATAGCTAAAAATTTTAAAGTTGACCCTCGAACGGTTTCTAATGCCATCAGACGGTATAAGGAAAACCTGAGCATTGAAAGAAAACCTGGATCAGGGAGGAAAAAAGGTCCTACAGATATTGGTAAGGCAAAAGAAGTCGAGCGACTCTTTCGAAGAGCGCCTAACACTTCTTTTAGAAAAGCAGCTCGTACGGTGAAATGTTCTACGAATTTTGCACATAGAGTCAAAGCTTATGCTGGACTGAAGACATACAAAGTCCAAAAGGTTCCAGATCGCAATGCTATAAAGAACTTAGAAGCAAAAAAACGAGCGAAAAAATTGAAGTCTGATTTTATAAAAAAATACACCTGTTGTGTGATGGATGATGAAACATACGTACTGGCAGACTTTTCACAACTTCCTGGTCAAGATTTTTATGTTGCTGATAAACGGGCAATGTTCGGCAAGAGTTTCGCACAAAAAAACAAACAAAATTCCCTAAGAAGTTTCTCGTGTGGCAAGCTATTTGCAGTTGTGGCAAAAGAAGTAAAGTATTTGTGGCATCTGGCACAATAAACACAGAAATTTATATAAAGGAGTGCCTACAAAAACGGTTGTTACCCTTTTTAAGAGAGCACAGAGTGACTACATTTTTTTTGGCCCGATTTGGCATCATGCCATTATGGAAAAAAGGCACTTGAGTGGTACTCAAAGAATAATGTCATTTTTGTACTACGAGAGGCAAATCCACCTAACTGTCCAGAACTTCGGCCTATGGAAAGGTTTTGGGCTCTGGTAAAAAAGGAATTGAAGAACACAGGAAAGATTTCCAAGAACATGTCCGATTTTAAGCGCAGGTGGAACACATGCTCCTAAAAGGTATCAGAAGCAACTGTAAAATCTTTAATGGGAGGGTTTTCGAAAAAAGTCGATAATTTTGCAAAACCAGAGTACTAAGTAAACATTTTAATGCTAAATGATTTTGTATAATATGTCATTATATTTGCGTATTTTGTAGAGTTTTTATATTAAAAGGTTTGATTTTTAATAAAATCCAACTACAAATTTTATTTAGAGCACTCTTTATAGATGTTTTTTTGTATATAAAAGAGTTTTTTATAGACTCTTTAGAGTGAACTTTTTCAATAGATTGAACAGGCCTTGCACGAATTAGTTCACTCTATTGCGATTCCACTGTATACTGAAAATACTTTTATTGAATCTTACGTTCAGTCTAATTACGGTTGTCGAATATATGACTTCGACTACGTTAGTTAGTACTAGATTAAAGAAAACATCAACACAATTTCATTGGACTAGTACTAACTGTCGTAGTCGAAGTCGTATATTTGACAACAGTAAAAAGGCTGGTTATTGCTTTTGCACCAAAAATATTAAAAGAAAAAAAATTTTGGTGGGCTTTCGAGTTCCTTATAAGAACTAAAAAATATAACACTCTGATAAACTAAAAAAACTCTAGAAACGACATAGCGTGGGTACATGAATAATCCTGCAAAAAATTTCAGAAATATGTGCAAGCTTAGGAGTTATACGAAAAAAAAAACCGATTTTAGCATGTATCGCCAACTTATCAATCCGTAGCTCAGCCAGTTTGTTTCCAATTTCATATTTTAACAGCAAATAAAAGAAAACGGATAGCGCTTTAGAATGGAATATCACTTTTGATACATGTGTAAATCAAAATTATTTATACCCTTCACCACAATAGGTGGAAAGGGTATTATAAGTTTGTACTGATGTATGTAACGCATAGAAATATTTGTCTTAGACCCACCTTTTAGTATACCAATAGGTTTAGAATCACTCTCTGAGTCGATTTAGCGATGTCCGTCCGTCCGTCTGGCTGGACGGCTAACTGCACCCCCATGTAAACCATGTAATCAAAGTACAGGTCGAAATTCTAAAGATAATTTGAGGAAATTTGGCACAGATCATTTGTTTGATAGTGGGACCATGGCAATTGAAATTCGTCAAAACCAGTCAATTATTTATGGTACTTCCCACAGCTCCACTTCCCGAAATTGATATTTTGGCCACAAATATCAATATTTTTTCATGAAATTTAAAACAAATACTGCATATGTAAATCACTATACCAAATTTCGTTGAAATCGGTCCACATTTGACCATAGCTCCCATACAAACTCTTCTATCAAAACGCACTAAATGAGACAAAAATCACTAAAACGCTCGTAAGTCTGAAGATAATGAGAATTTTGACTTAAATTTTTGCATAAATAATTTTTGAAAAAGCTGTAATCAACTTGCCAAATCGAAAATAATCGGTCCAAATTTGACCCTAGCTCTCATATAAGTCAAAATGACGGAAACATTTTAAATATATAAGTTTTGAGAACATATTTGTATGATGGCAAAATTTAGCAAATATTTGTCTTTATGCTGGAAAAAGAACACCCTTGACCTTAGTGGTAAAGGGTATCGTATGGTCGGGCTTGACCGACTAAACTTTTTCAAAAGACTTAATAATTTTTAAAATTATCTAGAAAATAGGCTTTAGGAATACGTATTAACTATATTTTTTAAACATTTTGACCATGAACCCTACAACCAGCGGTGGTCAAAAATCAGCAATTTTTGAAAAAATCTTAGTTTTTGTATCTGTAAAAAAAAATTGATTATGGATTTCTAAAGTTGTGTTAATTAAATTGTATTAAGTATAATGTGCTTAAGGTCTGTGCAAACATCTAATAGGGCCCGGATATAAATGGGGCCACAGGCCCATTTTTAAAAGAAAACTCAAAATTTTCGAAAAGCGTACTCTTCTGTATACAAAAATGTTAATAACAGCTGCGGAACTCTTTCTGAAATTTATATTTCTGAATTTCTTCTATATTGGACTATACTATGTCAAAAAATGGCTATAATGCCTTGTTTAGTTTTAGACATTTTTGCGAAAAAATTACAAAGTTATATTAAAAAATTGCATAAATTTTTTAGAAAAAGTGTACTTGTCTGTATTCAAAATGTTCATTAAAGTTTCAGATCTGGTTCTAAAATTTATACAGTTTCGTAATTGTTTGTGTTATTTTCTGCCCAGTCAATAGCTTTTTCAAAAATCTACACGGCCTGCACTGCTGTAATGTCTGGTTTGGCTACTGCTACTTCCTCGATGTCAGTGTCAGTCTCAGAAATGGGATCGGAAACGACTTCAGCAGAAATTGGAAATTTTGCATAACAAAAGTTCACTCTATTGAGTAACTAATAAAATAAACAAAAAGAGAGAAAAATTAAAACAAAAATGTTTTCAAATTCAAGTGATATCCTAACTGTTTCATAAAAAAGTATGTAAAAAAACTATAAAAGGTGCGTCTTTGTCAATTATGTATAAGAAAAACAAAAGTTCACTCTATTGAGTTGGGTACTGTTCACTCTATAAAGTAACTAATGGAAAAAATCGGGAGTTCGTAGTATCAAGTAGTTCATATTACCAAGTGTTCACTCTATTGCGATTGCACTGTATTTCTTAATTTTTAATGTATTGGTCTATACTGTGTCCAAAAATGATCATAATATCTTGTTTAAATTTAGAGATTGTTGAAAAAAGACTAAATAGAAAAATATGCTTACAAAAACGAAGCGCTTGTATTTCTAAAATATTCTCGGCCTTTGCCCTTAACAGGTTGTAAATATAGGAAATTAAGTTAGATGTAAGTAAATTTTTAATATTTTATATTATCCGACATTTTCTATAGATATATTGTTAAAGAGTGCTCTAAATAAAATTTGTAGTTGGATTTTCTTAAATAAAACTCAAACCTTTTAATATAAAAACTCTGCAAAATACGCAAATATAATGACATATTATACAAAATCATTAAGCATTAAAATGTTTACTTAGTACTCGGGTTTTGCAAAATTATCGACTTTTTTCGGAAACCCTCCCAATTAAGATTTTACAGTTGCTTCTGATACCTTTTTGGAGCATGTGTTCCACCTGCGCTTAAAATCGGACATGTTCTTGGAAATCTTTCCTGTGTTCTTCAATTCCTTTTTTACCAGAGCCCAATACCTTTCCACAGGCCGAAGTTCTGGACAGTTAAGTGGATTTGCCTCTCGTGGTACAAAAATGACATTATTCTTTGAGTACCACTCAAGTGCCTTTTTTCCATAATGGCATGATGCCAAATCGGGTCAAAAAAATGTAGTCACTCTGTGCTCTCTTAAAAAGGGTAACAACTGTTTTTGTAGGCACTCCTTTATATAAATTTCTGTGTTTATTGTGCCAGATGCCACAAATACTTTACTTCTTTTGCCACAACTGCAAATAGCTTGCCACACGAGAAACTTCTTAGGGAATTTTGTTTCTTTTTTTGTGCGAAACTTTTGCCGAACATTGCCCCGTTTATCAGCAACATAAAAATCTTGACCAGGAAGTTGAGAAAAGTCTGCCAGTACGTATGTTTCATCATCCATCACACAACAGGTGTATTTTTTTATAAAATCAGACTTCAATTTTTTCGCTCGTTTTTTTGCTTCTAAGTTCTTTATAGCATTGCGATCTGGAACCTTTTGGAGTTTGTATGTCTTCAGTCCAGCATAAGCTTTGACTCTATGTGCAAAATTCGTAGAACATTTCACCGTACGAGTTGCTTTTCTTAAAGAAGTGTTAGGCGCTCTTCGAAAGAGTCGCTCGACTTCTTTTGCCTTACCAATAATTGTAGGACCTTTTTTCCTAATTATACCGTCTGATGGCATTAGAAACCGTTCGAGGGTCAACTTTCAAATTTTTAGCTATTTTTTTAAAAGTCCATGACGGATTTTTTTGAAAAGTTTTAATTATATTTTCACGCAGTCCATTTTGATTGAAAAAACTATTGAAAATTAATAATTTCTAAAATAATAGTATCTGACATATGTATAGAAACTAACTTGATCAAAAAATAAATTATTTCTTGCACTATGGATAAATTTTGTCTAAAATAGCAAATGCATATTTTTTTTAGAACACTCTTTATTAAAAATTGGGAAATTTTAAGTGGTCAGAAATTGTATATGGGCAAATCCGAAAAACATTAAACCAAGGACAATATTTTAAAACTGTCAAAATCACGTATTTGTGTTTATGAAAAAATTGACCATATATTAATCCTTTAGAATTATTTAGAATATACAATGGATACAATTTGTGATTGCTCTCTTCGGGAATGGCAGGTCTTTATTTGCACCCATCTCGAATTTGTATACATTTAAAAAAAAATAGTTTTTTAAAAGTTCATAAAAATCACAAAAACATCCAGTTAGTTATCAAGTTTAAGTATGGGCTCAAAGTCTGCTTAATTTTATACAATTAGATGTGAAAAACCCCATCAAAAGTAATTGGAGTAATATAAACAACGTCAAGTAAAAAGGGCTCACAGTGTGTAGCGTCCGTCACAGAAATAAAGTTTTTTTTTTAATTTGGCTTGTGCAATTTTTCTTTTTTCACCAATTGAACTTGGTTCGTAAAGAGAACATATAGTATCCTTTACATTAGGCTAAAAATATAAAGATCTTTGTATAGCATTTTACAGAGTATTATGTACAGGAAAGTGTGTAGCATCCGTCACAGTATATATTTTTTACAAAATAATATTTATTAAATACAATATTTACGAACACATATCACTCTTATTCATAAAGCAATAACACTGTCTTTATCCACAGATTAAATTTAAGATATTAGATGTTAAAAAAATACACAGTGGGGCAAATTAAATGCTTTTGAAAAAAAAAAATTTTTGAATTTTTGGGACACAACAGCTAGCCCCAGCTTTCTTTCGAAGAAAAATAAGATGTAAAAAGTGAAAAACTTTAAATAAATATATGTATGTAGCAGTTTTGTTAAATATTAAATTGTGCCCAAAAATAGCATTTTAACCGAGAACATGAAAAGGAAGGAGATGAAATTCGGGAACAAGTAAAACTATTATTTTCACTGATTAACGAAACTTTAAAAAAAAGTTTCAAATATGAATTTTTTCCTAATAAAAAATATTCAAGTAAAAACTGTATCGTCCGTCACGTAGCGTCCGCAACAGTTCATTTATGGATTTTTTGTGAAACTGGAAACTTTTAAATATTTTATAAAAGCTGTTTTGTAATCCTCTAATTTTCCTTTATCTTTAATGTATTAACAATTTTTTTTATTACTATGACCGATTTGATGAAAATTTCAGAAACACATGTTAAAAAAAAAAGTCACTTATATTTTTTATAGCGTCCGTCACACCACTTTAAAAGCGAATATCTTTTTCATACAAAAGAAGTATGTAAATTAACAAATGCCATTTGATAGCACAATCGATTCTCAGAAATCTGTGCAAAGATATATAATGCAGAACTGCAATGGGATACATTTAAGTACAACAAAATCCGTACAAATGTATCGTCCGTCACGCAGGATTTGCCCATATGCAAATTTTTTTGATGGCAAAAATTTTCTATACAAATTTTTATCAACAAAAATTTGTTAAAAATTCTCCATTTCAAATATTTTAATATCATAAAATTGACATGAGCGTTTTCCAGTAGCATATCACTCTAATAATTTTATCATTATAATACCAGTTTAAGGATCATCATTAATATCAATATATAGATACATAAATATCGGATAAACTTCATTAAAAATGAACAAAATACTTAAGTACTACTATACTTGTATGTACGTATTATCTACCTTTTTAAAAACAGCCTGCAAATTTTGTCATAAATAGGGGTTTGTATGTTTTACGGATCAGCATCCGCTTAATCTTTAATCCCCATATATTTGGACATATTTGTGTTAAAAAATCCAAATGTTTTCAATATACAAATAAATAAATCTCTCCATTAAGCGATCGACAAAATACAAATACTCTCTCTTAATATCTCTTTCAAATCATTAAGTATTAAAAACCAACCCAAATCTATTGTTTTGAACTGTATTTCATTTATTAATAGTGTTGAAGTCGTCACTTTAATCTCTATAATCTTCACATGATCACCTTTACTTTTTAGCAGATTACAAACAATAGTTTTGAAAAAAAAAAGAATTAAGAAAACAAATGTCATTTTAATTTTGAAAACCGACAGATATTTTTGTGAATAATTTAAAACATACAAGTATTGAAATAAATCAAATGTGTGTTGAAATTTAAATCAATAGCGTAAAATAGGAATTTTTATTATATGAATAGAACTAGAGTTTGAAACTAGTTAAAAGGCACCGTCATGGATCTAGATGCAACTGACTGCAGTTTAATTAATCGTCTTTATATTATATACACTTAAAGGAATGAATCTTTAAAAAAGATTTTTCAGAATATACAGGAGTTATTTTAACCAGAGACCGAATATTGTTTTATTTTTTAAATCAATCAAGTATAAATATCATTGCCGATGAAAATTTATTTTCATTTCCATCGATGAATAAAAATGAGGGATTTATATTTGAAATGTAAATATCCCTCATGATGAAAATTTTAAATATCTTGAACGATAAATATCCGAACAGAAAAATATTTTATTGATTGTTTTATTTTTGAACTTCTGTTTTGACTTTGAAAAATAAAATATTTTTGAAATTATAAAACTTTTAACAATGAATGTATGAATATGTTTCCAATTAATTGCAATGTTTTAGGACATCGAAGTTAAACCTAATACTCCTAATGGAACTATTGGTGGTTTATTTGACTCGCAAAACCATTTCAACAATAATTGAATTTGTTGTTATTTAAACGTCCTAAAGACTTTTTATACCAGGACAAATCTTCTTCTGTCATTCTTGGCTCCCAGTGGAGTATAGGGAATGGAAGGATGCAGAATTGCCTGACGTCTCTAGCTACCAGGTAAGAACTGTATCCAATTCCCAATCTAACCTTCTCGTGGTACATCCTGGAAACCTTAGCAACCTAGTTTTAGATGCGGTAAACAACCAGTGTGGGATTCTAGGTCAGGGCTAATATAAAAGGGAGTTATCTAAGAACCATTCCAACGTATATGGTCTAAGGGTGTAAGATAATTGTACTTCGTAAAGTACGAAAATGCAGCGTCTGTTCAACATGTTAGTTGCGGCTGCAAGCGGGCCTCAGTCTCGGATCGAGCGGCTTGCTATACAAACGTGCCTTGTGTCTTTGGACCCATCACCCACCGACCTAGCACTCACGATGTTTTAAGCATGGAAAGAAACAATACTACAGAATATACTACTCCAAGGGATAATCATGCGAGGAATCCCCCTGCTACGGCAGTTGGCGCAAGGATTTTGGAGTTTCCTAATCAATGCAAGAACATAATGAAGAATGATGCATTAAACACATAGACAACAGCAGGCTACACGAACACCGACTACAAAAGTCGTTGGCTGCAATCGTAGCCTCGTAGTCAGCTACTTAATTATTTTGGGAACGGCAGCTACATTTAAGATGGCAGCTACATTTCGAAACACCTGTTTATGAGTGGTGCCAATATCGCGTTTATAAGATGGACAAAATAACAATTTAAATTTTGATAAAAACGACATAAATTCATTTTATTGATTAACCTCCGAAATCAACGGTTTTCCTGTACCTGATGGTATGTCTATATCAAAAAAAATTTATAGAAAGATTTTGGTGTGATCTCTAATAGTTTAAGAGTTATGGGCTTTTTAAATTTCAAGAATAATACGGTATAACTTTAGAAGTTTATATCCGATATTAACTTTTTTGGTATCAAACAAAAGCTACTGAAAATATCTTTTATATTCTTATATATTCTATATAATATTCTTTATAATGGATAAGGATATTTCTGCAACCGACTTTTTTTATAAAAATTTGTATATCTTAAAACAATATAGATATAAGTTTGCTCTTTTATATAATGAATTTTATAAAGGACATACTGGGCTTTTATATAACATGAACTACGTAGCTCTAGCACGCAGCGTGTGAGTTGACAGTTTAAAAAATAACTTTTTAAAATTTTACTTCTATTGAGTTAGAGTTATATAAATATAAATTTTTAGATAATATTTTATTAGATATTATTATATACATTAAATATATAAATATTTGATAAGTATGTAAATTGTTTACATAAATTCTCTCAATTGCATTTATGGTAAATAAAGTCAAGTGGTTTAAATCGCTCATTTATTTCAATATTACATGGTGTTGACAGCACTAAATCTTTTATTGTCGCCAACAAAAATAGAAAATAGTTTAATTTTGGCTACAGCTACAACGGTGGTCGGTAGTCGTGTAGCCGTGTCGACTCTAAAAAATTTATTATTATTTGAATGCATGTATTCTAATTTTGACAGGTTTGTAGCCCGTAGCCTGCTGTTGTCTATGTGTTTAATGCATGAAACCAGGACAAATACAGAAATAAAATTTGAATATTTTCTACCAAATTTTTTTTTCATCGGATGAAAAAAGATGAAAATAATTTTGAACTGATAAATATCCCAAACGATTTTTTTATTTTTTATTTTAATCGGATTGAAAAATGATACAAAATTTTTTGAACAATTAAAAATCTTTGGGGATATTTATTATTTTTTAAACTTCAATGATTGTTTTTGTATGGATTAAAATATGAAAATATTGTTTTAAAAGTATTAATATTCGGTCTCTGATTTTAACTAACAAAAATTCGTAAAAGTTTTCCTAAAAAAAATTTTCAAATTTGATATAACCTTAAATTATTATACCCACCATCAAAAAGAATGGGGTGTATATTGAGATTGTCATTCCGTTTGTAATTTCCTTAATATTGGCTCAAAAATCTAAAACGATATATATTCTGAATTCTTATGAAATTCTAAGACGATTGAGCGATGTCCGTCTGTCTGTTGAAATCACGATAACGCCTAAACGAAAGGAGCTAGCTCACTGAAACTTAGTAAAAACATTCTTCATCTATGAGAAAATTTTGGTATTGAAATTGGACAAAATCGGTTAACATTTGACCATAGCTCCCGTATAACCTCGTCTAGGCTAATCGCTTATTTGCTAATAAATGACAAACTATAACAGCTATGATGACAAAATTTGGTATCTAGAAGTTTTACATAAGCACCAGACAGCATATAAAATTTCATCGAAATCGGTTCACATTTAACCATAGCTCCCATATAAAAAACTTACGGAAACAGCCTAAATTTCACCTGAAATTCACTTAAATGCCAATAAAATGATAAACTGTAATAGCTTTGGCCATCAAATTCAGCACAAGGAAGTCTTATGTGAATGCCAACCAGTGTGCAAAATTTTGTCACAATCGGTCACCATTTGACCATAGCTCCCATATAAAAAACTTACAGAAACATAAAAATACAAAAAGAAAAGGGGGTTTATGTCCGTTTGTCCGTTAGATAAAATCGCGATAGCGCCTTAACTAAAAGACTACAGCAACAAAATTTTACAAAAGGAAGTCTTATGTGAGTGTCAGCCAGTGTGCAAAATTTTGTTATAATCGGTCACCATTTGACCATAGCTCCCATATAAAAAACTTACAGAAACACAAAAATACAAAAAGAAAAGGAAATTTATGACCGTCTCTAAGTCATATAAAAGCGCGACAGCTCCTTAACTACAAAAACTAGAGAGACAAAATCTTACGAAAATATTTTTGATATGTAACAAAAGTTGTTTATTAAAAATGGACTAAATCGGTTCAAATTTAGTTAGAGATTCCATAAAACCCCGTCCCAGGAAACACATTAGTGCTGATAAATTGAATACAATTGTAATAGCTATGACGACTAAATTTAGAATAGAGAAGTTTTATGCAACTTTTGGTCAGTATATCAAATTTTATAGGAATCGGTCCATATTTGACTATAGCTTTCATATAAAAAATACTCCCGGAAACCAAAAAAAAAATGTAGCAAAGGCCAGTTAAAAGCTATTAAATTAGAAACTATCACAGCTATGGCTACTTAATATTGCAAGAATAAGCTTTATATAAATATCAGCCAGTGTGTAAAATTTTGTGACAATCGATCAACATTTGGCTATAATTCTGATATAAAGAGTGTTCTAAAAAAAATATGCATTTACTATTTTAGACAAAATTTATCCATAGTGCAAGAAATAATTTATTTTTTGATCAAGTTAGTTTCTATAGATATGTCAGATACTATTATTTTAGAAATTATTAATTTTCAATAGTTATTTCAATCAAAATGGACTGCGAAAAAAAAGTTCGTGAAAATATAATTAAAACTTTTCAAAAAAATCCGTCATGGACTTTTAAAAAAATAGCTAAAAATTTGAAAGTTGACCCTCGAACGGTTTCTAATGCCATCAGACGATATAAGGAAAACCTGAGCATTGAAAGAAAACCTGGATCAGGGAGGAAAAAAGGTCCTACAGATATTGGTAAGGCAAAAGAAGTCGAGCGACTCTTTCGAAGAGCGCCTAACACTTCTTTAAGAAAAGCAGCTCGTACGGTGAAATGTTCTACGAATTTTGCACATAGAGTCAAAGCTTATGCTGGACTGAAGACATACAAAGTCCAAAAGGTTCCAGATCGCAATGCTATAAAGAACTTAGAAGCAAAAAAAAGTTGCGCAAAAATTGAAGTCTGATTTTATAAAAAAATACTCCTGTTGTGTGATGGATGATGAAACATACGTACTGGCAGACTTTTCTCAACTTCTTCGTCAAGATTTTTATGTTGCTGATAAACGGGGCAATGTTCGGCAAGAGTTTCGCACAAAAAAACAAACAAAATTCCCTAAGAAGTTTCTCGTGTGGCAAGCTATTTGCAGTTGTGGCAAAAGAAGTAAAGTATTTGTGGCATCTGGCACAAAAAACACAGAAATTTATATAAAGGAGTGCCTACAAAAACGGTTGTTACCCTTTTTAAGAGAGCACAGAGTGACTACATTTTTTTGGTCCGATTTGGCATCATGCCATTATGGAAAAAAGGCACTTGAGTGGTACTCAAAGAATAATGTCATTTTTGTACCACGAGAGGCAAATCCACTTAACTGTCCAGAACTTCGGCCTGTGGAAAGGTATTGGGCTCTGGTAAAAAAGGAATTGAAGAACACAGGAAAGATTTCCAAGAACATGTCCGATTTTAAGCGCAGGTGGAACACATGCTCCAAAAAGGTATCAGAAGCAACTGTAAAATCTTTAATGGGAGGGTTTCCGAAAAAAGTCGATAATTTTGCAAAACCCGAGTACTAAGTAAACATTTTAATGCTAAATGATTTTGTATTATATGTCATTATATTTGCGTATTTTGAAGAGTTTTTATATTAAAAGGTTTGATTTTTATTTAAGAAAATCCAACTACAAATTTTGTTTAGAGCACTCTTTATCACAGCTATGGCCACTTAATTTTGCAAGAACTAGCTTTATATAAATATCAGCCAGTGTGTAAAATTTTGTGACAATCGATCAACATTTGGCTATAATTCTGATATATATATATATATAACATCCCCTTTAATATCTACAATCAAACAGATTCGGAGGTACAAGATGCATATTAAGATTGCACCAATGTCCAGACTTTAGATGCATTAGGAACTCCTAATAAAATATATGGACCTGTCGTATTACTATCAACATCCTTATCCTAACTAAATATTAAGCTAAACGAAAAGTATTTAAAACTTATGAATGTAAAACCATACCCGGTTACGATAATGAATTTTGTTCGATGCAAATACTAGGGAAACCACTTAGATACTTTTAAATGTTGAACTATAAAGCTACTGCAACCGAATTTGGTCCACATTTTGAATTTGCTGCACCCTCGTAGATATATAAGATATGTTTCTAATTTTTACACAACTCGATGGTGGGTATATAAGACTCGGCACAGCCGAATATAACACTCTTACTTGTTATATGTATTGAAATAGTTTGGAACTAGTTATAGGGCACTGTTATGGATCTAGCTGCAACTGACTGCAGATAAATTAATTTTCCTAAGAAGCTCAGAAAAAAAAGTTTGTCTTCCTAGGTCAATGTCCTGAGGTGGCGCACAGGACATTTATTTCTAGGACTTATTTGTATGGGAAAAACGTGACTTTTTTAGGTTTTTGGTAAATTTTAACCAATAAAAATATGTTATTGGCAAAATAAATAATTGGATGTAGAAGACAACTTAATTAGCTTTGATTAGAGTTATAAAAACTAAAAATCCATGCAGTAGTTTTTAAGTTATTGCAATTTGCCCCAGAAAATTCGTGTCCTTTTCAACACGCCTAAGAATATGCAGCAAAAAAATTATTTTTAGAGTACAGAAATTACAAAGTAAGACATTCCTTATCATCTAAAGACTTATGCATTAAACACATAGACAACAGCAGGCTACACGAACACCGACTACAAAAGTCGTTGGCTGCAATCGTCGCCTCGTAGTCAGCTACTTAATTATTTTGGGGACGGCAGCTACATTTAAGATGGCAGCTACATTTCGAAACACCTGTTTATAAGTGGTGCCAATATCGCGTTTATAAGATGGACAAAATAACAATTTAAATTTTGATAAAAACGACATAAATTCATTTTATTAATTAACCTCCGAAATCAACGGTTTTCCTGTACCTGATGGTATGTCTATATCAAAAAAAATTTATAGAAAGATTTTGGTGTGATCTCTAATAGTTTAAGAGTTATGGGCTTTTTAAATTATATCCGATATTAACTTTTTTGGTATCAAACAAAAGCTACTAAGAATATCTTTTATATTCTTATATATTCTATATAATATTCTTTATAATGGATAAGGAGCTAATATACTATAAACTTATTTCTGCAACCGACTTTTTTTTTATAAAAATTCGTATATCTTAAAACAATATAGATATAAGTATGCTCTTTTATATAATGAATTTTATAAAGGACATACTGGGCTTGTATATAACATGAACTACGTAGCTTTAGCACACGTAGCGTGTGAGTTAGACAGTTTAAAAAATAACTTTTTAAAATTTTACTTCTATTGAGTTAGAGTTATATAAATATAAATTTTTACATAATATTTTATTAGATACATTAAATATATAAATATTACATTAAATATATAAATATTTTATAAGTATGTAAATAGTTTACATAAATTCTCCCCGTTGTATTTGTGGTAAATAAATTCAAGTGGTTTAAATCGCTCTTTTATTTCAATATTATATGGTGTTGACAGCACTAAATCTTTAATTGTCGCCAACAAAAATAGAAAATAGTTTAATTTAGGCTACAGCTACAACGGTGGTCGGTAGTCGTGTCGACTCTAAAAAATGTATTTCTATTTTAATGCATGTATTCTAATTTTGACAGGTTGTAGCCCGTAGCCTGCTGTTGTCTATGTGTTTAATGCATTATAAGTACTAAATAGTTTAGTTTTATTAAAATTTAATTAAACTTGCATAGTTTTTTATACCCTTCACCACCATAGGTGGAAAGGGTATTATAAGTTTGTGCTGATGTTTGTAACGCATAGAAATATTTGTCTTAGACCCACCTTTTAGTATACCAATAGGCTTAGAATCACTTTCTGAGTCGATTTAGCGTGTCCGTCCGTCCGTCCGTCCGTCTGGCTGGCCGGCTGGCTGGCTGGCTGGACCCCCACGTAAACCTTGTAATCAAACTACAGGTCGCAATTCTAAAGATAATTTGATGAAATTTGGCACAGATCATTTTTTTGATAATGGGACCATGGCTATTGAAATTGGTCAAAATTGGTCCATTATTTATGGTACCTCCCATAGGTCCCACTTCCCGGAATTGCTATATTGGCCACGAATATCAATATTTTTTCATGAAATTTAAAACAAATACTGCTTATGTCAACTAAAATTTTGTTGAAATCGGTCCACATTTGACCATAGCTCCCATACAAACTCTTCTTTAAAAACGCACTAAATGAGACAAAAAATCACTAAAACGCTCGTAAATCTAAAGATAATGGAAATTTTGAGTCTATTTTTTGCATACATAATTTTTGTAACAACTGTAATAAATCTGCCAAATTTCGAGATAATTGGTCCACATTTGACCCTAGCTCTCATATAAGTCCAAATGACGGAAACAGGTTGAATATATAAGTTTTGAGAAAATGTTTGTATGATGGCAAAATTTAGCAAATATTTGTCTTTACACACGAAAAATAACACCTTTGACCTTAGTGGTGAAGCGTATCGTATGGTCGGCTTGACCGACTATAGCGCTTTCTTACTTGTTTATACTGGAAAATGGTACTTTTTTTAAGGACCGTTTCAGAATTCCCTTTTTAAGTTTTAGAAAATTTTGTTAAAACTACTGCATGGATTTTTAGTTTTTATAACTCTAATCAAAGCTGATTAAGTTGTCTTCTACATCCAATTATTAATTTTGCCAAAAATATATTTCTATTTGTTAAAATTTTCCAAAAACCGAAAAAAGTCCCGTTTTTCCCCATACAAATGGGTCCTAGAAATAAATGTCATGTGCGCCACCTCAGAAAATTTACCTAGGAAGACACATTTTTTTTCTGAGCTTCTTAGAACGTAGAGCATCGATTTTTAACCCAGACGTACCGAATTTCGATAAAAGTTGTTTTTCGCTCCACCCTAATGTACAGGATACATTGTGTCTTTTAAAAATTTATAAAAATTTTACAAAATTATTGCATATGTATATTATAATAAACAACTTATTACTAAAACCATTAGCTCAATTATTTAAAAACAGTTTTTTGAATCTAAATAATTTGCTTTTGCTTTACTACTGATTAAATTCGGTTTAATTCAAATATCATTATAATTTTAAAGTTTTCTGTCAATTTTTTTTTACTTGCTTTTAAAACGAAATCTTTCATTATATGCAAAATGGTAGTTACATAAACGATAAATTTGTTTGTTGATTGAAAGGAATGAAAATGAACATGTAGTATAAATGACTAAATAGCATCAGTTAAACGAATTTAACCACAAGTCAAATGAAAAGATACATATAAATACTCGATACCTAAATAGTTTATATACACATATAGATATATATAAGTATATATACATATATATATATATACTCTCATAGTTGTATATAAACACAAGGTTTTATATACATACATACATACAATATATCTGTGGATATACAAATATATATTTATATGTATCTGAGTGTATATTATCTATGTACGTTTATAGTGGTGGAACACAGATTTCCGAGAAAAAAAATATACATATTAAATAAAACTGAACCAAAAACGAAAAATAAGTAGATGTATATTAACTTAATATCGACCATATGATACTCTACACTAGATTAAAATGAAATTTCACTTAGCCAAGGAGTAGTATTTTCTGATAGAGCTTTAAATTTTATGCATTAAACACATAGACAACAGCAGGCTACGGGCTACAACCTGTCAAAATTAGAATACACGCATTCAAATAGAAATACATTTTTTAGAGTCGACACGGCTACACGACTACCGACCACCGTTGCAGCTGTAGCCAAAATTAAACTATTTTCTATTTTTGTTGGCGACAATAAAAGATTTAGTGCTGTCAACACCATATAATATTGAAATAAATGAGCGATTTAAACCACTTGAATTTATTTACCACAAATACAATGGGGAGAATTTATGTAAACAATTTATATACTTATCAAATATTTATATATTTAATGTATATAATAATATCTAAAAAATATTATGTAAAAATTTATATTTATATAACTCTAACTCAATAGAAGTAAAATTTTAAAAAGTTATTTTTTAAACTGTCTAACTCACACGCTTCGTGTGCTAGAGCTACATAGTTCATGTTATATAAAAGCCCAGTATGTCCTTTATAAAATTCATTATATAAAAGAGCATACTTATATCTATATTGTTTTAAGATATACGAATTTTTATAAAAAAAAAAGTCGGTTGCAGAAATAAGTTTATAGTATATTAGCTCCTTATCCATTATAAAGAATATTATTTAGAATATATAAGAATATAAAAGATATTTTCAGTAGCTTTTGTTTGATACCAAAAAAGTTAATATCGAATATAAACTTCTAAAGTTATACCGTATTATTCTTGAAATTTAAAAAGCCCATAACTCTTAAACTATTAGAGATCACACCAAAATCTTTTTATAATTTTTTTTTTTAATATAGACATAACATCAGGTACAGGAAAACCGTTGATTTCGGAGGTTAATTAAAATGAATTTATGTCGTTTCTATCGAAATTTAAATTGTTATTTTGTCCATCTTATAAACGCGATATTGGCACCACTCATAAACAGATGTTTCGAAATGTAGCTGCCGTCCCCAAAATAATTAAGTAGCTGACTACGAGGCGACGATTGCAGCCAACGACTTTTGTCGTCGGTGTTCGTGTAGCCTGCTGTTGTCTATGTGTTTAAAGCATTAGAGTTACTTTGATGAAATTTAGCACAAAAATTTGTCTTTTATAATTGCACTTTATTTTCATTAAAATCGACCTTACGGAATTACAGAAATTTATAAATGCAAATCAAAAACAAGTAAGAAAGTGCTATAGTCGGTCAAGCCCGACCATACGATACCCATTACCACTAAGGTCAAAGGTGTTCTTTTTTCTATATAAAGACAAATATTTGTTAAATTTTGCCATCATATAAACATTTTATCAAAACTTATATATTTAAGCTGTTTCCGTCATTTGGACTTATATGAGAGCTAGGGTCAAATGTAAACCGACTATCTCGAAATTTGGCAAATGGATTACAATTTTTACAAAAACTATGTATGCCAGAAATAAAATCAAAATTCTCATTATCTTTAGATTTACGAGCGTTTTAGTGATTTTTGTCTTATTTAGTGTGTTTTGAAAGAAGAGTTTGTATGGGAGCTATGGTCAAAAGTGGACCGATTTCAACAAAATTTGGTACAGTGATTTTAATTTGCATAAAGAGTATTTATTTTAAATTTCATGAAAAAATATTAATGTTTGTGGCCAAGGTATCAGTTCCAGGAATGGGTCCTATGGGAGGTACCATAAATAATGGACCGATTTTGACGAATTTTATAGCCATGGTCCAACTGTCAAAAAAAATGATCTGTGCAAATTTCATCAAATTATCTCTAGAGTTGCAATCTCTACTTTGATTGCATCGTTTACATGGAGGTCCAGTCAGACGGACGGACTGACATCGCTAAACTTAGAAAGCGATTCTTAGCCTACTAGTATACTAAAAAGTGGATCTAAGACAAATATTTCTATATGTTACATACATCAGCACAAACATATAATACCCTTTCCACCTATGGTGGTGAAGGGTGTAATAAGTAAGAGTGTTATATTTGGCTGTGCCAAATCTTATATACCCACCATCAAATTGTATTAAATTTAGAAACATATCTCATATATCTACGAGGGTGCAGCTTATTCAAAATATGTACCAATTTTGAAAAAAAAAATGTTAGGCTAATTGGTATTGTTGGTAAAATCTTTGGACTAAATTCGGTTACAGTAGCTTTATAGTTCAACACTTAAGAGTCTCTAAGTGGTTTCCCTAGTATTTACTTTGAACAAATTCGGTTTCATAACCGGGTATAGCTTTACATTTATAACCCGTAAAACTTTTCATTACCAAATAATGAGTTAAACAGTTAAACTATTGAACACGAACTACTTACTCATTCGCTGTTTAAGTCATTACATTAACATGGGGATGTCATTGGAGGCAAGTACTTACCAATTGCAGAAAAGTAATGACTTGGGTAAGCAATTTGAAAGCAACAACAACAGCAACAACTTTTTTGTTGTTGTTTTATTAAAAACATATATTTTTAAACGAAATACAAAAATTTGTTTTTATGATCCCACGGGGGCTCGAACCCAGACCCTCCGACTGCTAGGCAGAGACTCTTCCACTGAGCTACTTCATATGTTGAAAACTTATCAGCTTATAATTAATATAAACAATTTTTATTTTTAGATCCAAAATCATGTGAAAATAACTTTGTTTTTCCCTGCTTTTTTTGCTTTGTTGTAATTTTTGGAAAAATATTTTTATACGATTTTTTGTAATTATTTTAAAACCTTTTTAAAATTATTTTAAAACTTAAACAATTTAAATCTTCATTTTTGTATAAGTTTTTACATAAGATTGACTCTTACTTACTTAAATGTTACAACCTGTTAAGGTCAAAGTCCGAGCATAATTTAGAATTCCATGGATTTCGATCTTGTGCGAATATTCTCCAATTTTATAGGCCAAGCTTTGAAAAATGTTCCTCTACTTGGTATTTCTATCCAAGCTTCGGACATCCTCCTCTAATATTAGGTAGTGGGACATTTCAATTCTAATTTTATCCTCTTCATTGTATTTTTTTTCAAGAGAGGGTTACTAGCCCGTAATGCTAACCCATTTTTATCGATGTTATGGGACAACTCTCGGAACATGTTAACTCACAATATTAATGGGTGTTAAACTAGCTCCCCGGGTGATACCATGAGGAGGTGTGTGTCCACAGTTGAGATGAAGGATGACCCAGATAAGTTGGGCTTACCAAATTAAAACCAATTAGAATCGTGTTTGGTATTCAACCTCCCCTACATAATCAAAATTGACTCATGATGGTATTTTTTCATTAACGTGAGTTAGTTTTACAAATTTTTTTTACAGAAGATAATATTTAAGTTCTTAAAATTCAAAAATCATTTAAAAAGACTCTTTTAATAAAAAAAACTAAAAAAAATTGTTGCCCTTGGTGGGATTGAACCGGGGCCATTCAGTTTAAATTACCATCTTAATTACAAATATGTACTTCTGTAATAACTTATTATTTATTCGGATGGTATGTTGTAGTCGTTACAAGGTAACCAGTTATCAGAGTACTTGCCATTACCAAAGTTTTGCTGGGAAGTTGTTAAATAATTTTCTTTGTGATTAATATGTAGTTAGAACAAACACGTTGGTAGTAATACGGAAGGTTCATATATTTCGGTAGGAGGTTCTAAGTCTGGGCTGAACATTGATTGCTAGCTATCTAATTTCGTAGGTGCAATCTTAATATACTGAATGTACCTCCAAATCTTTTTGATTGTAGATATAAAAAGGGCATGTTATATATAAGAACTATAGCTTAATGTTGACGGATTGTCACATACTGGCTGATATTTATATAAAGCTAAATTATGTAAAATTTAGTGGCCATAGCTGTCATAGCTTATAATTTAATAGCTTTTAGCTGGCGTTTGTGTCATTTTAGTGGTTTCCGGAAGTTGTTTTTATGTAACAGCTATGGTAAAATATGGACCGATTCCTATAAAATTTGATATACTGACCAAAAGTTGCATAAAACTTCTCTGTTCTAAATTTAGTCGTTATAGATATTACAATTTTATACAATTTTTCAGCATAAATGTGATTCCCGGCTCAGGGATATATGGGAGCTCTAACTAAATGTGAACCGATTTCGAACTTTTTCAGTACACAACTTCTATAACATATCGAAAATACTTTCGGAAAATTTTGTCTCTCTAGTTCTTGTAGTTAAGGAGCTATCGCGCTTTTATCTGACGGACAGGCGGACACAAACCCCCTTTTCTTTTTGTATTTTTGTGTTTCCGCACACTGGCTGGCATTGACATAAGACTTCCTTGTACTAAATTTAGTGGTTATATCTATTATAGTTTTATTATTATTGGCATTTAAGTGTATTTAAGGTGGAAATTAGGCTGTTTCTGTAAGTTTTTTGTGCGGGAGCTATGGTTAAATGTATCAAGTTTTATCATCATAGCTATTATTTGGCAAATTAGCGATTTGCCTAGGCGAGGTTATACGGGAGCTATGGTCAAATGTTAACCGATTTTGCCCAATTTCAATACCAAAATTTTCTCAGAAATGAAGAATGTTTTTACTAAGTTTCAGTGAGCTAGCTCCTTTCATTTAGGCGTTATCGTGATTTCAACAGACAGACGGACATCGCTAAATCGTCTTAAAATTTCATAAGGATTCAGAATATATACCCCCAGCAAAACTTTGGTAATGGCAAGTACTCTGGCACTTAGTTATTCCTCCGATTAACTAATAAGTTATTACAGAAGTACTTATTTGTAATTAAGATGGTAATTTAAACTGAATGTCCCCGGTTCGAATCCCACCAAGACCAATAATTTTTTTTAGTTTATTTTTATACCCACCATCAAAAAGAATGGGGGGTATATTGAGATTGTCATTCCGTTTGTAATTTCCTTAATATTGGCTCAAAAATCAAAAACGATATATATTCTGAATCCTTATGAAATTCTAAGACGATTGAGCGATGTCCGTCTGTCTGTCCGTCTGTCTGTCTGTCTGTCTGTCTGTCTGTTGAAATCACGATAACGCCTAAACGAAAGGAGCTAGCTCACTGAAACTTAGCAAAAACATTCTTCATTTATGAGAAAATTTTGCTATTGAAATTGGGCAAAATCGGTTAACATTTGACCATAGCTCCCGTATAACCTCGTCAAGACTAGTCGCTTATTTGCTAATAACTGACAAATTATAATAGCTATGATGACAAAATTTGGTATCTAGAAGTTTTCCATAAGCACTAGGCAGCATATAAAATTTCATCGAAATCGGTTCACATTTAACCATAGCTCCCATATAAAAAACATACGGAAACAGCCAAAATTCCACCTGAAATTCACTTAAATGCCAATAAATGCTAAAATGTAATAGCTTTCGCCACCAAATTTAGCACAAATAAGTCTTATGTGAATACCAGCCAGTGTGCAAAATTTTGTCACAATCGGTCACCATTTGACCATAGCTCCCATATAAAGAACTTACGGAAACACAAAAATACAAAAAGAAAAGGGGGTTTATGTCCGTCTGTCCGTTAGATAAAAGCGCGATAGCGCCTTAACTGAAAGGGCTACAGCAACAAAATTTTGCAAAAGGAAGTCTTATGTGAATGCCAGTCAGTGTGCAAAATTTTGTTACAATCGGTCACCATTTGACCATAGCTCCCATATAAAAAACTTACAGAAACCCAAAAATACAAAAAGAAAAGGAGATTTATGTCCGTCTGTCCGTCAGATAAAAGCGCGACAGCTCCTTAACTACAAAAGCTAGAGAGACAAAATTTTACAAAAGTATTTCCGATATGTAACAAAAGTTGTGTACTGAAAATGGGCGAAATCGGTTCACATTTAGTTAGAGCTCCCATATAACCCCGCCCCGGGAAACACATAAATGCTGATAAATTGAGTACAATTGTGATAGCTATGACGACTAAATTTAGTATAGCAAAGTTTTATGCAACTATTGGTCAGTATATCAAATTTTATAGGAATTGGTCCATATTTGACTATAGCTTTCATATAAAAAACACTCCCGGAAACCAAAAAATGTTTAGCAAGGACCAGTTAAAAGCTATTAAATTAGAAGCTGTGACAGCTATTGCCACTAAATTTTGCAAGAATAAGCCCTGTATAAATACCAGCCAGTGTGTGAAATTTTGTTACAATCGGTCAACATTTGGCTATAATTCTTATATATTTATATTACATCCCCTTTTTTATATCTACAATCAAAATGATTCGGAAGTACAAGCAGAATATTAAGATTATGTATATGGTAGATGCATTAGGAACTCCTAACAAAATATATGGACCTGTCGTATTACTATCAACTTCTTTATCTTAACTTAATATTAAGCTAAACGAAAAGTATTTAACAACTTATTAATGTAAAACCATACCCGGTTACGATAACGAATTTTTTTCAAATTAAATAAATACTAGGGAAACCACTTACACACTTTTGAATGTTGAACTTTAAAGCTACTGCAACCGAAGTTATTCCAAATATTTTACCAACAATACCAACTAGCGTAACAACTTTTTTCCAATTTGGTCCACGTTTTGAATTTGCTGCAGCCTCGTAGATATATGAGATATGTTTCTAAATTTAACACAACTTGATGGTGGGTAGATAAGATTCGGCACAGCCGAATATAACACTCTTTCTTGTTTTTATTAAAAGAGTTTTTTTAATGATTTTTGAATTTTAAGAACTTAAATATTACCTTCTGTAAAAAAACATTTTGGAAAACTAACTCACGGTAATGAAAAAATTCCATAATGAGTTAATTTTGATTATGTAGGGGATGTTGGATACCAAACAGTTCTAATTGGTCTTAACTTGGTAAGCCCAACTTATCTGGGTCATCCATCATCTCAACTGCGGACACTGACCTCCTCGTGGTATCACCCAGGGAACTAGTTTAACACTCCTTAATGTAGTGAGCTAACATGTACCGAGAATTGTCCCATAAGGTCGATAAAAATAGTTTAGGACGACGGGCTAGTAACCCTCTCTTGGAAAAAATAATTACTATGAAGAGGATAAAATTAGAATTAAAATGTTCCACCACCTAATGCTAGAAGAGGGCGTCCGAAACTTCCATGGAAAGACCAAGTAGAGGAACATTTTTCAAAGCTTGGCCTATAAAATTGGAGAATATTCGCACAAGATCGAAGTCCATGGAATTCCAAAATATGCTCGGACTTTGACCTTAACAGGTTGTAACTATAGGCCATTTAAGTAAGTAAGAGTCAATGTTATATAACCAAAAAGGACGATTTAAACTATTTAAGTTTAAAAATAATTAAAAAAAACTTCTTTATTTTTTATTAAATGCATTAAACATTTACAAAAAATCGTATGGAAATATTTTTCTAAAAATTACAACAAAGCAAAAAATTAATTATAAGCTGCTAAGTTTTCAACATATGAAGTAGCTCAGTGGAAGATTCTCCGCCTAGCGGTCGTAGGGGTCTGTGTTCGAGCCCCCATGGGGTTATAAAAAAAATGTTTGTTTTTCGTTTAAAAATATATTTAATTGTTTTCCAATTGCTTACCCAAGTCATTACTTTTCTGCAATTGGTAAGTACTTGCCTCCAATGACATCCCCATGTTGATGTAATGTAAGTGAATGTGTAAGTAGTTCGTGTTCAATAGTTTAGCTGTTTAACTCATTACTTAGTAATGAAAAGTTTTGCTGGGTAGGTAGTAGGGTTTGCAAAAAACCGTGAAAATTAGAAACCGCGGTTTCGGTTTTAAAACACCCAAAACCGGCAGGTTTCGGTTCGGTTTTCGGTTTTTTAAATAAAACTATTTCAGTTTAAATTTGTAGGAAAATTTAGATAACTTCATTAACACATATTATAATTGAATACTAAAATTCAGGAAAATAATTCAGGTTTTTTTAAATATTTAGAGGTATAGAACTTCGAATTGAAATAAAACACAAAAAAATCGTTTTAATGTCCATCAATTTGGCTTTATTGGAAGGATAATTTTATACCATTAATGTTTAAATATGATTTCCGGCATGTGGCCGCCGCGGCTGGCTCGAATAAAGCCAATTTTACAGGTCCAATTTTCAACTACTTTTTCGAGCATATGGGGCCGTATGTTGGCAATAACGCCACGAATGTTGGCTTCCAAGTCCCCTAACGTTTCTGGTTTGTTGGCGTAGACGAGCGACTTCACATATCCCCAAAGAAAATAATCCAGTGGTGTCAAATCGCACGATCTTGGTGGCCAATTGACAGGTCCATTCCGCAAAATTATGCGCTCATCGAATGTTTCCTTCAATAAATCAATTGTGACGTGCGCTGTGTGGCATGTAGCGCCGTCTTGTTGGAACCACAACTCATCCACATTCATGCCATCCAATTGGGGAACAAAATAGTCGGTTATCATGGCTCTATACCGGTCTCCATTTATGGTAACTGACTCTCCAGCATTATTTCGGAAGAAGTATGGCCCAATGACTCCACCAGCCCATAGAGCACACCAAACAGTCAGTGTTTGTGGATGTAATGGCGTTTCAAGGGTCTCATGTGGATTCTCTTCACTCCAAATGCGGCAATTTTGCTTGTTGACGTAGCCATTCAACCAAAAATGAGCCTCATCACAGAACAAAATTTTGCTATGAAAATCAGCATCGAGATCAATCTCATTTTCGGTCCATACACCAAAATCACGACGCATTGCATGGTCTCGCGGCTTTAATTCTTGCACAAGCTGGATCTTGTAAGGTTGCAAGCCAAGATCTTTGCGCAAAATCTTCCATAAAGTTGATGGACAAAGCTCCAATTGCTGTACACGGTGGCGAATCGATTCATTCGGGTCCTCTTCAATACTTTGCTCTACAGCGGCAATTGTTTCTTCGGTGCGCACTGTTCGACGTCGCTGCGGATGGGTATTATCACATAGAGTAAACGTAGTGCGAAAACGATTCATGGTTAACCGAATTAATTGCTCTGATGGACGATTATGTCGACCATAAAATGGACGGAGCTTGCGGTAAACTTCGCGAACTGAACCATTATTTTCGAAATAAATTTGCACGATTTGCAAGCGTTGTTCTATTGTCAACCTGTTCATGATGAAATGGCAAACCAAACTAAATATTAATCACTTGACAGCTGACAAAATGGCCGCCAGTTAAAAAAGTGATGCCAACTTAAAGTTCTATACCTCAATAAAAAACACCCGATACATGCTACGATGTTTGTATCAAGTGAAATATTAAACTCCATTAGCCTTTGTCTAATGGTTCCTTGCGTTTGCTTGAAATTACACGTTCCTAAAATACGGCCCAGATGTAAACATCTTTTGCTTGTTTCATTCTTCTGCTTCATTAAATAGACAAATTACGTGCAAATTTATGAAAAGCTAATGTTATTTCTGAATAATACCAACAAAAAATTATGAAAAATAAATAGCCAAAACCGCGGATTTTTCTACGGTTTTCGGTTTCGGTTTTGAGGCATTAAAAACCTAGGTTTCGGTTTCGGTTAAAACCGAACTGCAAACCCTAGTAGGTAGTATTTGATCAATGACTGCTTTTAACGGCATTGAATAATTTATCGAAAGTCTAAAAACTATTTACATATAGCGTGCAAGCGGCACATTATTCAAATTCTTGTTCCATTTTCGTTTAAACTAAATTTTAATCTATTAAATAAAATAAAAATTGATTTTTTGGTTACACAGAAAATAAGTTATTACGTTTCTTGTTTTTTGCAGTAGCTTTCATAGGGTAGCCGATAACATTTAGAATACGATTCTAACTCAATCGCTATAACTTAAAGTGCTCTGACTAGGGTTGCCAGACACAAATCCTGAAAAAGCTGGACATAAGGGGAAAAATAGCTTGACAACCCAAAAATTAGCTGAACATTAATAATAAAAAACTTGCTTTAATAATTTGCTTCGATGAATCTTTCAATTTTTGATAAACCGAATACCAAATACCATAATTAACCGCAGCGATATCGAGAAAAAATGAAATCGTCCGAGATGCTGCAGCTAATACATCTGAAACAATTTTCAACAGCAAACACATTCTACTTGCGTTTGTCGACGACATTGACATCATGGGACGGACGCACATTTCGCGATTCGACTGCCACCTTTTCAAGTATCGAGAAGGAATGTAATAAAATGGGTCTAGTTGTCAATGAATCAAAACAAAACTGCTGGTTTCTACAAACAGGCAATCCTTAAGAATCGAACCACATGTGATCATTGAGAACTATAGCTACGAGGTTGTAAAAAAATTTGTTTACCTTGGTACCGCCGTCAGCATAATTAACGACATAAGTTTCAAATTCAAACGTAGAATCATACTTGCCAACAATGCACAGTGGGAAAATACGGCCAAAACTCAATAACTTGGTCATTTCTTAACTTTTTTTCTTGAAATTTTCTGTGCATGTAAATAATATACCTTTAGCTAAACTGAAATAGTTTTTTAAAAAAATATAAAGGCTGTGGTCACTTAAAACTGGACTACTAAACATGCTGAAAAATCTTTGCTGGCGATTTTAAAAATTATTTACTTTAATGGGATAATTTATGAAAATAATACCTATCCTACGACATACGTCTTGTCAAAATCGGACATGTCCTTTTAAAGATATTAGCCTCATAATATGAGCTTATAACCAGATTTTGTATGCTTTTAATAAATCTACAGAAAAACTCTAAACATTTAACATTCTTATAAAAATAATTACTAGTCCTTGAATAATATAAAATTTGTGGATTTAAAAATTTTTATTGCGTCCACAATTATGTGACCACTACCTGTATACTTAAATAGACTATATAAAGGTCACTCAAAATTGAAAATTTTGTTGTTTTTTATGTTTATATATAAATTTTGCATTGAATTAGAAAGAAAGCTAAAGAAATGGCATAAAAATATTACATCATGCAAAAATTTCACTTCAAGTAGTGATTTTTTTTCGCGATAAATTGCATAAAATTGCGAAAGATGGGTGTCACTAAAAAAAAACGTTATAATTCTTAAAATGGGATGCAAATGGGTACGAAATTCATAGAGCTTATTACTGATTCAATTCAGCTATTCGAAGCAGTTGTGCTCCAACCTCTAAAAATCTCTAAAAAAAAATTGGCGGTCTGTTAAACTTTGTATTTAAAATTAAAAAAAAAAAATTATAGTTGTTTTAACTGCCAGAATTCTACATAAAGCATAGGTCAAAAAATATCGAAACTGGCGCGGTTAATTAGCACAAGGTATCTACTTTTTAATCCAAAAAATAAAATAACTTAAAATTTTACACTTTTTCCAATATTATCCGAATTTTATTTATAGGTTCAAATATACAGTAAATTTTATTAAGAACATAAAAATAAATATTCAAACTTTGAAGAATTATTACAGTCTTAGTAGACAATGCAGAATGGTAAAAATTTCGGATTACATATTTTGAAATGTCAGCTCTAATCTGACATCAAAATTTGTTAAAAAAAAAATTAAAAGCAACTTTAGGGGTTTTGGCCATAATTTCCTACTGTGCAATGGAGAAATTTGATAGAGGGTTATTTTATTCAAAATGAACTTGATCAGGCAACTAATTAACCAACGCATAAATCATTTAAGGAAAAAAATACACTTTTCCAAAAGTTTTTATTGCGTTCTTTTTCATAAAAATAGTTTTTCTTTAAAAATATTCAATTTTTGACCTTTCAGCTGGACAAATTTAATTTTAGCTTGACACTGGACAAGCACTAAAAAAGCTGGACAATCCAGTCGAATCCAGCCTGACTGGCAACCCTAGCTCTGACCAATACTTATGTATGTTTATTAATTCAATCAAAAAATGTAGGGTACAAAAAAACTCGCAACGACTGTTATTGAAAGTGAAACAAATGGAAAAAAATCATGTTGCTGCTGCTACTATACAGGATGATGAAGTCAATGATGATGATAATGATTGTATAAAAAAACGATATCACTAACTTAAAGAAGATATAGATACATATGTATCTATGTATCTGCAAACATTGTACATACAAAATATCCGTAGAATAATAAATACATAGAATAGCAGATACAAAAACACAACTGAAATATATACTAAGTATTAATTTCTATCATATCAGCAACACACTCTGTTACAATACATTTTTTATATGTATTTATGTACAGATACATTCGTAAGATTCATGGGTATAAGTATATAATGTATATGTATATAAAAATTGTACAAAAAAATCCGTTATAGAATTATTTCCCTTTAGAATTCGGTAAGACAAACCTCCCTTTTCACAACAAAGTAGACAGCGTAACATTGTAAAACTACAGCTATCTCGCTTTAACCTATAATAATACTCCACACAAAAGTATCTCATGGATATTCTGCTCTGGCAATCAGCGTAAGGGTAAAGGGTGTGTGTGTATAGTGTGAATGGATGTATTATCGTATCTCACATAAAAATGGAAATGTATATTGTTCGGTTGGGGGAAAAAAAAGTAGCAAAAATGTATTGGCAGCAGTTGTTATTGTTATATTGTACTTTTCAGTTGAGAATGCCTTCTGGTAAATGTAAACGGTAGCATATTGTGTGCGTTGTCTTAATTTTTGGGAGTGAACTCGTTATTTCTAATTTGTTGCTGTTGTATATTCTACTCGTATTGTTTCTATTGTTAAAAATTTTCATATTTTCTATCTGGAAAAAAAGAGCTTTCTTAGAAAAAAATACAATATTTTATTTAATGAAATAAAAACCATGAATGGAGGGGTTTGATGATGATATTCTTATACATTCCTCATTATCATCGTTATCATTAAACTCATTATAATCATTATCATTATCATCATTATGAAGTATTCATGCGCATTATTTGTATCCGTTAAATAAAGTATATAATTTGTATACCCTTCACCACCATGGGTGGAAAGGGTATTATAAGTTTGTGCTGATGTTTGTAACGCATAGAAATATTTGTCTTAGACCCACCTTTTAGTATATCAATAGGCTTAGAATCACTTTCTGAGTCGATTTAGAGATGTCCGTCCGTCCGTCTGGCTGGCTGGCTGGACCCCCATGTAAACCTTGTAATCAAACTACAGGTCGCAATTCTAAAGATAATTTGATGAAATTTGGCACAGATCATTTTTTTGATAATGGGACCATGGCTATTGAAATTGGTCAAAATCGGTCCATTATTTATGGTACCTCCCATAGGTCCCACTTCCCGGAATTGCTATATTGGCCACGAATATCAATATTTTTTCATGAAATTTAAAACAAATACTGCTTATGTCAACTAAAATCACTGTACCAAATTTTGTTGAAATCGGTCCACATTTGACCATAGCTCCCATACAAACTCTTCTTTAAAAACGCACTAAATGAGACAAAAAATCACTAAAACGCTCGTAAATCTAAAGATAATGGAAATTTTGAGTCTATTTTCTGCATACATAATTTTTGTAACAACTGTAATCAATCTGCCAAATTTCGAGATAATCGGTCCACATGTGACCCTAGCTCTCATATAAGTCCAAATGACGGAAACAGGTTGAATATATAAGTTTTGAGAAAATGTTTGTATGATGGCAAAATTTAGCAAATATTTGTCTTTACACAGGAAAAATAACACCTTTGACCTTAGTGGTGAAGGGTATCGTATGGTCGGCTTGACCGACTATAGCGCTTCCTTACTTGTTTCTATTAGATATAAAAAAAAGAAGAAAGAAATCCTTTTGAAAGTTATTATTTTTATTTTTTTTTTATATAAGCTTTTAGTAAATGGAACACAGTTGGAGGCATATCCCTTCATTTTAAGGAGCCAAGTAAGAAGCATGACTATTCTAACTACTACTTTTTTCTGTTTTCCGATATAACATTGCTTATATAATGAATGTTACAATTAGAGTATCGTTTGGATTGTTAGTCGGTATGATTTTTAACTTGATAGCCAGGATAAAATATGGGATTTGTCTTTAATTAATGCATTAAACACATAGACAACAGCAGGCTACACGAACACCGACTACAAAAGTCGTTGGCTGCAATCGTCGCCTCGTAGTCAGCTACTTAATTATTTTGGGGACGGCAGCTACATTTAAGATGGCAGCTACATTTAGAAACATCTGTTTATGAGTGGTGCCAATATCGCGTTTATAAGATGGACAAAATAACAATTTAAACTTTGATAAAAACGACATAAATACATTTTATTAATTAACCTCCGAAATCAATGGTTTTCCTGTACCTGATGTATTGTCTATGTCTATATCAAAAAAAAAAATTATAGAAAGATTTTGGTGTGATCTCTAATAGTTTGAGAGTTATGGGCTTTTTAAATTTCAAGAATAATACGGTATAACTTTAGAAGTTTATATCCGATATTAACTTTTTTGGTATCAAACAAAAGCTACTGAAAATATATTTTATATTCTTATATATTCTATATAATATTCTTTATAATAGATAAGGAGCTAATATACTATAAACTTATTTCTGCAACCGACTTTTTTTTATAAAAATTCGTATATCTTAAAACAATATAGATATAAGTATGCTCTTTTATATAATGAATTTTATAAAGGACATACTGGGCTTTTATATAACATGAACTACGTAGCTCTAGCACACGTAGCGTGTGAGTTGACAGTTTAAAAATTAACTTTTTAAAAATTTTACTTCTATTGAGTTAGAGTTATATATATATATACATTTTTACATAATATTTTATTAGATATTATTAAATATATACATTAAATATATAAATATTTGATAAGTATGTAAATTGTTTACATAAATTCTCCCCATTGTATTTGTGGTAAATAAATTCAAGTGGTTTAAATCGCTCATTTATTTCAATATTATATGGTGTTGACAGCACAAAATCTTTTATTGTCGCCAACAAAAATAGAAAATAGTTTAATTTTGGCTACAGCTGCAACGGTGGTCGGTAGTCGTGTAGCCGTGTCGACTCTAAAAAATTTATTTCTATTTGAATGCATGTATTCTAATTTTGACAGGTTGTAGCCCGTAGCCTGCTGTTGTCTTTGTGTTTAATGCATAAAATAAAAAGAAATATCTATAAACAAGTAAGTTCCCAGTAAAACTATTTTAGTACTTTTGAAAGCACTTAAAGTATAAATTTAAAGCACCTGCTGCTTCTAAAAATATGCCTCCGAGTTGCGCTACACCATTTTCAATTGAAATTGAGAAATATTCAATTGAAATTGAGAATATTCATTTGAAATTGAGAAAGTTTCAATTGAAATTGAGAATTTTCAATTGAAAATGAGAAATTTTCAATTGAAATTGAAAAATTTTCAATTAAAATTGAGAATTTTCATTTGAAATTGAGAAATTTTCAATTGAAAATGAGAAATTTTCAATTAAATTTGAGAAAACCCTAATTGGAAATGAGAAACATTCAATTGGAATTGAGAAATTTTCAATTGAAATTGAGAATTTTTGAATTGAAATTGAGAAAAGCCCAATTAAAACTGACAAATTTTCAATTGAAATTGAGAATTTTTTAATTTAAATTGAGAATTTTTCAATTTTAATTGAGAAAAACCAAATTGAAAATGAGGTTGAATTTTCAATTGTAATTGAGAAATTTTCAATTAAAAATGAGAAATTTTCAATTGAAAATGAGAAATTTTCAATTTAAAATGAGAAATTTTCAATTGAAATTAAGAATTTTAGAATTGAAATTGAGAAAACCTCAAATGGAACTTCAACCTCATTTTCAATTAGGGTTTTCTCAATTTCAATTGTAAAATTCTCAATTTCAATTGTAAAATTCTCAATTTCAATTGAAAATTTCTCATTTTCAATTGAAAATTTCTCATTTTCAATTGAAAATTTCTCATTTTAAATTGAAAATTTCTCATTTTCAATTGAAAATTTCTCATTTTCAATTGAAAATTTCTCATTTTCAATTGAAAATTTCTCATTTTCAATTGAAAATTTCTTAATTTCAATTAAAAAAGTCAACCTCATTTTAAATTGGGCTTTTCTTAATTTCAATTGACAAATTCTCAATTTAAATTTAAAAATTCTCAATTTCAATTGAAAATTTCTCATTTTCAATTGGGATTTTCTCAATTTCAATTTACAAATTCTCATTTTCAATTGAAAAATTCTCAATTTCAATTGAAAATTTCTCAATTTCAATTGAAAATTTCTTATTTTCAACTGAAAATTCTCAATTTCAATTGAATATTTCTCAATTTCAATTGAAAAGTCTAAATTTCAATTGTAAATTTCTCAATTCCAATTGAAATATTCAATTGGAATTGAGAAATTTACAATTTCAATTTCAGTTAAAAATTCTCAATTTCAATTGAAAATTTCTCAATTCAATTTGAAAATTTCTCAATTCAATTTGAAAATTTCTCAATTAGAATTGAAAATGGTGTAGTGTAAGGGATACAGTAAAACGCATTCAAAACTCTATTGTCAAACAATTTTCTTTTTTTTATCGGAGTGACCAGGAATGAGAAATATAGGAACGAGTATTTTAAGAGACCAACATTTTTTAGGATTGGCTCAGAATCAATTTTCATTGGTCAAAATCATATTTTTGCATGATTTAGATTTCTAAAATTTGTATGCCATCGGAAAGGTGGTACTTAAGTAAAACGACCTACCCGAAAACAGTTTTTGCGAATATCTCATCTCATATCTCAAATCCATGAAAATGGTTTTTGTAAAGAGTGCTCTAAATAAAATTTGTGGTTGGATTTTCTTAAATAAAAATCAAACCTTTTAATATTAAAACTCTACAAAATACGCAAATATAATGATATATTATACAAAATCATTTAGCATTAAAATGTTTACTTAGTACTCGGGTTTTGCAAAATTATCGACTTTTTTCGGAAACCCTCCCATTAAAGATTTTACAGTTGCTTCTGATAACTTTTTGGAGCATGTGTTCCACCTGCGCTTAAAATCGGACATGTTCTTGGAAATCTTTCCTGTGTTCTTAAATTCCTTTTTTACCAGAGCCCAATACCTTTCCACAGGCCGAAGTTCTGGACAGTTAAGTGGATTTGCCTCTCGTGGTACAAAAATGACATTATTCTTTGAGTACCACTCAAGTGCCTTTTTTCCATAATGGCATGATGCCAAATCGGGCCAAAAAAATGTAGTCACTCTGTGCTCTCTTAAAAAGGGTAACAACCGTTTTTGTAGGCACTTTTTACATAAATTTCTGTGTTTATTGTGCCAGATGCCACAAATACTTTACTTCTTTTGCCACAACTGCAAATAGCTTGCCACACGAGAAACTTCTTAGGGAATTTTGTTTGTTTTTTTGTGCGAAACTCTTGCCGAACATTGCCCCGTTTATCAGCAACATAAAAATCTTGACCAGGAAGTTGAGAAAAGTCTGCCAGTACGTATGTTTCATCATCCATCACACAACAGGTGTATTTTTTTATAAAATCAGACTTCAATTTTTTCGCTCGTTTTTTTGCTTCTAAGTTCTTTATAGTTAGGCGCTCTTCGAAAGAGTCGCTCGACTTCTTTTGCCTTACCAATATCTGTAGGACCTTTTTTCCTCCCTGATCCAGGTTTTCTTTCAATGCTCAGGTTTTCCTTATACCGCCTGATGGCATTAGAAACCGTTCGAGGGTCAACTTTCAAATTTTTAGCTATTTTTTTAAAGTCCATGACGGATTTTTTTGAAAAGTTTTAATTATATTTTCACGAACTTTTTTTTCGCAGTCCATTTTGATTGAAATAACTATTGAAAATTAATAATTTCTAAAATAATAGTATCTGACATATCTATAGAAACTAACTTGATCAAAAAATAAATTATTTCTTGCACTATGGATAAATTTTGTCTAAAATAGTAAATGCATATTTTTTTTAGAACACTCTTTATGTCCTCACCTGGGCCTATAACCCCCACTAGTTCGCTTTCCAAGTTCTTACAAAAGTTGGTCATTTATAACGCCATGTTATATTACATAGGTGTTATTTCCTTAATTAGTCTTGTATGATCTCATAAAATTAACAGTTCCAAAACGTTACAGTTTTTCATTTATCCACAAGTATTGAAAGTCAGATGGACGTAAAAGTCGATAGATGAAAGAAGATGATATCGTTCGTGCAAGAGACACGACCCACAAAAAGTCTCAGATTGCAATAGGTAATTCTTTCTTTCTTATATGCTTCACTTAACTTTACTCTCCTTTAGTGGTTGTCAGGCTAAAATATTTATTCGTACCTTATGTCATCGCAAAGTTTCTTGTCTTTGATGATTTGGACGAGGACGAGAACGAGAACGACAATGATGATCAGGTTACACAAGCAGCACGTGGGAGTAATTTTCTTGCAATTAGGATGCGATTACGATAAATGCTAAGTAAAATACACATCAAGTAAACAAATCAAACGTACAAACATACATACATACATTCTTATGTTTTATATGTCACATTTTGCTACAAATTTAGTCATCGGTCTTGTCTGTGTTTAATGCTACAATGTTTCCGAGTGCGAAAGGGTAATTGAAGAATGGGTTAAATATAGCAGCAGCTCTAAAGCCAAAAAGAAACAAATTCTTATTAAACAAGAGTTCAGTGAAATTTGATGTTAACTGGGTGTGGGTTGACATGGTGTTGCCACGTGTCTTCTCATATTATTCCCTTTACCTCTATCCCATTTTCACTGGCTAAAGCTTTCCTTTTTTTTCTTTCTTTTCTTCTTGTGAAGTTAAGCGTGTAATAAGCATATGCATGGAGTAGAATATGAATGGTTTGGGTATGACATGGAATTTATCATATAATTCTTGAACTCTTTGGACACAATTACAATATCTCGTACATATACGAAAGCTTTATTACTGACAATAAGACTTTATAATAATAAAAGCAAAAAAAGATAAGAAAGAATTATTTAAAAATTGATTTCTTTTGAGAAATGTGTACAGCAACAAGAGGACCGTAGACAAATCTTGTGTTGGGAAAGGCAACAAGCAATCAAGTCGGTAGCTAAAATGAATTTGGTTGATTAGTTAGTGGAAGTAAAGGAATTATTTCGTTTATGAAATTTTTTATATGTGACCCGGTCTATGAAAAGGAAAAACAAAATTTCGAAAAATTGGTTAAAAAATTCTAAAAATCAGCTAATTTTTCGAAATTTTGTTTTTGAGTCATAAGCTCTTATCGAAATCTTTCTATAGAAAAAATTTTTATCGAACATTTTTCTACAGAAAAAAATTGTAATGAAAAATTTTTCTGTGGAAAAATATTTTCCTAGAAAATGTTTCTAAACAAAATTATTTCTATCGAAAATTTTTCTATAGAAAAATATTTCTATTGAAAGTTTTTCTAAAGAAAACTATCTCTATCGAAAATTTTTCTAAAGAAAACTATTTCTATCGAAAATTTTTCTAAAGAAAACTATTTCTATCGAAAATTTTTCTAAAGAAAACTATTTCTATCGAAAATTTTTCTAAAGAAAACTATTTCTATCGAAAATTTTTCTAAAGAAAAATATTTCTATCGACAATTTTTCTATAGAAAAATATTTCTATCGAAAATTTTTCTATAGAAAAATATTTCTATCGAAAATTTTTCTATAGAAAAATATTTCTATCGAAAATTTTTCTATAGAAAAATATTTCTATCGAAAATTTTTCTATAGAAAAATATTTCTATCGAAAATTTTTCTATAGAAAAATATTTCTATCGAAAATTTTTCTATAGAAAAATATTTCTATCGAAAATTTTTCTATAGAAAAATATTTCTATCGAAAATTTTTCTATAGAAAAATATTTCTATCGAAAATTTTTCTATAGAAAAATATTTCTATCGAAAATTTTTCTATAGAAAAATATTTCTATCGAAAATTTTTCTATAGAAAAATATTTCTATCGAAAATTTTTCTATAGAAAAATATTTCTATCGAAAATTTTTCTATAGAAAAATATTTCTATCGAAAATTTTTCTATAGAAAAATATTTCTATCGAAAATTTTTCTATAGAAAAATATTTCTATCGAAAATTTTTCTATAGAAAAATATTTCTATCGAAAATTTTTCTATAGAAAAATATTTCTATCGAAAAATATTTCTATCGAAAATTTTTCTATCGAAAAATATTTCTATCGAAAATTTTTCTATAGAAAAATATTTCTATCGAAAATTTTTCTATAGAAAAATATTTCTATCGAAAATTTTTCTATAGAAAAATATTTCTATCGAAAATTTTTCTATAGAAAAATATTTCTATCGAAAATTTTTCTATAGAAAAATATTTCTATCGAAAATTTTTCTACAGAAAAATATTTCTATCGAAAATTTTTCTATAGAAAAATATTTCTATCGAAAATTTTTCTATAGAAAAATATTTCTATCGAAAATTTTTCTATAGAAAAATATTTCTATCGAAAATTTTTCTATAGAAAAATATTTCTATCGAAAATTTTTCTATAGAAAAATATTTCTATCGAAAATTTTTCTATAGAAAAATATTTCTATCGAAAATTTTTCTATAGAAAAATATTTCTATCGAAAATTTTTCTATAGAAAAATATTTCTATCGAAAATTTTTCTATAGAAAAATATTTCTATCGAAAATTTTTCTATAGAAAAATATTTCTATCGAAAATTTTTCTATAGAAAAATATTTCTATCGAAAATTTTTCTATAGAAAAATATTTCTATCGAAAATTTTTCTATAGAAAAATATTTCTATCGAAAATTTTTCTATAGAAAAATATTTCTATCGAAAATTTTTCTATAGAAAAATATTTCTATCGAAAATTTTTCTATAGAAAAATATTTCTATCGAAAATTTTTCTATAGAAAAATATTTCTATCGAAAATTTTTCTATAGAAAAATATTTCTATCGAAAATTTTTCTATAGAAAAATATTTCTATCGAAAAATATTTCTATCGAAAATTTTTCTATAGAAAAATATTTCTATCGAAAATTTTTCTATAGAAAAATATTTCTATCGAAAATTTTTCTATAGAAAAATATTTCTATCGAAAATTTTTCTATAGAAAAATATTTCTATCGAAAATTTTTCTATAGAAAAATATTTCTATCGAAAATTTTTCTATAGAAAAATATTTCTATCGAAAATTTTTCTACAGAAAAATATTTCTATCGAAAATTTTTCTATAGAAAAATATTTCTATCGAAAATTTTTCTATAGAAAAATATTTCTATCGAAAATTTTTCTATAGAAAAATATTTCTATCGAAAATTTTTCTATAGAAAAATATTTCTATCGAAAATTTTTCTATAGAAAAATATTTCTATCGAAAATTTTTCTATAGAAAAATATTTCTATCGAAAATTTTTCTATAGAAAAATATTTCTATCGAAAATTTTTCTATAGAAAAATATTTCTATCGAAAATTTTTCTATAGAAAAATATTTCTATCGAAAATTTTTCTATAGAAAAATATTTCTATCGAAAATTTTTCTATAGAAAAATATTTCTATCGAAAATTTTTCTATAGAAAAATATTTCTATCGAAAATTTTTCTATAGAAAAATATTTCTATCGAAAATTTTTCTATAGAAAAATATTTCTATCGAAAATTTTTCTATAGAAAAATATTTCTATCGAAAATTTTTCTATAGAAAAATATTTCTATCGAAAATTTTTCTATAGAAAAATATTTCTATCGAAAATTTTTCTATAGAAAAATATTTCTATCGAAAATTTTTCTATAGAAAAATATTTCTATCGAAAATTTTTCTATAGAAAAATATTTCTATCGAAAATTTTTCTATAGAAAAATATTTCTATCGAAAATTTTTCTATAGAAAAATATTTCTATCGAAAATTTTTCTATAGAAAAATATTTCTATCGAAAATTTTTCTATAGAAAAATATTTCTATCGAAAATTTTTCTATAGAAAAATATTTCTATCGAAAAATATTTCTATCGAAAATTTTTCTATAGAAAAATATTTCTATCGAAAATTTTTCTATAGAAAAATATTTCTATCGAAAATTTTTCTATAGAAAAATATTTCTATCGAAAATTTTTCTATAGAAAAATATTTCTATCGAAAATTTTTCTATAGAAAAATATTTCTATCGAAAATTTTTCTACAGAAAAATATTTCTATCGAAAATTTTTCTATAGAAAAATATTTCTATCGAAAATTTTTCTATAGAAAAATATTTCTATCGAAAATTTTTCTATAGAAAAATATTTCTATCGAAAATTTTTCTATAGAAAAATATTTCTATCGAAAATTTTTCTATAGAAAAATATTTCTATCGAAAATTTTTCTATAGAAAAATATTTCTATCGAAAATTTTTCTATAGAAAAATATTTCTATCGAAAATTTTTCTATAGAAAAATATTTCTATCGAAAATTTTTCTATAGAAAAATATTTCTATCGAAAATTTTTCTATAGAAAAATATTTCTATCGAAAATTTTTCTATAGAAAAATATTTCTATCGAAAATTTTTCTATAGAAAAATATTTCTATCGAAAATTTTTCTATAGAAAAATATTTCTATCGAAAATTTTTCTATAGAAAAATATTTCTATCGAAAATTTTTCTATAGAAAAATATTTCTATCGAAAATTTTTCTATAGAAAAATATTTCTATCGAAAAATATTTCTATCGAAAATTTTTCTATAGAAAAATATTTCTATCGAAAATTTTTCTATAGAAAAATATTTCTATCGAAAATTTTTCTATAGAAAAATATTTCTATCGAAAATTTTTCTATAGAAAAATATTTCTATCGAAAATTTTTCTATAGAAAAATATTTCTATCGAAAATTTTTCTACAGAAAAATATTTCTATCGAAAATTTTTCTATAGAAAAATATTTCTATCGAAAATTTTTCTATAGAAAAATATTTCTATCGAAAATTTTTCTATAGAAAAATATTTCTATCGAAAATTTTTCTATAGAAAAATATTTCTATCGAAAATTTTTCTATAGAAAAATATTTCTATCGAAAATTTTTCTATAGAAAAATATTTCTATCGAAAATTTTTCTATAGAAAAATATTTCTATCGAAAATTTTTCTATAGAAAAATATTTCTATCGAAAATTTTTCTATAGAAAAATATTTCTATCGAAAATTTTTCTATAGAAAAATATTTCTATCGAAAATTTTTCTATAGAAAAATATTTCTATCGAAAATTTTTCTATAGAAAAATATTTCTATCGAAAATTTTTCTATAGAAAAATATTTCTATCGAAAATTTTTCTATAGAAAACTATTTCTATCGAAAATTTTTCTAAAGAAAACTATTTCTATCGAAAATTTTTCTAAAGAAAACTATTTCTATCGAAAATTTTTCTAAAGAAAATTATTTCTATCGAAAATTTTTCTATAGAAAAATATTTCTATCGAAAATTTTTCTATAGAAAAATATTTCTATCGAAAATTTTTCTATAGAAAAATATTTCTATCGAAAATTTTTCTATAGAAAAATATTTCTATCGAATATTTTTCCATAGAAAAATATTTCTATCGAAAATTTTTCTATAGAAAAATATTTCTATCGAAAATTTTTCCATAGAAAAATATTTCTATCGAAAATTTTTCTAAAGAAAATTATTTCTATCGAAAATTTTTCTAAAGAAAATTATTTCTATCGAAAATTTTTCTATAGAAAAATATTTCTATCGAAAATTTTTCCATAGAAAAATATTTCTATCGAAAATTTTTCTATAGAAAAATATTTCTATCGAAAATTTTTCTATAGAAAAATATTTCTATCGAAAATTTTTCTATAGAAAAATATTTCTATCGAAAATTTTTCTATAGAAAAATATTTCTATCGAAAATTTTTCTATAGAAAAATATTTCTATCGAAAATTTTTCTATGGAAAAATATTTCTATCGAAAATTTTTCTATAGAAAAATATTTCTATCGAAAATTTTTCTATAGAAAAATATTTCTATCGAAAATTTTTTTATAGAAAAATATTTCTATCGAAAATTTTTCTTTAGAAAAATATTTCTATCGAAAATTTTTGTATAGAAAAATATTTCTATCGAAAATTTTTGTATAGAAAAATATTTCTATCGAAAATTTTTGTATAGAAAAATATTTCTATCGAAAATTTTTGTATAGAAAAATATTTCTATCGAAAATTTTTGTATAGAAAAATATTTCTATCGAAAATTTTTCTATAGAAAAATATTTCTATCGAAAAATATTTCTATCGAAAATTTTTCTATCGAAAAATATTTCTATCGAAAATTTGTCTATAGAAAAATATTTCTATAGAAAATTTTTCTATAGAAAAATATTTCTATCGAAAATTTTTCTATAGAAAAATATTTCTATCGAAAATTTTTCTATCGAAAAATATTTCTATCGAAAATTTTTCTATCGAAAAATATTTCTATCGAAAATTTTTCTATCGAAAAATATTTCTATCGAAAATTTTTCTATAGAAAAATATTTCTATCGAAAATTTTTCTATAGAAAAATATTTCTATCGAAAATTTTTCTATAGAAAAATATTTCTATCGAAAATTTTTCTATAGAAAAATATTTCTATCGAAAATTTTTCTATAGAAAAATATTTCTATCGAAAATTTTTCTATAGAAAAATATTTCTATCGAAAATTTTTCTATAGAAAAATATTTCTATCGAAAATTTTTCTATAGAAAAATATTTCTATCGAAAATTTTTCTATAGAAAAATATTTCTATCGAAAATTTTTCTATAGAAAAATATTTCTATCGAAAATTTTTCTATAGAAAAATATTTCTATCGAAAATTTTTCTATAGAAAAATATTTCTATCGAAAATTTTTCTATAGAAAAATATTTCTATCGAAAATTTTTCTATAGAAAAATATTTCTATCGAAAATTTTTCTATAGAAAAATATTTCTATCGAAAATTTTTCTATAGAAAAATATTTCTATCGAAAATTTTTCTATAGAAAAATATTTCTATCGAAAATTTTTCTATAGAAAAATATTTCTATCGAAAATTTTTCTATAGAAAAATATTTCTATCGAAAATTTTTCTATAGAAAAATATTTCTATCGAAAATTTTTCTATAGAAAAATATTTCTATCGAAAATTTTTCTATAGAAAAATGTTTCTATCGAAAATTTTTCTATAGAAAAATATTTCTATCGAAAATTTTTCTATAGAAAAATATTTCTATCGAAAATTTTTCTATAGAAAAATATTTCTATCGAAAATTTTTCTATAGAAAAATATTTCTATCGAAAATTTTTCTATAGAAAAATATTTCTATCGAAAATTTTTCTATAGAAAAATATTTCTATCGAAAATTTTTCTATCGAAAATTTTTCTATCGAAAATTTTTCTATAGAAAAATATTTCTGTCGAAAATTTTTCTATAGAAAAATATTTCTATCGAAAATAAAAAATTTTTTTAAGGAAAAATATTTTGATCGAAAATTTTTCTATAAAAAAATATCTTTATCGAAAATTTTTCTATAGAAAAATATTTTTATCGAAGATTTTCTATGGAAAAATCTTCTTATCGGAGATTTTTTTATAGAAAATTATTTTTATCAAACATTTTTCTATAGAAAAATATTTTTCTGTCTACAATTTTTCTATAGAAAATGTTTTTATAGAAAAATATTTTTATTGACAATTTTTCTATAGAAGAATATTTCATTGAAAATTTTTCTATAAAAAATATTTTTATAAAAAATGTTTCTATAGAAAAATATTTTTGTAGAAAAAATTTATCAAAGATTTTTCTACAGAAAAATATTTTTATCTATAATTTTTCTATAGAAAAATATTTTTATTTAAAATTTTTCTATAGAAAATTACTTTTATCGAAAAATTTTTTTAAGGAAAAATATTGTTATCGAAAAGTTTTCTATCAAAAAATATTTTTATCTTGAAATTTTTCTAAAGAAAAATATTTTTACCGAAGATTTTTCTATAGAAAAATATTTTTGTCGGAGATTTTTTATAGAAAAATATTTTGATCGAATAATTTTTTATAGAAAAATATTTTTATTGAAAATTTTTGTATAGAAAAATATTTTTATCGAAAATTTTTCTATAGAAAAATATTTTGATCTAAAATTTTTCTATAAAAAAGTATTTTTATCGAAAATTTTCTATAGAAAAATATTTTATCGAATATGTTTCTGCAAAAAAATATTTTTGTCTATAATTTTTTTTTTAAATATTGTTATTTCAAAATTTTCTATAGAAAATTATTTTTGTAGAAAAATTTTTTTAAGGAAAAATATTTTTATAGAAAATTTTTCTATAAAAAAAATATTTTTATCGAAAATTTTTCTATAGAAAAATATTTTTATCGGAGATTTTTTTTTATAGAAAAATATTTTTATCGAAATTTTTTTAATGGAAAAGTATTTTAATTTTTATAGAAACATTTTTTTAAGGAAAAATATTTTTATAGAAAATTTTTCTATAAAAAAAAATATTTTTATCGAAAATTTTTCTATAGAAAAATATTTTTATCGGAGATTTTTTTATAGAAAAATATTTTTATCGAATTTTTTTTTATGCAAAAGTATTTTTATTATGCAAAAGTATTTGTTATTTTTTGAAAAATATTTTTATTAAAAATTTTATTGTGGAAAAATATTTTTATTGAAAATTTTGTTGTTGTGCTTGAGCCGACAAAGGTTTCTATGTTGGTATGACCAATGTCCGACGGTGGCTCCACTGAAATATAATTTTAAGCAAAGTCTAAATAGGTACGACTAATTTTCGCCAGATGGTGCCACTGGAAACTAATCAAAATAAATTGAATCGTAGATTATGCATTTATCATGTGACAAAATCGGTAAAATGATTCAAAATTAATTGTATATTTGTATAATGGCTTTGCTTCAAACTTATTTTAGTTGGTGGAGCAGGAACGGGCGCAGGGTACAGCTAGTCATAGTTAATACTGATTTTATAAAGAAAGAATTTACGATATTTTATCATTTTTATACGAAACATTAAAAAAGTTTTGATAAAGAAATCAATTTAACCTTTTAAGCTTCTGTCTCTAAAGCGAATTTGTTAAGTATTATCGATAAAGAAACAAGTTAATACAACGAAGAAACAAAGAAACGAAATAGAATTAGAAAACTTGAACGTCTTTACAACCGTCCGTCTGTCTGTCTCTCAGTCAATCTGTTTAAATCAACTGCCAGTGAGTAAATTTATAAAAATATGGAAAAGGGATGTTGGGAGTGTGGTTTCAAGGCGGCTGCTGCCACATGTTAAAAGGAATACGGATAAAAATCTAAAGGATTTACATGTAATTTGAATTTTCTTTTACAGTCAAAAAAATATTCATCGCAGCCACCCAAAAAAAAGTTGTAACTGATTGACTTTTTCTTTAATCTCAAGAAATACCAAGAGATGAATAAGCAATTTTAAGCCCATGAGGGGGGATGTGGGTGGAATGGGTTTCCTTTTTGTTTTTTGAAAAGAAGCGTGAAAAAAAGGATGTCAAAAGCCATGTTTAACATGAGATTTTGTAAAAGTCTAGCAATCAGTAAAATCATAAGACAATCAAGATTGTAATAAACGCAGTTTCACTCCATCATATTTTAAAGAAAGTTCAAGAAATATTTTTTTGAAACTGTGACTGTATAATTTTAATATTTTTCAATGAATTTACGGAAATGAGAAATAGTATTTGTTACAAAGTTTTCTTTTTTTCTTATTCTTTACTTTTGTACTACTCTATTATTATTTCTACTTAATACTCAATAATTACAAGGAATCGTTTTTACATGACACGTGATTTACCTCAAATTTAGTTGCAAACCTCCTTTTTTTACCAGCTTAACTGGATGGTGTTGGTAATGTTTACTTTTTGATGTTATGAAGAATATAACAGTAAGTATTTCAAATTAATTTAATAAAAATTTAACAAATTTTGTATAACCTATCTATAATATAAATATTTGTCAATTCAATTTTTTTTAATCTTAAATTTCTCCATAGAAGCAAAAATCATAACGAAAATTTTCGATAAAAAAATTTTTCTATAGAAAAATTTTCGATAAAAAATTTTGTCTATAGAAAAATTTTCGATAAAAAAATTTTTCTATAGAAAAATTTTCGATAAAAAAATTTTTCTATAGAAAAATTTTCGATAAAAAAATTTTTCTAAAAAATTTTTCTAACGATAAAAAAATTTTTCTATAGAAAAATTTTCGATAAAAAAATTTTTCATATAGAAAAATTTTCGATAAAAAAATTTTTCTATAGAAAAATTTTCGATAAAAAAATTTTTCTATAGAAAAATTTTCGATAAAAAATTCTATATTTCTATAGAAAAATTTTCGATAAAAAATTCGATATTTCTATAGAAAAATTTTTCTATAGAAAAATTTTCGATAAAAAAAATTTTTCTAAAGAAAAATTTTCGATAAAAAAATTTTTCTTTAGAAAAATTTTCGATAAAAAAATTTTTCATATAGAAAAATTTTCGATAAAAAAATTTTCGATAAACAAATTTTTCTATAGAAAAATTTTAGATAAAAAAATTTTCTATAGAAAAATTTGCGATAAAAAAAATTTTCTATAGAAAAATTTGCGATAAAAAAATTTTTCTATAGAGAAATTTTCGATAAAAAAATTTTTCTATAGAAAAATTTTCGATAAAAAAATTTTTCTATAGAAAAATTTTCGATAAAAAATTGGATATTTCTATAGAAAATTTTCGATAAAAAATTCTATATTTCTATAGAAAAATTTTCCATAAAAAATTTTTCTATAGAAAAATTTTCGATAAAAAAATTTTTCTATAGAAAAATTTTCGATAAAAAAATTTTTTTATAGAAAAATTTTAGATAAAAAAAACTTTTCTATAGAAAATTTTTCGATAAAAAAATTTTTCTATAGAAAAATTTTTGATAAAAAAATTTTTCTATAGAAAAGTTTTCGATAAAAAAATCTTTCTATAGAAAAATTTTCGATAAAAAAATTTTTCATATACAAAAATTTTCGATAAAAAAATTTTTCTATAGAAAAATTTTCGAAAAAAAATTTTTCTATAGAAAAATTTTCGATAAAAAAATTTTTCTATAGAAAAATTTTCGATAAAAAAATTTTTCTATAGAAAAATTTTCGATAAAAAAATTTTTCTATAGAAAAATTTTCGATAAAAAAATTTTTCTATAGAAAAATTTTCGATACAAAAATTTTTCTATAGAAAAATTTTCGATAAAAAAATTTTTCTATAGAAAAATTTTCGATAAAAAAATTTTTCTATAGAAAAATTTTCGATAAAAAAATTTTTCTATAGAAAAATTTTCGATAAAAAAATTTTTCTATAGAAAAATTTTCGATAAAAAAATTTTTCTATAGAAAAATTTTCGATAAAAAAATTTTTCTATAGAAAAATTTACGATAAAAAAATTTTTCTAAAGAAAAATTTTCGATAAAAAAATTTTTCTATAGAAAAATTTACGATAAAAAAATTTTCGATAAAAAAATTTTTCTTTAGAAAAATTTTCGATAAAAAAATTTTTCATATAGAAAAATTTTAGATAAAAAAAATTTTCTATAGAAAAATTTGCGATAAAAAAAATTTTCTATAGAAAAATTTGCGACAAAAAAATTTTTCTATAGAGAAATTTTCGATAAAAAAATTTTTCTATAGAAAAATTTTCGATAAAAAAATTTTTCTATAGAAAAATGTTCGATAAAAAAATTTTTCTATAGAAAAATTTACGATAAAAAAATTTTCTATAGACAAATTTTCGATAAAAAAATTTTTCTATAGAAAAATTTACGATAAAAAAATTTTTCCAAAGAAAAATTTTCGAAAAAAAAATTTTTCTATAGAAAAATTTTCGATAAAAAAATTTTTCGTATAGAAAAATTTTCGATAAAAAAATTTTTCTATAGAAAAATTTTCGATAAAAAAATTTTTCTATAGAAAAATTTTCGATAAAAAAATTTTTCTATAGAAAAATTTTCCATTAAAAAAATTTTTCTAAAGAAAAATTTTCGATAAAAAAATTTTTCTATAGAAAAATTTTCGATAAAAAAATTTTTCATATAGAAAAATTTTCGATAAAAAATTCTATATTTCTATAGAAAAATTTTCGATGAAAAATTCTATATTTCTATAGAAAAATTTTCCATAAAAAATTTTTCTATAGAAAAATTTTCGATAAAAAAATTTTTCTATAGAAAAATTTTCGATAAAAAAATTTTTCTATAGAAAAATTTTCGATAAAAAAATTTTTCTATAGAAAAATTTTCGATAAAAAAATTTTTCTATTGAAAAATTTTCGATAAAAAAATTTTTCTATAGAAAAGTTTTCGATAAAAAATTATTTCTATAGAAAAATTTTCGATAAATAATTATTTCTATAAAAAAATTTTCGATTAAAAATTTTTTTACAGAAACATTTTCGATAAAAATATTTTTTTACAGAAAAATTTTCGATAAAAATATTTTCTTACAGAAAAATTCTCTCTATAGAAAATTTTTCTATAAAAAAATTTTTCTATAGAAAATTTTTTGATAAACAAATTTTTTTATAGAAAATTTTTTGATAAAAATATTTTTATATAGGAAATTTTTTGATTTTTATCAAAAAATTTTCTATAGAAAAATTTTCGATAAAAAAATTTTTCTATAGAAAAATTTTCGATAAAAAATTCTATATTTCTATAGAAAAATTTTCCATAAAAAATTTTTCTATAGAAAAATTTTCGATAAAAAAATTTTCTATAGAAAAATTTTCGATAAAAAATTTTTCTATAGAAAAATTTTCGATAAAAAAATTTTTCTATAGAAAAATTTTCGATAAAAAAATTTTTTTATAGAAAAATTTTAGATAAAAAAAATTTTTCTATAGAAAAATTTTAGATAAAAAAAATTTTTCTATAGAAAATTTTTCGATAAAAAAATTTTTCTATAGAAAAATTTTCGATAAAAAAATTTTTCTATAGAAAAATTTTCGATAACAAAATTTTTCTATAGAAAAATTTTCGATAACAAAATTTTTCTATAGAAAAATTTTCGATAACAAAATTTTTCTATAGAAAAATTTTCGATAACAAAATTTTTCTATAGAAAAATTTTCGATAACAAAATTTTTCTATAGAAAAATTTTCGATAAATAAATTTTTCTATAGAAAAATTTTCGATAAAAATTTTTTCTATAGAAAAATTTTCGATAAAAAATTTTTTCTATAGAAAAATTTTTGATAAAAAATTTTTGATAAAAAATTTTTTCTATAGAAAAATTTTCGATAAAAAATTATTTCTATAGAAAAATTTTCGATAAAAAATTATTTCTATAGAAAAATTTTCGATAAAAAATTTTTTTTACAGAAAAATTTTCGATAAAAATATTTTTTTACAGAAAAATTTTCGATAAAAATATTTTCTTACAGAAAAATTCTCTCTATAGAAAATTTTTCTATAAAAAAATTTTTCTATAGAAAATTTTTTGATAAACAAATTTTTTTATAGAAAATTTTTTGATAAAAATATTTTTATATATGAAATTTTTGATTTTTATCAAAAAAATTGCTAAGAAAAATTTTCGAAAAAAAAAATAGGAAATTTTTTGTTAAAAAAAATTTTTGTACAAAATTTTTTGATAAAAAAAAATTTATAAAAAAATTTTTGATAAAAAAATTTTTCTTAGGTATTTTTCATGAGCCTTGATAGTACCTGGAAGTAGGCAACACTTTTCGTATTTCATTAGACTGCCTTATATTATCTTGTATACTCACCATATCGTATTCACCACACCGAAGGTTTGAGTCTTGGATGGTGCTGTGTTCATTTATTAACTACTGTTGTATACTCGTTGGTGTATAGGTTAGTTCTTATATAGTTAAGGGTGGATTAGTTGAACTTAGCGTGAGGCTGCTTTAACGGCCAACTTTACGTCTGACCTTACAACAGTTATTGAACAACTTAACATTTTAAGACGTGCCATATGATTTAGATATAAACAATCAAAACAAAATATTTGCCGCTTGAAGTGTCTGCTAATTTGTAGCCGGCGTTATACTTTTTGCACGGGCAATCATTTGCCTGTACTAATAAAATTAGTATTTCGTCGTTTATATTTCTATTTATAAAATTTATCTAAAATTTCATTTTTTTATTTTCCACTTGTATTTTTTATTTTGACTTGTTTGATTTGTTTATATTAAACAGCTGATATTATGGTGTTGTCAATAATGAGATATACGAACGAGTTACATCGATTTTAGAAGTTTTTTTGATCGCGGATTTTTCGAATTTTATATTTATAAAAAAACAACATTAATAGAGCAATTTTGGGCTCTGCCGAATAGACTTCTTTTGTTTTTTTTTTTTTTTGTATTAAAGTCTCTATATATAGGGTGGGGCATTTAAGGCGATAATAAAGTTAAAAATTAAAATTTCTATAAAACAAAGACTTTACAATTTCGCCAAATTTCTTTTGGATATACCACCATCAAAAAGAATGGGGGTATATTGAGATTGTCATTCCGTTTGTAATTTCCTTAATATTGGCTCAAAAAATCAAAAACGATATATATTCTGAATCCTTATGAAAGCGATGTCCGTCTGTCTGTCTGTTGAAATCACGATAACTCCTAAATGAAAGGAGCTAGCTCACTTAGTAAAAACATTCTTCATCTCTGAGATAATTTTGGTATTGAAATTGAACAAAATCGGTTAAAATTTGATCATAGCTCCCGTATAACCTTGCCCAGGCTAATCGCTTATTTGCTAATAAATAACAAACTGTAATTGCTATGATGATCAAATTTGGTATATAGAAGTTTTAGATAAGCCCTAGGCAGCATATAAAATTTCTTTACTATCGGTTCACATTTAGCAAATAGCTCCCATACAAAAAACTTATGAAAACAGTCTAAATTTCACCTTAAATACCATTAAATGCCAATAAATCTAAGACTATAAGAGATATTATTAATAAATTTAGCATAAGGAAGTCTTATATCAATGCCAACCAGTGTGCAAAATTTTGTTACAATCGGTCACCATTTGACCATAGCTCTCATATAAAAAATTTACGATAACACAAAAATACAAAAAGAAAAGGGGGTTTATGTCCGTCTGTCCGTCAGATAAAAGCGCGATAGTTCCTTAACTACAAGAGCTAGAGAGACGAAATTAAGCAAAAGTATTTAGGATATGTTATAGAATTTGTGTGCTGAAAATAGGTAAAATCGGTTCACATTTAGTTAGAGCTCCCATATAACCCTGCCCTGGGAATCACATTTATGCTGATAAATTAAATAAAATTGTAAAATCTATGACTACTAAATTTAGAACAGAGAAGTTTGACCATAGCTCTCATATAAAAAACTTACGAAAACACAAAAATACAAAAAGAAAAGGGGGTTTATGTCCGTCTGTCCGTCAGATAAAAGCGCGATAGTTCCTTAACTACAAGAGCTAGAGAGACAAAATTAAGCAAAAGTATTTAAGATATGATATAGAATTTGTGTGCTGAAAATAGGTAAAATCGGTTCACATTTAGTTAGAGCTCCCATATAACCCTGCCCTGGGAATCACATTTATGCTGATAAATTGAATACAATTGTAATATCTATGACAACTTAATTATGAACAGAGAAGTTTTATGCAACTTTTGGTCAGCATGTCAAATTTTATAGGAATCGATCCATATTTGATCATAGCTTTCATATAAAAACCGCTCCCGGAAACCCAAAAATATTTAGCAATGGCCAGTTAAAAGCTATTAAATTAGAAACTGTGACAGCTATTGCCATATAATTTTGCAAAAATAAGCTTTATATAAATACCAGCCAGTGTGTGAAGTTTTGTTACAATCGGAAATTTCATATGCTACCTAGCGCTTATGTTAATCTTCTAGATACCAAATTTTGTCATCATAGCTGTTATAATTTGTCATTTATTAGCAAATAAGCGATTAGTATAGACGAGTTTATACGGGAGCTATAGTCAAATGTTAATCGATTTTGCCCAATATCAATACCAAAATTTTCTCATAGATGTAGAATGTGTCTACTAAGTTTCAGTGAGCTAGCTCCTTTCGTTTAGGCGTTATCGTGATTTCAACAGACAGACGGACATCGCTCAATCGTCTTAGAATTTCATAAGGATTCAGAATATATATCTTTTTAATTTTTGAGCCAATATTAAGGAAATTACAAACGGAATGACAATCACAATATACCCCCCATTCTTTTCGATGGTGAGTATAAAAAATATAACAAAACTTTAGTTATAACAAGATACATATATCGTCATCTTAAAGACCAAATAACCTATCTGCAAAAATTTTAAAATTTAGTTTTTAATTGATTATTATTCCCTATATCATAACGTATATCTGTGCAAAATTTTGAATATCTAATATCACAAATGACCAAATTATTACAGTTTTTGTACCTAGAGAACCGTTACGCACTTAAAAAAATATAAAACTAAATCATCAAAAATCGCGATAAAAGTTTAATTTTGTTGCATAGTGTAATTTAAACAATCATTAAGTACTTTCATTTGCTTAAACCAGTAAAAGAAACTATAACTATTAATATTTAATTTATATAATATTTATATGTATAAACGAATTTGATTTATTCATAGTAATTTGTACTGTAGATAGGTTATTTGGTTTCAGATTTTTGCAATTCCAAATAACCTAAGTGACGTAACATAAGCTATGCTTAGAAAAACAAAATTTTTTCAACCGATATATATTTCTGGTTTCATTTTAATCTAAATATATATATTTTTCGTTTAAATATTGCGAATAGTTCCAATTTTATAACGTTTTTTCCCTCTCCTGTAAACTTTTGAAAACTGCAGATAGGTTATTTCGTCTTTTAGGTGACGATATACATATTTTCAAAGAAAACGTGATTTTGTATAGCTCTTACGTGATTTGTATAGCTCTTATCACCCCACCAAAAAAAACTCTTGTTTGCCAAAACTTTCCTTTTATTGTTCTTCTTCTCTAAAATTAAAAAAAAAAAGTTCTAAAAAAATTATATTTTCATCGCAAATTTTGAATGGCGCTTACGAGGTTTTCATGAGGGCCTTTAATTTTTTTTTCATACAAAGTTATCGAGATGAGAATGTAGACACGTGACAACGGTTATTTTCTACTATTAAAGACAAAAAAGTCAATTTGGGAAAAATGGCACTATTAAATTTTTTTTTCGTATTCGCGAAATGGTTAAAATTGCCAAAAAGTGTGAAAGTTTATATTATATTTAATTAAATTTCAAAATATGATTTGTTATTAGTCAATATCTTTCGTTAAAAAACGAATTTTTGTTTTAAAATTTTTGTGCCGTAAACAAATTTGAAAATGTGAACACCCTTGATAAAAATTAGTTCACGAATGTGTTATAGGAATGTTGTTTTTCTATTCATGCTTTTGCTAAAGGGTTAAATGATGCGTGCTACCAGAGCAACTAATTCGGAGCTACCACTCTTGATATGGCAACAATAATTGACCGCTTATCTGAGACCATGAGGTGCAGGTCGTTAGTACGTATCTAGATAAGCACAAAATAGAATATTGATATGGCAACATTACTTACCCGTTTATTTGAACCCACAAAGGTGCACGTCCTCACTAATACAAGATGCCACCCTCAAGTGCCGGAATTATCTCAATCAACTCAATGAAATAAAAGTGTGGCCATATTTAATATACATATGTGAAGTGGCTAAGAGTGGTGCCACTTTTCTTGCAACAAAAGACAAATTTTAGTGCAGATTAAAACCTGTCTAATGATGCCAGATTTCTACCATCAAATAATGCTGCTAGCTTATTCATGAACTATGAGACTTGGCTAAAAGGGTTGTTTGCTTTAGCGAAGACATAACTAGTTAATCAAACAATAAAAAATGTTTGATGTTTGCCATATTTTACAAAGTGCTTTCAAACTATATAGATTGACTAATTTACATAAGATAAAACTAAAATTTAACGAAATTAAAAAAATATATGAACATCGAATTAGTAAAAACTTAAACCCTGTCACTGCTGCCATATTTTTAATTTTTAAAACTTTAAAGTTGATTTTCTCGTTAACTATGATAACTCTAGAGCAAAAATAACGGAGTCCTGTATCATTCAAAAAAAATTATTTTTTCGAAATTTTTTTATGAAAAACTTTAAAGTCGATTTTCTCATTAGCTATGACAGCTAGAGCAAAAATAACGAAATCCTGTAATCACTCAAAAAATTTGATTTTTTGAATTTTTTTTATGAAAAACTTTAAAATAGATTTTCTCGTTAACTATGATAGCTAGAGCAAAAATAACGAAATCCTGTGATCACAAAAAAAAATTGATTTTTTTGAAATTTTTTTTATAAAAAACTTTAAAGTCGAAAAAATTCATTTTTCGAAATTTGTTAATGAAAAACTTTAAAGTTGATTTTCTCGTTAACTATGATAGCTAGAGCAAAAATAACGAAATCCTGTGATTACTCAAAAAATTTGATTTTATTGAATTTTTTTTATGAAAAACTTTAAAGTCGATTTTCTCGTTAACTATGATAGCTAGAGCAAAAATAACGAAATCCTGTAAAATTATTTTTTTGAAAGTTTTTTATGAAAAACTTTAAAGTCGATTTTCTCGTTAACTATGATAGCTAAAGCAAAAATAACGAATTCCTGTGATCACTCAAAAAATTTGATTTTTTGAATTTTTTTATAAAAAACTTTAAAGTCGATTTTCTCGTTAACTATGATAGCTAAAGCAAAAATAACGAAATTCTGTGATCACTCAAAAAATTTGATTTTTTTGAATTTTTTTTATAAAAAACTTTAAAGTCGATTTTCTCGTTAACTATGATAGCTAGAGCAAAAATAACGAAATCCTGTAATCACTCAAAAAATTTGATTTTTTGAATTTTTTTATGAAAAACTTTAAAGTCGATTTTCTCGTTAACTATGATAGCTAAAGCAAAAATAACAAATTCCTGTGATCACTGAAAAAAATTAATTTTTTCGAAATTTTTTTTATGAAAAACTTTACAGTCGATTTTCTTGTTAACTATGATAGCTAGAGCAAAAATAACGAAATCCTGTGATCACTAAAAAAAATTGATTTTTTTTGAAATTTTTTTTATAAAAAACTTTAAAGTCGAAAAAATTAATTTTTTCGAAATTTTTTTAAGAAAAACTTTAAAGTCGATTTTCTCGTTAACTATGATAGCTAGAGCAAAAATAACGAAATCCTGTGATCACTCAAAAAATTTTATTTTTTGAATTTTTTTTATGAAAAACTTTAACTATGATAGCTAGAGCAAAAATAACGAAATCCTGTGATCACTGAAAAAAAATTGATTTTTTTGATTTTTTTTTTATGTAAAACTTTAAAGTCGATTTTCTCGCTAACTATGATAGCTGGAGCAAAAATAATGAAATTCTGTGATCACTCAAAAAATTTGATTTTTTTGAATTTTTTTTATAAAAAACTTTAAAGTCGATTTTCTCGTTAACTATAATAGCTAGAGCAAAAGTAACGAAATCCTGTGATCACTCAAAAAAATTATTTTTTTCGAAATTTTTTATGAAAAACTTTAAAGTCGATTTTCTCGTTAACTATGATAGCTAGAGCAAAAATAACGAAATCCTGTGATCACTAAAAAAATTGATTTTTTGAAATTTTTTTATAAAAAACTTTAAAGTCGAAAAAATTATTTTTTTCTAAATTTTTTTATGAAAAACTTTAAAGTCGATTTTCTCGTTAACTATGATAGCTAGAGCAAAAATAACGAAATCCTGTGATCACTAAAAAAAATTGATTTTTTTTTAATTTTTTTATAAAAAACTTTAAAGTCGAAAAAATTAAATTTTTCGAAATTTTTTTATGAAAAACTTTAAAGTCGATTTTCTCGTTAACTATGATAGCTAGAGCAAAAATAACAAAACCCTGTGATCACTCAAAAAATTTGACTTTTTGAATTTTTTTTATGAAAAACTTTAAAGTCGATTTTCTCGCTAACTATGATAGCTGGAGCAAAAATAACGAAATTCTGTGATAGCTAGAGCAAAAATAACGAAATCCTGTGATCACTCAAAAAAATTGCTTTTTTTGGTTTTTTTTTTATGAAAAACTTTAAAGTCGATTTTCTCGCTAACTATGATAGCTGGAGCAAAAATAACGAAATTCTGTGATAGCTAGAGCAAAACTAACGAATTCCTGTGATCACTCAAAAAAATTAATTTTTTCGAAACTTTAAAGTCGAAAAAATTAAATTTTTTCGAAATTTTTTTAAGAAAAACTTTTAAGTCGATTTTCTCGTTAACTATGATTGCTGGAGCAAAAATAACGAAATTCTGTGATCACTCAAAAAATTTGATTTTTTTGAATTTTTAGCTAGAGCAAAAATAACGAATTCCTGTGATCACTGAAAAAAATTAATTTTTTCGAAATTTTTTTAAGAAAAACTTTAAAGTCGATTTTCTCGTTTACTATGATAGCTAGAGCAAAAATAACGAAATCCTGTGATCACTTAAAAAATTGTTTTTTTTTTTTTAATTTTTTTTATGAAAAACTTTAAAGTCGATTTTCTCTCTAACTATGATAGCTAGAACAAAAATAACGAAATCCTGTGATCACTGAAAAAAATTAATTTTTTCGAAATTTTTTTTATGAAAAACTTTAAAGTTGATTTTCTCGCTAACTATGATAGCTAGAGCAAAAATAACGAAATCCTGTGATCACTAAAAAAAATTGATTTTTTTGAAATTTTTTTATAAAAAATTTCGAAAAAATTAAATTTTTTCGAAATTTTTTTATGAAAAACTTTAAAGTCGATTTTCTCGTTAACTATGATAGCTAGAGCAAAAATAACGAAATCCTGTGATCACTCAAAAAATTTGATTTTTTGAATTTTTTTTTATGAAAAACTTTAAAGTCGATTTTCTCGTTAACTATGATAACTAAAGCAAAAATAACGAATTCCTGTGATCACTAAAAAAATTGATTTTTTTGAAATTTTTTCTAAAAATCCATTTTTGGTATGAAATAGAAAAAAATATATTTCTACACTTAGTCTGTTTTGTCTTACTAGCAGCAACACCCTCATTTTTGCGACTGTTCAGGTATTTGAAAGAACAGCAAAGCGCTGTTGCCTCAGTACGTAGTCAACGGTTGAACGCGCGTGTTGTAGTCATTTAAAACGTCTGAAGGAATTTCAATTTTTTTATATTTTTTATATAAAAGGGGAGCATTTGCTCGGGACTTACAAAAAAATAAAAATTCCAAAAAATTAAAAATTTATTAGAAGCAGCTACGAAAAATTATTTAATACTTGTAACATTAAATAAATTTATTAATTTTATTAAAAAAAAAAAAAATAAAGAAATGTGTTTTAAATAGCAGTTAAAGAAAATTTTCAAAAATCTCGAACAACGAATAGTTATTTAAAGCAGGTGAATAAAACAAATAAAAGTGTACAATTTTTGTTAGAAAAATAATTATATCATCATTTATAAAACAAAATTATATAATTTAGAAAATCTTAATATTTTCTACAGTTTTTTTTTCATTATCATGAAAAAAAAAATATTACCAAGAATCAACAATTATTTGCCTAAAAGAAAAAATAGCAGCTTAAAAGCAGCAAGTGAAAATTATCCTTTTGTAGCCAAATATTTGTCTACTCCAGTTTGAAATTTGCTCTATATACGAAAGGAAAGGATTTTTCGTATCGATTTTCCCGCCAGATTGTTATACATACACAAAAACTTTTCTTTATTCAATTCTCTGCGTCCTTCTCTCCTTTCGTCCCCCTCCCCCATTCACTTCTCGTTACTCCTTCTCTAAGAGTTTCTTTTTTTTTTGGGAAATTGGCCGAATTCGAAAGCGCAGTATCGTTTTCATTCTGTTTTTTTTTCAAACAATCTTAAATTTTTACTTGCTCTTTTTTATGTGAATGTCTAGTTGTTGCTGGTTTTTACTAAAAGTAGACTTTAAATGTTACGAGACACATGAATTCTTTTGTAGTGAAAATTAAACGACTTTAAAAAAAGAAATTTAATTGACAATTACTCGGATATACTGGAAATGGGGGTGATTTGTGAAAGTAGGTTGAACAAAAATCTAGTGAATGTTGAGTTTTTTGATAAACTGATTATAAAACAAGCCTCTAAAAAAATTGTATTCTGGTAAATTTTAAAACAGTTTTTAAAGTCTTTTAAATAATGATTTTTGTAATGTTACAACAATAAAAAAGAAAAAGCAATTTATAAAAAACAAGTAAGAAAGCGCTATAGTCGGTCAAGCCGACCATACGATACCCTTCACCACTAAGGTCAAAGGTGTTATTTTTCCTGTGTAAAATCAAATATTTGCTAAATTATGCCATCATACAAACATTTTCTCAAAACTTATATATTCAACCTGTTTCCGTCATTTGGACTTATATGAGAGCTAGGGTCAAATGTGGACCGATTATCTCGAAATTTGGCAGATTGATTACAGTTGTTATGTAATTATGTATGCAAAAAATAGACTCAAAATTATCATTATCTTCAGATTTACGAGCGTTTTAGTGATTTTTTGTCTCATTTAGTGCGTTTTAACAGAAGAGTTTGTATGGGAGCTATGGACAAATGTGGACCGATATCAACGAATTTTTATACATAAGTAGTATCTGTTTTAAATTTCATGAAAAAATTTTGATATTTGTGGCCAATATATCAATTCCGGAAAGTGGGACCTATGGGAGGTACCATAAATAATTAACCGATTTTGACGACACTATATCAAAAAAATTATCTGTGCCAAATTTCATCAAGTTATCTTTAGAATTGCGACCTGTACTTTGATTACATGGTTTACATGGGGGTCCAGCCAGACGGACGGACTGACATCGTTAAATCGACTTGTGATTCTAAGCCTATTGGTATACTAAAAGGTGGGTCTAAGACAAATATTTCTATGCGTTACATACATCAACACAAATTTATAATACCCTTTCCACTTATGGTGGTGAAGGGTATAATAAAAAAGTATAAGGTTGATGTCCCTGGACTTTCAAATCGCACTCACCTAAAATGTGGATCCAAATGTATTTAAAAACCTATAGTGTTAACGGGCACGTTGCTTCCAGACCGTTGTTTAATTTTTTTCTGACTTTGATCATTAAGATAAAGTTTTTCGATTTTATAAGTTTACAATTTCTGTTCTTTATGACAAGGGTAAAATGCAAATTCCGTACGGTTTGCAAGATATAAGCCTAAGAAAATTATAAATTTAAAAAAAATATACTAAAAAGAAAGGAGGATGACTTTGGGCAAAGCTGGGAGACACGGGTCTTTTTCTTGTTGTCTTTTATGACGTAGTAAAGTCTGTATATGTTTTTTTTCGTGTTACACTGTGCTATCAATAGTTTTTTTAATGTTTAAATTTGTCATGTGTTATGATAATAAAATTATTTACAAAATTTCCTGTAATTGGTCTAATATGGATAGTAGTTGAGTAGTAAAAGTCACCCATTATAAAAACACACAGTTTTAGTAAAAAGCAAGTAATAAATTTACATAGTCGGTCAACTACACCACTAATTGAAATGTGGTCCAATGAATTAAAAAGTCTCTTTTTAATGAAAAGGGACATATATTTGTTATACCCTTCACCACCAAAGGTGGAAAGGGTATTAAAGGTTTGTGCTGATGTATGTAATATTTGTTTTAGATAGACCGAATCACTTTCTGAGTCGATTTAGCGATGTCAGTCCGTCCGTCTCTCTGGCTGGACCCCCATGTAAACCATGTTATCAAAGTACAGGACGCAATTATAATTTGATGAAATTTGTCACAGATAAGTTTTAATAGTGGGACCATGAAATTCGTCAAAATCGGTCCATTATTTATGGTACCTCCCATAGGTACCACTTCCCGGAATTGATATTTTGGCCACCAATATCAATATTTTTTCATCAAATTTAAAACACATACTGCTTACGTTAACCAAAATCACTATACCAAGTTTCGTTGAAATCGGTCCACATTTGACCATAGCTCCCAGACAAATATTACTAAAACGCTCGTAAATCTAAAGATAATAACAATTTTTAGTTTATTTTTTACATGCATAATTTTTGTAAAAACTTTAATCAATTTGCTTAATATTAAGATAATCGGTCCACATTTGATCCTAGCCCTCATATAAGTCCAAATGACGGAAATAGCTTTTGAGAAAATGTTTGTATGATGACAAAATTTAGCAAATATTTATATATATACACGAAAAAGAACACCTTTGACCTTAGTGGTATGGTCGGTCTTGACCGACTATAGCACTTTTTTACTTCATAAATTTTATAATAATACAAAAATTATCTGGGGATTAAATATTTACCGATTCCAAATAAATTTTAAACACTGCTTATTCTAATAAAAATACTTCTCCTAAATTTCATAAAAATATGTTGAAATTTGCCAAATCTGAATTTTGGGAAATCAGACATATGGAAGGTATCCGAACCGGGTTTCACCCTTAGGTCCCTTTTTATTTTGCGCGTCACATACATAATGGGTGTTTTTTTTAGAGGTATAGAACTTCGAATTGAAATAAAACACAAGAAAATCGTTTTAATGTCCATCAATTTGGCTTTATTGGAAGGATAATTTTATGCCATTAATGTTTAAATATGATTTCGGGCATGTGGCAGCCGCGGCTGGCTCGAATAAAGCCAATTCTACAGGTCCAATTTTCAACTACTTTTTCGAGCATATGGGGCCGTATGTTGGCAATAACGCCACGAATGTTGGCTTCCAAGTCCCCTAACGTTTCTTGTTTGTTGGCGTAGACGAGCGACTTCACATATCCCCAAAGAAAATAATCCAGTGGTGTCAAATCGCACGATCTTGGTGGCCAACTGACAGGTCCATTCCGTGAAATTATGCGCTCATCGAATGTTTCCTTCAATAAATCAATTGTGACGTGCGCTGTGTCGCATGTAGCGCCGTCTTGTTGGAACCACAACTCATCCACATTCATGCCATCCAATTGGGGAACAAAATAGTCGGTTATCATGGCTCTATACCGGTCTCCATTTATGGTAACTGACTCTCCAGCATTATTTCGGAAGAAGTATGGCCCAATGACTCCACCAGCCCATAGAGCACACCAAACAGTCAGTTTTTGTGGATGTAATGGCGTCTCAAGGGTCTCATGTGGATTCTCTTCACTCCAAATGCGGCAATTTTGCTTGTTGACGTAGCCATTCAACCAAAAATGAGCCTCAGCACTGAACAAAATTTTGCGATGAAAATCAGGATCGAGATCAATCTCATTTTCGGCTCATACACCAAAATCACGACGCATTGCATGGTCTCGCGGCTTTAATTCTTGCACAAGCTGGATCTTGTAAGGTCGCAAGCCAAGATCTTTGCGCAAAATCTTCCATAAAGTTGATGGACAAAGCTCCAATTGCTGTGCACGGTGGCGAATCGATTCATTCGGGTCCTCTTCAACACTTTGCTCTACAGCGGCAATTGTTTCTTCGGTGCGCACTGTTCGACGTCGCTGCGGATGCGTATTATCACATAGAGTAAACGTAGTGCGAAAACGATCTATGGTTAACCGAATTAATTGCTCTGATGGACGATTATGTCGACCATAAAATGGACGGAGCTTGCGGTAAACTTCGCGAACTGAACCATTATTTTCGAAATAAATTTGCACGATTTGCAAGCGTTGTTCTTTTGTCAACCTGTTCATGATGAAATGGCAAACCAAACTAAATATTAATCACTTGACAGCTGACAAAATGGCCGCCAGTTAAAAAAGTGATGCCAACTTAAAGTTCTATACCTCAATAAAAAACACCCGATATAACATGAATTATCGATTTGAATTCAAAAATATAACCTTTAGGTTTATTGTTTATGAAAGTAAATAGTTATTTTAAAGTTATTTTTCTTATTCAAAGTCGTTTTATATGTTGATTTATCAGCATGGTTTTTTCAGAAAGTTAATTTGTTAAAAAAAAACTTAGACCTTGTTGGTATCTACTAGACTACAGCGCCAGTCGCTGAGGGTTAAAAATGTATTTTAAAGAACTGGTACCAAAAACGAAGATGTCAAAAGATGTACATTAAATAAGGAGAAAAACTATAACAGTTTCACATTAGTTGCAAAGTATACACATTTTACATCTTGAATTAGGTCGTAGAAAGCCGAGATGTGTTGAAAATTAGATGAGTTCCTCGCATTCCTTTCATTCGACCTTAGTTGCTCCAACTAAATTTGACAAGTGACCTTTTTTTAAAATAAAGAAAACATTAAAAAATGTATACACTTTATAAATAGTTGGTCTAATGTGGGTTAAATTTTCGTACCTTTTGTTTAGTTAGAAGAAAGGTAAAAAAAAAATTGAGTCGTAGAAAGCCGAGAAAAATTGGATGAGTTTTTCGATTTTCTTTCCTTCGATCTCAGAAGCTTGCACTAAATCCGATAAGATCCTTTCTTTAAAATAAAGAAACAAAAAATAATTCTGCACTTTCTGAACGGTTGAATTGTTGGTTAGAATTGTGGGTTGAATTGTATATGGGCATTTCCAGGATCGCGAACGGGACATTCGTACGCACTCAACTTGAAAAAAAATATGAAAACTCAAATTTTTTTTTAACTTTTTATAAATATTTAATAGCATATTAGTAGAACAATTTTTGAGAACAAAAAGAAAATTATAAAATATGAACGTTCTCCAAATATTTTCGATAAACTTGCGATCGCGAACGGGACAAAAAATGTAAGTCATTTTTTTCGGTGTGTGGTTTTCTTTAAAAGTCTGCGAATTTTGTCAGTTTATTAAATGGAGATTATTTTTTAACTAAAGCATAGATATACTGCTTTTATTTAGCATTTTATTTTTTTAATTATCCTTATTATTATTTTTTTTAAATATTTTTTTTTAAATCGCGAACGGGACAATGATTCCAAAGAATGTAGTATAAAGAATCTTTGAATTATACCGTTATTCGGAGTTTGCTTGGTCTCTACTGTGGTGTTTTTAAATATTTGTTGTTGGTATATTTAGTCTATAAGAAGAGTGCAATCGGCATGATATGTAACACTCAGAAATAACTCAAGGAAAAATGTCAATAAAAAACGCTAAAACCAAAAAAAAGCAAAGATGCTCGTTGCAGACCACTTTTCTTAAATTACAAATGGTAATATGTATTTAATTAGGTATATTCTTAAAATCCAATGCATTAACTAACTAAATTTTCTCAGAAAAGTCTTTTTTCTTCAACTTTAATATTTTGGTAGCGGTTGACCTTTTCCAGGAAATGCCCATATACTTTTAACTGAGTCAATAGTTGATTCTGAGTCGATCGGTAAACTTAAAGTTGAGAGACATATCTACATAAAGTTTTCAATAAATATGTACATAGAGCTGTCAAAATTTCAATTCCGGGGAGCTAGACCTATGTGAGGTACCAAAAATAATGGATTAATTTTAGCCATTTGAAAAAAAATGTCATCGTTAAATCGACCCAGGAAGTAATTGGTCTAAGACGAATATTCTATGGGTTTCAACATATAGGCGTAAACTGTTCTCAGGGGAAAATTAACTTTCGGTACTACTATCTGACTGCGCCGAATACGCCAATATCAATATCAAAATCAAAACAAGGATCAAAATTAGATAACATTAATTAATTAAACTTCCCAAAATTAGTTCGTTCAAAGATGTTGGGCTTGTGCTAAATTTAGATTCAAAAATCAATTAACTTCCTTTCTACTAGCGTACGGGTTCATGTGTTCCAAACAAATTGTGTAACATTCCATTTTTATTCACACAATTAAGTAAGAACAAGTAAGAAAGTGCTATAGTCGGTCAAGACCGACAATACGATACCCTTCACCATTATGGTCAAAGGTGTCCTTTTTCCTGTATAAAGGCAAATATTTGCTAAATTTTGCCATCATACAAACATTTTCTCAAAACTTATACAGGTATGTGATGGACATTTTTCGTTTTCAAATCGATCGATTTCAGACATATTTTTTAGCTAATTTCTTTCCCCCAAAAAAATGAAAATTTTGGCTTTAATCCTTTTGACTGATATTTTATCTTTCATTTGGTTTGAATTTTTTGGCAAAATAACCGAAAATTATCTCAAAAATATATCTGAAATCGATCGATTTGAAAACGATCGTTTTCCATCACATACCAGATATATTTAAGCTTTTTTGCCAATTTGACTTATATGAGAGCTAGGGTCAAATGTATTCCGTTTATCTCGAAATTCGGTAAATTGATTACAGTTGTTACAAAAATTATATATGCAAAAAATAAACTTAAAATTCTCAATATCTTTAGATTTACGAGCGTTTTAGTGATTTTTGTCTCATTTAGTGCGTTTTTAAAGAAAAGTTTGTATGGGAGCTATGGTCAAATGTGGACCGATTTTAACGAAATTTGGTACAGTGATTTGAGTTTACATAAGCAGTATTTGATTTAAATTTCATGAAAAAATATTGATATTTGTGGCCAATATATCAATTCCGGGAAGTGGGACCTATGGGAGGTACCATAAATAATGGACCTATTTTGACGAATTTCAATAGACATGGTCCCATTATCAGAAAAATGATCTATGCCAAATTTCAACAAATTATCTTTAGAATTGCTACCTGTATTTTGATTACAAGGTTTATATGGGGGTCCAGCCAGCCAGACGGACGGACGGACATCGCTAAATCGACTCAGAAAGTGATTCTAAGCCTATTGGTATACTAAAAGGTGGATCTAAGACAAATATTTCCATGCGTTACATACATCAGCACAAACTTATAATACCCTTTCCACCTATGGTGGTGAAGGGTATAATTATATACATCATGTTTTTTAAGCCACTTATGGATATATTAGTGAAAATTTCAAACACAAGAAACTTATATATGTATGTAAATTTACATATATGTATGTATGTTTCGGCTAAATTAAGTAGCAAATTGTAAAAATATTTATGTAAATCTTAAAGAAAAGCTAGTATTTTCCCTCCCCAAAAGAATAAAACCATGACGCAACTGGTAAAATTATAGAGATTGTTTAACGCATTTTCTCATAGAATAAAATGTATGTTAATGTTATATTCATAATTTGTTGCTTCATGTATACAAAGGATTTTTTTTTTGTAACTCTGTGTATATGTCTGAGATTTTGTATGTTGATACATACATAGATATGCGTATATATGCGATGCGCATGTATGTGTACTGTAAACTAAAAAAATTGTATCTTAGACCTTCTTACCTTCATAATTTAAAATGTAAAAGCCTATTTATGGCACAAGAAGAAAAGTAATATTTACTCAGACGTTAAGATGTAAAATCAATTTTGTATAATTTTTTTCACAAAGGCTGAAAGTCTAGACAATGTCTTTAGGTTTAAAAGTTAAAATGAGATATATTTTGAATAATAAGAATAAATAATACAAAAAATAAAGAAATTTATGAAAAGAAATATAATTTGAGATTTTTTGTACATTTAATTCTACTTTGATATATAGAAATAGCAAGTGGTTTTATTTCAAAAAAAAAAAAAAAAAAATGTTTCAACTTTTGTTTAGAAGTTAAAAACGGAATTCATGCCACTTAAGAACCAAATTGAGTTCTAGTAAAAAATTCAAATATCTTAAGATTTATAAGCGTTTACGTGATTTTCTCTGTATTTAAGACTTTTGAATTTGTGGTCTATGGTATAGTCAATAATGGGTCGATTCCTATAAAATAAGGTACACTTAATTCGGTGAATATAAGCAATGTTTATGCTTAATATTATTAAAATATTTACAATTAAATTTGCGGCTGTAAAGGGGAAAAAATCTATCCCAAGAAGCCAATCCGATGGGAGGTACCCGAAATAATAATCCTATTTTAATCAAAAAGAATAGGGATCATCCCCCAAAATAAGGGTCTGTGCCAATTTTCATTCCAGCAGGACTGACATAGTTAAATTGGCTGAGGATTCTGAGTGATTCTGAGTCGATCGGTATACTAAAAGGTGGATCTCAAACCAATATTTCTATACGTTACAAACATCAGCATAATGGTTATATAAAGTCTGGACTTAACATTGATTGATAGCTATGTATCTAATCTCGTAGGTGCAATCTTAATATACTAAATGTATCTCCAAATCTTTGTGATTGTAGATAAAAAAAAGTGGATGTTATATATATAAGAACTATAGCCAAATGTTGACCGATTGTCACAAAATTTTACACACTGACTGGTATTTATATAAAGCTTATTCTTAAAAAATTTATTGGCCACAGCTATTACAGTTTCTAATTTAATAGCTTTTAACTGGCCTTTGCTTTTTGGTTTGCGGAAGCTTTTTTTATATGAAAGCCATAGTCAAATATGGCCCGATTTGTATAAAATTTGATATGCTGACCAATAGTTGCATAAAACTTCTCTATTCTAAATTTAGTCGTCATAGCTATTACAATTGTATTCAATTTATCAGCATTAATGTGTTTTCCGGATCGGGGCTCTAACTAAATGTGAAACGATGACGTCCATTTTCAATACACAAGATATCGAAAATACTTTTGTAAAATTTTGTCCCTCTAGCTCTTTTCGTTAAGGCGTTATTACGCTTTTATCTGACGGACAGACGGACATAAACCCCTTTTTTATACCCTTCACCACCATAGGTGGAAAGGGTATTATAAGTTTGTGCTGATGTATGTAACGCAAAGAAATATTTGTCTTAGACCCAGCTTTTAGGAAACCAATAGGTTTAGAATCACTTTCTGAATCGATTTAGCGATGTCAGTCCGCCCGTCCGTCTGGCTGACTGGACCCCCATGTAAACCATGTAATCAAAGTACAGTACACACATTGAAATTCGTCAAAATCGGTTCAATGAGGCCCTATGCTCCACTGGGAGTCAAGAATAACAGAAGAGAAATCGGTTCATTATTTATGGTACCTCCCATAGGTCCCACTTCCCGGAATTGATATATTTGCCACAAATATCAATATTTTTTCATGAAATTTTTTTTTTTTTATTGGACCAACAATCAGGGGATGACCCCTGCGTATGCATATGCAATGTGATGGAACTAGGAAAAAAGGTTGTGGGAAGGAGGATATAGTGTTTGTGGATATTCGATTTGCACCTTTGGCTATCATAATTAGAGGGAAAGACTGATGCAGGAAGTTTATTCCACATTCGAGTTTTCTCTATAGTGCGTCGTGCGATCCACTGGAAAATCGACTACAAAGGGATGAGCCCTTGTTGAGTTGCGTGTGCTACGAAGAAATGTACAGGTTTCTGGAACAAGATCCCTAATTTCGTTTGAGCACATGCCATTGTAGTAGCGATAGAACAGTGAAACGCAACCCACATTACGACGATGCTCCAATGAGGTAATAGAGTTGGCTACCCTACTGTCGCCGATAAGTACCTTCGCCCTCTCTTGTACACGGTCGAGAAGCTCCAAAATAGACTTTGAAGCACCGGCCCATACATGAGAGTTGTATTCCATTTTCGGTCGGATATAAGTGGTATAGATGTTAAGGAGATCAGTTGGAGTGAAGTATATCTTACACCGCTTTAGAAAGCCGAGACACTTGAATGCTTCTTTCGACACTTGAAAAATGTGATTAGTCCTGCGGACATCACACTGAATTTTCATGCCTAGAACATCAAGAGTTTCTGATTCCTCAATATTTATATCACCCATAATTACAGATGATGCAACATTGTTCATAACGCGTTTGTGTGTTAATACACAACATTGGGTCTTTCGAGCGTTGAAATCGACCCTGTTATCGACCCCAATTGAATATTGTAGAAAGGTCGGAGTTTAGCGTATCATTCATGGTTTGCCTCTTGGAATTGATATCCAACATGCTAGGCCTATAGTTGAATGAATACGAATGACAGATGTTGCTATCATCTGCAAAAGAGTAGATAGGATTGGAAGTTTGACATAGAAGGTCATTTAGAAAAATAAGAAATAGAGTAGGAGAAAGAACGGAGCCTTGTGGTACCCCCGAATTAATCTTGAACTCGTCGGACGATATCCCATCTATAACAACTCTTATAGTGCGATCTCTGAGAAAGCTCGATATAAACCGAGAGAAATTGTTACCAAAATCACGGTACCAAATTTCAGTCCACATTTGACCATATCTCCCATGCAAACTGTTCCGTCTAAACGCACTAAATGAGACAAAAATCACTTAAACGCTCGTAAATCTGAAAATAATGAGAATTTTAAGTTATTTTTCTGATATGTTCTGATATGTTTCGAGATAATAGGTCCACATTTAACCCTAGCTCTCATATAAGTCCAAATGACGGAAACAGCTTAAATATGTAAGTTTTGAGAAAATGTTCATATGATAGCAAAATTTAGCAAATACATATTTGTCTTTCTACAGGGAAAAGAACACCTTTGACTTTAGCGGTGAAGGGTGTTGTATGGTCGGGCTTGATCGACTATAGCTCTTTCTTGCTTGTTCTCTTTGTATTTTTGTCTTTTTGCGTATGTTTTTTATATGGGAGCTATGGTCAAATGGTGGCCGATTGTGACAAAACTTTGCACACTGGCTGGCATTGACATAAGACTTCTTTGTGCTGAATTGTGCGACAAAGCTATTACAGTTTATCATTTATTGGCATTTATGTGTATTTGAGGTGGAATTTAGGCTGTTTCCGTAAGTTTTTTGTATGGGAGCTATGGTTAAATGTGAACCGATTTCAATGAAATTTTTATATGCTGCCTAGGGCTTCTGTTAAACTTCAATACCAACATTTTCCAAGAAATGAAGAATATTTATGCCAAATTTCAGTGACCTAATGTGCGACAAAATGTTTCACACTAGCTGGTATTGATAAAAGACTTCCTTGTTCTAAATTTAGTGGTTTTTTGTATGGGAGCTATGGTTAGATGTGAACCGATTTTGATAAAATTCTATATGCTGCCTAGGGCTTCTGTTAAACTTCTTTATACCAAATTTTATCATTATTGCTATTATAGTTTGCCTTTTATTAGCAAATGAGCGATTAGCCTAGGCAAGGTTATACGGGAGCTATGGTTAATTGTGAACCGATTTTGCCTGATTTCAATACCAACATTTTCCAAGAAATGAAGAATATTTATGCCAAATTTCAATGACCTATATCCTTTCTGTGAACCGCCGTGGTATAGCAGGTTAGTCATCCGCCTAGCATACCAGAGGCCCAAGTTCGATCCCTGGCCAGACTCACTTGAAAAAATAAATTTTCAATAAAGCGGCGGTTCACCTCATAACTCAACTAGCCACTGGTTATTGAGTATTAGATTATGTAAAACTTCTCTAACTAATGCATTTGCCGTTCGGAGCCGGCGCTAAAACGTAGGTCCCTTTCAATGAGTCTAAAAATAGAGAAAATAGAGCTCATTGTTTGAGAGAAGTACCCCTTGTTCCAATTGGAATGTTGTCGGGGAATTATATATATATATATATATATATATATATATATATATATATATATATATATATATATATATATATCCTTTCGTTAAGGTTTTATCGTGCTGACAACAGATAAGGTTCAGAATATACTTCAATTTTGGTTTTCGAGCCAATATTAAAGAAATTACAAACGGAATGACAATCTCAATATACCCCCATTCTTTTTGATGGTGGGTATAGAAAGCCCAGTGCCTTAAATTAGGTTCAAAACACGCTTTACTCATAATTTTTTACACACAGAACTAAACCGTAATAAAAGGTTAAAGAACTAAAACTCATGTTAACCCTCACCAAAATAATAGTTTTATGCATACGAGTATGTATCTCTAACATATAAATGTATCTCTAACATATAAATGTATCTCTAACATATAATGTACTTAAATGAATAATTCTGTTATATGATTAAATTGAAAGCAGCGCCAATCAATGAATAATACATCGGGTAGAAGATGTACAGACGAGCATGAATGGTTGGATGGATACATTACAGCAAGTGAACATCAAAAGTGTTTATGATGCTGTAAATAAGTGATTAAATGACATGTGTATAATAAAAATTTGTATAAATGAAATTGTAAATATTTGTATACAAATACTCATGATTTTTGAGATGAGCTGAACTCAATTGTGGCAATTTATCGTTTGGAATCTTATATTATATTTTTGAGACCAGCGAAATTTCGAGTTTTTAGAAAAAAGTTCCCGATATTCAACTGATACATAGTGGTTTGAAACAAATCTATGTAAAAGTTGAAAACCAGATAGTCAACCTTTG